>QLTV01003457.1:708606-772740 GCA_003457575.1 Thermophis baileyi
TGTCACGGATGGGAAAATGAATTCCAGAGTTTATCAAGACATTTTGCAGGAAAATGTACGACCATCTGTCCGCCAACTGAAGCTCCGCAGAGGATGGGTGATGCAACAGGACAATTACCCAAAGCATACAATTAATTCAACAAAACAATGAATAGAATACGCCTTCTGGAGTGGCCCAGTCAGAGTCAACCCGATTGAAATGCTGTGGCATGACCTTAAGAGAGCGATTCACACCAGACATCCCAAGAATATTGCTACACTGAAACAGTTTTGTGAAGAGGAGTGGTCCAAAGTTTCTCCAGATCGTTGTGCAGGTCTGATATGCAACTCCAGGAAACGTTTGGTTGAGGTTATTGCTGCCAAAGGAGGGTCAACCAGTTATTAAGTCCAAAGGTTCACATACTTTTTCCTCCCTGCACTGTGAATGTTTACATGTTATGTTCAATTAAACCATGGCAACATCTAATGTTTGTGTAGTATTATTTTAAGCAGACTGTGTTTTTCTATTGTTGTGACTCAGATGATGTTCAGAGCACATTTTATGACCAATTCATGCAAAACTCCACGTAATCCCAAGGGGTTCACATACTTTTTCTTGCAACTGTACTTATCCTGCACTTATCCTTTGATTTCTCCCAGCTCCAAGAAATGCCCTCGGGGTTCCTGGGCCTCTTCCTAGGCCATCCCAACCGTTCAGTTCCGACACCCCGGAGTGACCGATCCGTGGAGCCTCTCGGAGAACCCCACCACCGCCCAGGAAGGAAACACTCACTTTCGGATATGTTTCAGGGCATAATCGCGCTTCAGGTATCTGATGTTCTCCCGAATGGCCGACTTTGCCCCGTCCTCTTCGCTCAGGTGCTTCTCAAGCCATGCCACCGCCACCTGGTTGTTATCCCACAGGTAACTCTGCAGGAGGGACAGAAGGAGAGAGCCGCACTCAGCCGGGAAGCAGGGATAGCCGAGAGAAGCCGGCTCCCGCCAACCAAGTCCCCGACCTTGACGGCGCCTTCGGTCTCCAGGAACCAGCGTCGCATCATGGACTGGATGTGGCTGTTGCTCAGCTCGCTGTGGGCGCTCAGGATCTCGGCCTTGACCCCCTCCTCCAACAGCAGCCGCCGCAGCCGCCAGTAGAAAAAGGCCCGGCTCTCCTTCCACTGAAGGATGTCCTGAAACGGAAGACCCCACTCAGGTCGCTTCAGGAGGCAGACCCACCATGCAGAAGTACTCAGGGCTGCGGAACTCGTGGCCAACGTCTTATGAAAGCCTCTTAAGGAGAACCTTTGGGGAGTTTCTCCCCCCTTCAAAGGTTCGGGTGGAGCGGAAGAGCAGGTGGGTGACCCAGAGACGGCGAAGGGGGCAGGTTCAACCCCAGAGTTCTGCCCCACAGCTGCAGAGCTGCCCAGGAAGCCAAGAACAGCCCCGAGATCCCTGGGAGAAGATCACGGAAAGAAGGATCCCTCCCAGGATTCCAAGCTTGACCTCAGGCAGTCCTTGGCTTACAACAGTTCATTTACTGACTGTTCGAAGTTACAACGGCACTGAAAAAAAAGGGACTCATGACCAATTCTCACTTACGACCACTGTAGCATCCCCGTGGTCAGGTGATCAAAATTCAGACAGTTGGCCACTGACTCATATTTATGACGGTCGCAGTGTGCCAGGGTCTTGTGATGCCTTTTTGACAAGCAAAGTCCATGGGGAAGCCAGACTCACTTCACAACCGTGTGGCTTAACTTCAGTGATTCACTTAACAACGGTGGCAAGGAAGGCCGTAAAATGGGGCAAAACTCACTGAACAAATGCCTCGCTTAGCCACAGAAATCTCGGGCTCAATTGTGGTCGTAAGTCGAGAACCACCTATACTTACTGTAATCACTCCTTTCTCCTGCAACCTGCCGGGGGTGTCATGGAGGTCAGCAAAGTGCACGGCCACCTGGTGGAAGACGGGCAGGAGGTCGTCCTCTCGCCTTTTCAGCTGCTTCTCCAATTCTTTGCGCTGCCCCTGGGAGAGGTCTGGAGAACCTGCTCAGCCCAGAACACAGAAAGGACCGGTTGGAATGGATCCAGTCCGGGAGGGAGGGAGGGAGGGCCCAGGAAGCCTGAGGCTTGTGGGGAGGAAGGCTGGAGAAGAGGAGGGACAGGCAAGGGAGGGTATTCCCACCTGAAGCTCTGCTTCCCCACTTTTCCAAAGGGGCGCGAGTGCTGAGGGCCCAGCGGCTGCAGATCAGCCGGTAGCAGGGAAGGGGAGGGGAGGGGAGGGGAGGGGGGGAGAGCCGGCCCGGCTTGGCCTTCCTCTTACTCAGCTGCTGCGCGATCCGCGCATAGGTGACATCGACCCTCCTCATGGTCTTCAGCAGCTCTTTCTTCCTGAACTTGATCTCCACGGTTCCTTCCGCTTCCAAGATGCCCCCCCTGCAAAGCAGAGCCCTTTGCAACTGGAGGCAGGCAAAGGAAGGGCCCCTCCTCTTGGGCTGACCAGCGCTGGACAGGTCAGAACAAGCCTCCCCCTGCATGACCCCGGGGCTCTCCCCATGCCATGGGCCTCTAGAACCTCCAGCCAGCATTTCACAAGAGCCCAGCCCGAATGGCTCCAACTGGGCCCCTTATTAAGTAGGCAAACTTAATAAGGAACAAATTGCTTTTGCAAGAAAAAACGGAGATACCTTCCTACTGAAACCCTAATCAACACACAGACTATCTCAAGGTCTTCAGCAAAAATAAAGACAGCTGTAGTTGTCACTCTAGCCAAAGGAGAAACTCACAGATCAAAGAGATGTTTTGGACAGCAGGCCAATTTCAGTAGCCCAGGATTGGCCACCCCAAGACATGACCACAAAGAAGGTGAGGATGCAGCCGGACACTCACCTGCTCTCTTTGTCTGCGTAGAGCTCCAGGTGGAGAGGGTTGATGGTCGGGTCAATCACCACCCACGAGCCTCCCCGCAGCTCAGCATGTGGGGGGATGTAGACGAGAGCCGGCTGCTTGAACTCCCGGACGCTGTCCACAATGTGCGCCCCAAACTTCAGCACCTGGTCGTACATGTCTGCAATCAGAGGCCGAGAAGTCACCACCTCTCTCTCTCTCTCTCTCTCTCTCTCTCTCTCGTTCCCTCTCTCTCTCTCTCTCTCTCTCTCTCTCTCTCGTTGGTGGCCACTGACGTGACGAGGACGGGAACGGGGGTGCGGGGAGGGTGCTGGATGTGGGAAGGGTACCTTTCATGCCGCCAGAGAAGCCCCTCCAGTTGGCGAAGATCAAGAGGGGAAGGTGCTCGCGGTTGAAGTCCCTGATGGCCTGGGCAGTTTTAAAAGCGGAGTCTGGGAACCAGACCTGCCCAGCTTGCTGGATGATCTAAGGAAGACAAAAAGGGAAAAATTTACAGGTCATCCTGAATTAATGCACCAATCGGACGTAAGGCAAAAATACGTGCTCGACACATTGCAGGGGGATGTGCCCATTTCACAGAAGTGCCCTTTTACTGAAGACAAGGCGATGTGGATTTGTATTCTAGGAAGGCTGAGAAAAGCAAACGGAGAGATGGACAGATAAACTGACAAGATGCCCCGCGGGACAAAAGATTCTGAATTTTGCAAGGCCCAACCTTTGCTTCCGATTCTGGGTTTGCTGGATCAGCTGGTATGGCGAGTTCCACTGTCCGGGACTCCACAGCTATCACACCCACTGGGATTCCTCCTAGCCTGTCAAGATAAGTCCGGACTTCAGATTAGGGCTACATGTACTCAATGCAACCAGTGAATGAATAATATGCCATTATTTATTCCATAAGCATAGAGATTTTAAAACTTGGGAACAAAGATTTGGGGGGTGCTGAAACTCTTTATCATGCCTTATAGGCAGACATGCATCATCCAGGGCAGGAAAGGAAGTTGCAGCTTACTTTAAGGTGCAAGATCCATCATGCGGGGTCCCCTCCCTTCTCCCACTCGCTCCTCAGCCAGTCCCGACCCTTTGCTGATACCTGGCTCGACCAACCACCACAGTCTGGGCCCAGGGCTGCATGATCTCTGCAAATGATCCGTGATCGAAGAAACCACTTTGCCAAGATCCCTTCACAGCTGTACAACAAAACGGAGACGTTGAGAAAGTTCAATGGAAAGTCTTCTAAAGTCATGCAATTCTGTAACCTCTGCTGATCTATTAGGCAAAACTGGAGAACATTCAGGAAGAAGAAAACCCAAACATACTGTGAGGCTCCACAAGAAAGGCCGACTAATATACTAAGCTGCCCAGAGTTACCCTGTGGTAAGATGGGCGGCCAATACATTTAATAAATAAATAAACATCACTATCTCCAACTCCAGATGAGCAGCTCTTCGTCTCTCTTCTTCCTTCCAGCCATGCTGGGTATCAATTTGTACACTTTCCAACCAACAAAGACATCTCTACATGTTTATCTAGTCAAGTTTTATCTTTGTCAAAACCTACCTATAATTAGTTGAACCAAGCTAGTTTCCACCCCAGTGCTGGATTTTCCTCTCCCAGCCCTCCCAACACGCTTCTTCCAGAAGAGCCGATACTCACTCGGATGGGGCCTCCCCGCCAGCATCCACCGGGGGTCGTAGGGGACTTTAGAAGGGACAAAGTCAATTTCTCTATCAATGGGGTCAGTTGGAGGGATAACAGGCAACGGACTATGATGATCCTGCAAGAAGAAACATTTCTCAAGGCCAGTTTTAAGGGGGAAAAGAGCCTCCACAGAGCAGTGGTCAGGAAGGGAAGAAGGAACAGGTTCTTTCAGGTAATTCTACAGTCCTGAACAAATCTGATTGTGACATTAACAAGCGAAGATAATTCATTCTTACCCAATTACAGAAGTTGCTTGTTTTTCTAGTATAATTCGTAGATTGCTTAAGGTTTTTTTTTTAAAAAAAAAAACCTGTGGCCCAATTAAACTGGGAAGGCCACTGTGATGAAATAAAAGAACTTTAGTGTAAGATATTAGGCAAGGGATCCATGACAGGAAATTCCTCCCTCATTTAAATGCTTGGCACCATTGCTCTCGTTGTCTTCCAGGTTGGCAGCCTGGCATTCCTCCGCTGCTCTCGAGGTACCTTGGGCATGTAGGAGAGCCACTGGAGGATGGTGTAGACGCCTTCAAAGTCATCCGGGACAGCCACGTGGGAGACACCGTTGTTGTGCATGATCTGCACTCCGCCCAGCTGGTTGTTAGACGTGTAGACTTCCCGGCCCAAGACCTGCCCCGAAGGAGAACAAAAAAGGCCAATGAAAGCAGCGCTTCCCTCAAAGACTCCGAGCGCAGCTTCCTGGAGCTTTGGAAATTACTCGGCAGGACTCATGGTTCCAGCTCAGGGTCTGCAAACAAACATGGCTCTTGCCCCCCCCAACCCCCCCCACCCCGGCCATTCCGAACCTTCATGAAGGCTGGAGGCAGGATGGGCTTTCTGATCCCTGTTGCTGGATTAATATTGTATTGAAGAATTTGGGATGTTAAATGAGTCAATCGCTGATTAATTAAGGCTGGAATCCAACAGTACCAACCTCTCTTTTTTTAATGTGAATATACTGTTTCACATACAAGAACAAGCACGCATCGTTTCCCACGGACCGATTCCGCAACCACATTGCATGGCCGGCACTTAGTCAGACGGTGGGAACTTTTCTGTGTTTTTTAAAGTACTTTTCTCAGGATAATCTAAACAGAAAACGCCGGAAGCCAAAACAAGCTGCCTTCGTACCTTGTTCAGAGCGCTGGCCCCAGTCAAAATGATGTGGGAATTCTCCACCTGGATCACTCGCTGGCCGAGCCTGACCAGGTAAGCCCCAATCCCAATGGCTCGACAGGTGACCTGCGTAACAGAAGCGAAGGAACCAATTTGTGGCTGAGGAAGCAAAAGCTGTTATTTAGTTTAGAACAGGGTATTTCTTCACTTCACCTTGGCAGCTTGAAGACGTGTGGACTTCGACTCCCAGAATGCCCCAGCCAGCCACGGGGAATCCTGGGATTTGAAGTCCATACATCTTCAAGCTGCCAAGGCTGAGAACCACTGGTTTAGAAAACATGGCAGCTTCCTGCTCAGTAGCAGTCCCCCCCCCAAGCGTTAGAACCAGAGGGATCCGCAGCCGTACCATGCTGATGGTGACAATTTGGTCATAGGCGAGAGAAGACTCCCCAGCGATGGTGGCCGACGCTCTTAGGTTCTCCACCCCGAAGCCTTCCTCTTTCCCAATTATGTCAGTGATGATATACCTGCAGAAGACGAGAGCAAGCAGGTGGTTAATATCACACACACACACACACACACACACACACACAGAGAGAGAGAGAGAGAGAGAGAGATTGGTCCCCTGGGTCCCCCCAGGAGAGAAAGTCTGAAAGGAGAAGAGCCACTTGCTCACCTGGACTCACCAGCCTCTTCCACGTGCCTGCAGTGAACAGAATTCATGGAGCTGATCCTCGTGTAATCCTGAGGCGTTAAGTACAGGTACTTGAATCCCTTTGTAAAAGAGGGGTGGGGGGGCAGGATTAGCTGGATCAATTTGGTGCACAAGACTGCTAGGAAGCCTTTGGATTAAGCATACAATTCGATCGTTTTGGTGGTCTTCCTCAAACAGGAACAAGGAACCGGGGAAAAGATTGTCCTTGTTTCCCACTCAGATTTGGGGCAGTGGGTCCTCCTTCTCTGCTCTCCCACCATTAGAGGAGAACCACAGCCTCTCTTGCTTCTTGTTACTGGTTAAGAAGCCAGTGTTCCATGCCTGCCTGCCGTGATGCCTTCAGACATGAAGGACCAGGCCCTGGAAATGTCACGGAATTCTCTCCCACCGAGCAACGAGGCTCAGCTTCAGCAACAAAAGTGTCTCCTCATCTTCCCAAGGGGAGATTCAGCCATGATGGAATCCCGCTGGGCCCCACAATAATCCACGTACCTTGTAGGGATCTGCTGGATCTATCCAGCCTATCTGGAACTTGTTCTTGATCTCGTCGGCAAACCCGATGCGGGCACCACTGTTGGCTGCAATATAGACCCGCGGGATGCCCTCTGCACGGGCCAGCTCCGATGCCCGCAGGAAAAGGAGATCCTCGGCAGGCCCAAAGGACCCGATCTTGTAGGTGATGTCATTGCTGATAAGCACAATGTCACGGCCCTTGGGGTACTCGGGGGTCTTCAGCTTCATTTTGAAGGCCACCATTCCGATCTGGCAGTGGGAGGAGGAGGAGGAGGAGGAAAGAGGAACTGATCAAAAGCAGAGGTTAACAAGCTGCATTTCTTAATCTGGAGGATGTTCTACCATTCTGCCTCTGACTTCTCTTAGCAGAGGCCTGCAGCAAAGTAGCTTAAAAAGAAAAACAAAAGCACGCAGCCCCTCAGTCTGCAAGGGCACCCAGCTGTTTCAAACCTCCCTGGCGACCCCCACTTCTCTCTCAAGCTTCGGCTTGTCTCAGTCTCAGCGCTTACCTCATTTCCTCCCGGCAGCCTGTTCAGCTGCACCATCTTCCCCTGGGCATCCAGCACCAGTTCCGTGTAAGTCAGCACGTCGGTGGGGCTGGCGTCCTCAGTGGATCCCCACTGCTTGAACAGAGCCTGAGGAGGAGGAGGAAGCGTTCACAGCATCAGGGGGATTCTTAGGGGCAGACACAGCTCAAGGGAGTGGAGGGAAGGATATTTCCTGGACTCTGGAGCTCCTTCTCTGCCAGGATGAGAAGTGGGCTCTCCATCAGGGAGACCGAGCTCTGCCTCTTCCATTGGCACAGAATCTCTTTGGGAGAGATCTGGAAGAGACACCTCTGCCCATTTGGTACCCATTTGCTTTTCCTAATATTTCTGGAGAGGCAGCTCTATAGGTGGGCTTTCTCTCCAGATGAACTGGGCTATTGTAGTCCAATTTTCTGGGAGGCACTTGCTTCATTAAAACATTTCCCAATATTCAGTGTGTGTGCGTGCGAGTGTATGTGTGTGTCCGTTCGTCTTTTAATTTAAAAATCTGCAGCAACTCTCAAATCAGAAGCTCCATTGAAGAGACAAACTAGGACCCCCCAATCCCCGCTCCGGGGCCTCTCGAGCATTAAACCTGGAGCCTGTGCATAGCCATGGTGGAAGCCTAGTGAAGAGCGGTGGCACTGAGCGTCTCTCCACCCAGGTGGCCGAACGAGCCAGGGGAGAGGAGCGCCTTGAGCCGCTGCCCAGCTCACCTGCCGGAACATCTCCAGGAAGTCGTAGACGTAGGTGGTGCCCAGCGACTGGGCCTGGAAGCGCTTGGCCTGGAGCAGGTCCTTGGTGACGTAGGGCGTGTTGATCAGCATGCCGTGCATAGGCCCCTGCTTCTCCCCGTAGGAGTGGAACATAATCTAGGCCAGGACACAAAGCGAAGAAAGGATCAGGCAGCCTCTCTCGGTTTAGGCAATTCCAGTCAGACAAGAAGCAGCACTGAATCTTCACAAATGCACACCTAACTGTAGACTTTACACACTGTGGAATGATCTGGAGGCCCCCTCTCCAGGTGCACCCAGCCATGGTTGAAGTCAGCATGGGGTGAAGTCTGCGCAGACCCAAAGCACCGGGGGGGGGATCAGTTGGGAAATACAATTCTGGAGGGCCACCCACCCCTGAGAGAAGGGAAGCCAATCTGGAGGACGCGTGAAGCGCTCAAGGGGCTCGGGGGCACCTACGCTTCCCGTGCTGGGGTCGCTGACTTCCTTGTAGAGGCTGATATCCAGGTAGTATCCGGACTCGTCGGTGAGGAAGAGGCGGACGGGAACCGCTTGGGCCGTTGGCATCAGGCGGATGTTGATCTTCACTTCCGCTTGAAGGACCCGCAGCTTCCAGAGGCGGCTGCCGTACCGCATCACCATGGACCGCACAGACTCCTCGATCTGGGGGGGGGGCACCAAAATGAGGTCGGGGGGAACCTCTTACTCGGCAAGCACGGCGGGCTTTCTAGAGACGGAAGCCACACAGACCTTGGATGGGTCCATGACAACGGTGGGGACAAAGTTGAGGAAGATGTGGTTGCAGTCGGTGCGGACGCTGGTGTTGCTGGCGGCCACCTCCAGCTCGTCCATGGCTTCCAAGAGCAGCCGCTCGCCCTCGTTCTGCAGGTACTCGAAGGAGGCCTCCTGGATGGGAAGACGGAGGAGGCAGGGAAGGGGGAGAGCAGAAGAGAAAAAGGCTTGTCAATGAGACAGGCAGAGAGGAGGGGGACAGCTATCGACTCTTCTCAGGATCCCGGAATGGGCTGCTGTGCTGAGCAGGAAGTACCAGAAAAGGAGAATATTTGTAGCTCAGGGTTGAAATGAGGGGTCCTTGGTGCTTAGTTGTTTTCTTGCAGACGTTTCACTACCCAACTAGGTAACAACATCAGTGCCAGAAGGGAAGAGGATTTGTGGAGTGGAGAAGGAAGAGGAGGAGGTAAAAGAGGAAGAAGAGGAAGGGGACAGTGGGGTCCTTGGTGCTCTCAGAGCTTGGTTGCTTTCTTGCAGACATTTCATTACCCAAACATCGTCAGTGCTAATCAACAACACCATCACTACACTGATGATGTTACCTAGTTTGGGCCGTGAAAGGTCTGCAATAAAACCACCAAGCTCAGAGAGCACCAAGGGCCCCTTGTGAGCAGAAAGTGTCTCCTGGCTCCCCCGAGGGCTGCCTGTAACTCAGCCCTAAACTCACCTTGGTGATCAGATCGGAGTGTCTGACAATGGCACGGATGAAGAACCTGTAGTCGGTGACCTCCGTGCCTTCCTCCACCTTGGCAGCACCCAGGTAAAGGTGCATCTTGTGGTTGGCACATGGCACTGCGGTCAGGTCAAAGTTGCGCATGCGATTCAGCTCCAGCTGGAAAGCCAGCGCTGGCTCCAAGTGGCGATAGATGTGGTCTTCAGCAAACTGAGGAAGACGCAGCCAAGACGTGTGGGATTTAATGTTGAGGCTAAGGTGGTACCAGCAGTGGGTTGCTCCCGGTTCGGCCCGCTTCGGCGAACCGGTAGCGGCAGCGGCGGGAGGCTCCGCCCACCCACCCGCCCGGGACCGGTAGCGACGGGATTTAGAACCCACTACTGGGTTGTTCCCACCGCAGGTTAAAACCAAGATCAGGCGTCGCCTGGGGGATTAAACAGCCCCTCACCTCATCCCGAGCTCGGAAAGTGAAGAACTTTGGGAACTCCCTCTGCAAAAGACGACAGAAGTTACCAGTGAGGAGAAAGAGCAGCAGCTGCCAATGTTGGCTTTTTAAACAGCAGCCAATTCCACCATGATTATCAACAGTCGTGTATACACTTTCATATACCGTATATTTATATATATATATTTTCACTGACCTGCTGGGTTATCAAAAACGTGATTCTTCGAAGCCCATAGTCAACAAGGATATTATTCTGCATGGGGAAAGAAGACGAGAAAAGGCCAAATATCTGAATAATCTCAGGAAAAAATTATTATCAACTGCCCTCCTATCACCAGGACAAAAGAGGAATGAAATCAGGAAGGAGACTCAGATTAGGTCAAGGCGTTTTTGTCTGCATTCAAACAGGGGCTGAGCTGAGGATATGCAACCCTGCTTGGATGTGGAGCAAATGATTCACAAAGCCAGCAAATAAATAAATAAGCCCTTTCTCTCAGCAACGCCAGAGGCCAAGCCGCCCAGGGGAGAAAAAAAATCCAGGCTTTCGTGAGAACAGACCTTGGACTGAGCGAAGGCCCTGAAGATCGGCACCAGCTCCTCGTCCTCCTGGTGATCTGCCCACCGGACGGCCACGTTCAAGATGTGGATGGGTTCCTCCCGGACGTTCTGGAAGCCACAAGCCCACACAGAGGTCAGGCCCAGCCGTAACCCAGCAGAGAGAAGCCGGCAGCTCAGAAACACTCACTTTGTTGTCGTCTTCATCGTAAAAGGTAGACCTGACTTCGCTGAAGAGCGGGCTCTCCTGCTCAGCAAAGCAGGAAATGACTTCATCGAAATTCCTAGCAGGCAAACAGAAAAGAGGCCGGAGGTGAGAGGACAAACAAACAGGACATCTGGGAACCGAAGATCTTGCTACCGAGGAGCCAAATCTCATCCTGCCAGGGCATCTCAGTTTCAAGAACCGAAAAGGCTGCAACCTCCACCTTGGGAACTCGGTATCTGCAGCGACAGATTAAACCAGGCTTATATTTTCCAAAAAATGTTGCTTCTCTGCTCCCCCCCCCCCCCCCCCCCCAGTCCCCAGTCAGCTTATATTTTCCAAAAAATGTTGCTTCTCTGCTCCCCCCCCCCCCACACGCAGTCCCAAGTAACTCATTCTTCCAAGGGGAACTGCCGCTCATCCAAATGGAGAACAAGTCAAGAGGTCTCAGAAATAATAAAGGTGGGATAAAAAAATTCTTAAAAAGAAAGGTAAAGTGGAAAAAAGTGAGGGAGAAAAGATGAAAGGGCCCTCCCCCATCCAAGCATAACGGGAACAGCAACGCAGCGATCTCCCCACCCCCCAGTGAGGGCCACGAGCCCTGGGGCAATGCTTGCTTCTCTCCCAGGTGGGCCACCTACCGGGTGAAATCTTCAAATCTGTCAAAGGCCACCATGGCTCCCATTCTCTGGCAGAGCGGGGAAAAGCCGCTGTCCATGAAGAGCTCCGTGCTGTGCCGGGCCAAGTCTGGGTTGGAGATGCTGACCGGCACGGACATTCTGGGAGGGGTGGGGGAACGCAAGGAAGAGGGGAAACGTCAGACAGAGCAGGCCACCGGTTCGTGGGCGTAGAACTGAGCACCTGCTGCTTCCAAGGGCAGCTTGGCACATTGCAGCCACCCAGCTGGAGCCTATACGAGCCCGAAGGCCGTGAGGGTTAGGCTGCCTCTTTGCCACAAGGGGCCCCTTTGCCTTCTCCATCACCCACTTGTTACATGGGTCCAGCACAGCGCTTTGCCCCCACATGCCCCTCAGACAGAAAGTTAGTAGCCAATCCAAAGGGCTTGGAGCGGGGCAGTTAAGAGAAAAAGAGGCAGTTATGGGGGAGCTGAGCTTTGGTGTAACCGTTATCATGCTGCAGAGCCAAAAGAACTCCACGCTACCTGCTCAGGGTGGGGCTGCTTCCTCTGCAAAGAGACAGGAACACAAATAGCTCCCTTGCTCTGAGGCAGACCCGCCGGGACCCCTCGGCCTTTCCCCCCACGCCCCAGGCTTGCAAACCAGAGACCAGTGGGTGATCCTGAAAGCTTCCCCAAGCAGACCCTCTCCCACTGCTCCTCAGTCTCCCCCAGCCCCTCGCAGACACCATAAAGGCTTAGGGACATTTGCCCCACCTGTTTGGGTGCGAGGAAGGCAGCATGAACTGGAACTCAACCACGCAGGTGCCGTCCAGCAGCTGGCGGTGCTGCAGGCTGTTTAGCTCGTAGGCGATGTAGGCCCGCCTCACATATACCTGGAAAGGCAAAAGGAAGCAGGACCACTCGCGGGTTTGTGGCCAAGGGACCGTTTCACGATTTTCTCCCAGCACAGAAACTATTACAGCGCTCTGCACTCAGCAGCTTCATGGCAAAATAAAGCCCATCTTTTCTGCGAAAGAGCCCCCCTCCGCCCACCCTCGCTCAGAGGGGAGTCACCGAATCCTCTCCTTACCTCCAGGGCTGCCATGCGCACCACCTGGTTGGCGTGATAGAAGAAGGTGGGCAAGACATCGAAGATGGTGGTTTCCGAAAGGATGAGTTTCTGTAAAAGAAGACGGAGCAAAGACCGAGTGAGCAGGTGTTGCTCGGACCTCGGATTCCCGGGGAATTGGATGTTCAAGAAGTCACCTTTAGGTTTTCAGGACAGAACTGGTGCCCATACATGTCGATGGCAGAGAGGAAGATGGACTCCACCTGGTTGTGCCGCAGTTCGTAGGACGGCAGGTGGGAGGCAATCAGCACCTGCAGGCAAAGGAGGGCTGGGTCAGCAGATTCCCCACCACCACCACCCCAGGCAACTCAGGGAGAATCAGCCAGGATGATTGGCCACCCCTGGCCTGACCTGCCGGGCCCGTAAGGCCACTTTGGCGTGCTCCGTTTTGCTGAGCTGGGTGAGCTCGTTCAGGATAGCCACCAGCTCATCGGTCAAGGTCGGGTCTCGGCCACAAAGCTGATCCTGGACAACAAAACGAAACAAACGTTCAGCTGTGTCACTGCAGTGGTGTTGTCTAATGGGGCGACGAAGGGCCGCCCTCCCAGGCCCGATCTTCCAGCTGGGTTGGGCCCTGCAGCTCTGTGCCCAGATGGAAAAGGTGTGGTGGCCCCGTGTGGCTGGGGGGAAGCCGGAGGACCCCTCTCCTGCTCAGTTCAGGAAGCGGCTGCTTTTCAACTCACAATCAACATGGTCACCAGGAGGTTCTTCTTGGCCACCTGGGCGTGGGAGAAAATGCATTCCAGGACGGGGGTCATGTTGGGCATGTGCTGCTCTCTCAGGATGATCACACATTTGTCGTAATGAGCTGGAGCACAAGCGGAAACCCAAGGAGGAGCGAGTTGCAGAGAAGGTGCCGCCTTCTGGGGGACAGAGGCCCTGCCAGCACCCTCCTCCTCCACCTTACCTTGCTGGAACTGGGTCTCCACCTGCAGGTATCGCCTCAGCAGATCCAGCACCACCGATTTCATGTGGCCTCGGATGCCACTGCGATACCTGGAATCAGGGGGCAAGAGAGGAGATGCGATGCACGAGTCACTTAACAGATTAACAGAGTTGGAAGGGACCTCGCAGGTCATCTAGTCCAACCCCCTGCCCAAGCAGGCGACCCTACATCTGCCTCTACCTAGGATCGAACTCACAACCTCTTGATTGTGAGGCGAGAGCTCCACCTCTAGGCTACAGCAGAATTTTGTAGGTCTCGGGAACAGACGATGGAGAAAGAGGGGGAAGAGGGTCAGGGATGATTCACTGTCGTCATGTAAGACGTTTTGGGCACAATTCTAGTGACAAAAGCAGAAACTCTGCCCAGCTTGTTTGCTGCAGGAGCCCTGGTGAAGAGAGTACCAATGCAGGAGACTCCATTCCACTTTTCAAATCACCTTCAGTGCTGCTAGAAATGCTCAGGGCCTGCCTAGGCCAGATTCCAGGCAGGAAGACCAGCTTGGCTGGTGCAACGAAACAGGCCGCCTCAGGCAGGGAGTGTGGTGGTGTGATTGTTCCAAAGACGGAGGAGAAACACACAAACCTACCTCTGAACCAACTGCACAATACTCTGGGTATTCATGAAGAAGACTTCCCGGTCAGCTTTGCGCTGCAGGGTGGCTGCGTGGCTGTCCAAAATACTGGCAATCTTGAAAAGAAAGAGGGAGCGATCCTTTGCAGTCGTGTTTCTCAACCTGAGCAGCTTTTAAGATAGGTGGACTTCATTTCCCAGAATTCCCCAGCCAGTCGGTATCATCAATCTCCTGCTCACTCCCGCCCCGTTGGCTTCTTGGCGGCAGCCCTCCCTCACCTGCTGGCTGGGGAACTGGCAGAGCACGGAGGTGACGTTGCTGGCGTACTGGGCCATCACTTTTCGGATGGACTTCTCCACAGAGGTTGGAATCCGGCCCAGCGTGCTCGTCATGATCTCCTGCAGCTCCAGCAGGGGAAGGGAAGGATCCCGGAGGGTCCTCATCAGTTTATCCACCCATTCTTTGATCTGAGTTGGGGGAAAAGAAGGTTCAAGGACTCAGAGATCATGTGAGTGAATCACGGAAGACGGCAGGGCAAGGGGCCTCCCTTCGGCTCAGGAGATTTGGGGGGGGGGGATCAGCAATGGGGACTGGCCGAAAGGAGGAAAACAAGATTTTCCCACACAAGCAGCTCCTTTTCTGGCAGCTCACCCTGCCATCTTTGGCTGCCTTCCTCCTCCCTCTTTGCCATTCAAAGCAAGATCCTCCAAGGGCTTTCCTTGCAAGTCAGGAACATATTCTCAACAAGCCAGGATATCCCAAGCCAGCTTTTTTCCAAGCTTGATTTTTAACAGGGAAAGGTGAAATCGTTCTTACCTTGGCAGAGAAATAAGGCTCTGGCAAGCAATACCCATTCATGACATTCTGCAGGTTCTCCAGCACGTTGTGGAAGACCTGGTGCAGCTTCTCGCCAAGGATGGGCAGGGGCGGCTGAGGGGAGAGCCCCCCCATGTGCAACTGGGCCTGGGGGCAGCATTGGCAGGCAGAGAGGCAAAGCATAAAAATAAACAGAACATTATAATCAGAAAATCCACCATTCAGGAGCTTCCTGTGATCCGGAAATGACTTAAAAGGAATTCTAGCACGAGGCTGTTCATCCCCGGAAGCATTTGAACACGCAAGAGAAAGGCTCACCCACCCTCCCGGCAGCCCAGTCGCTTCTGGGGGGAAAGAGAAGCCCTGAAAAGATGCATAAGGCGGCCTCCTTGCTCCATCCTGGGTGCCCGGCAAACACCGAGTGGCTCCCAGGCGGGTTTTGCTCTCTCTTCCCCCAAACGGCTTCCAGCCGCTCCGTTACTCACCAGGTGAACTTTGGTGGGGTCATCTAGCTCAAGCCGAGCTACCACGCAGCCCGCCTCTAGCAACGTGCCCGGCCGTCTCACGTAGCGGATGATGCCTGACTCTTCCACTGTCAGGGATACCACCATCTTCATCACCTGTTTAGAGAGCAACGGACCTGCACATCCGGATGGTTTCCAGATGATCCCAACATGATCGATTATGCTTTGAGCATCCGGCAAGTGGACCAAAGCTATGCTGTCCAGCATGATGGTCCGAAGGAGGAAAAGGCTGCTTGTCTCTTGACTGCCAGCCAACTAACAGAGCCAGAACGCTCCCAAAATACGCACATTAATGTTAGGAACCGATTCGTGAGAAACAGCCACTTTCCACGGTGAAAAATCCAGATCCCCCCCCCCCGGGCCGGTGTGAGAGTTACCTCCATTTCTGCATAGCTGTGGCCCCCATAGATGTGGCCCCCGTCCTCCACCGTATACTGCAGCAGCTTCCCTGCAGAGGGGGCCCGAAGCAAGGATGGGTCTTTCTCTTTCTCAAAGTCACAGCTTTTGTTGCCGATTGTGATGCGGTATCTGGAGGTCAGAAGCCAGAGGACGAAGAAGCGAATAAAATAAAATAAAATAAAATAAAATAAAATAAAAATCTGGTTGGATGTTGCCTCCGAGAGAGAAGGAGAGGGAGCCTGGGATTCTTTCAGCCGAGCTCATCAACTGACTCCTTCCGAGGTCCCCTCGTCCCATCAAGAACGGATTCTTAGCCAAGTAACCCACCGCAGAGATCAAGAAATGGTTGTGCAATGGAAGAAAGTGTGTTTGTGAGGTCTGGGTGTGAGCTTTTGTGCATGTCTGGCAGGAGAGCCCTTTGGTCACCTACCGGTCGGTTTCTTCTTTCATGTAGGTGATGTAACTGTTGCCGTTGTAAGAGAGGAGGAGCCCCCCGTCGTTCAGCCGGTGCACATCGATCTCAATGTGGGTGCCATTCATTAGGATGATGTAGGTGGTCAGGGACTGACGTGCGACCTGTCAAGAGGCCGCAGAAGTCAGCCTTTTTTGCTTTCCTTCCAAAGGGAAGTTCGAGCGTAAATGCTGATTGTTGTTGTTTTTTTTAAGGGGGGGTTGTAAGAGAGGAGGAGCCCCAATTTTCCCATTTCAGCCCATGGAAA
This sequence comes from Thermophis baileyi, assembly GCA_003457575.1. NCBI lineage: Eukaryota > Metazoa > Chordata > Lepidosauria > Squamata > Dipsadidae > Thermophis > Thermophis baileyi. Next base: position 725,191 of record QLTV01003457.1, read on the forward strand.
CATACCTTAAGCACATATTTGGTGTCTTCGTAAATTAGTTCCACATCGACAATATTCAGGAGGGAGGCTGCTGGCAGGACTTGGCCCCTGAAAAACCAGCCAGCATTTGACCCTTCTGAACCAAAGAGTGTCCTGACCCTTTCAGTTAATTGTCTGTTGAGGGTCAGAAAAGGATCCCCAAATATGTTCAGAGGAACACATCACATTCGTCCCCTCTAACTCTTTCCAAGAGACTCCCGGAGTGGCTTACAAACATAACGCCAGATATTAGGTACTAGGAAGGCAACCTTCCACAGATCATCCCAGCACATCTTAATCGCTGAAACTCCGTCATGAATGCATTTCAAAGCATTTACACCTGTGGGGCCGTCCCGCAGAGACCTGCTGATGGCGCGATAAATTGCATGAAATGGCCAGGGGCTTGGATACCAGGACGACCCTTTACCTCTCCAGCAAATGCAGGAAATCGTCCATGCAGGTCCTAAAGGAGGCATCTGCCACGTTAAGGGCGCCACAGACCACAGCCAATATCGTGTCCGGTTTCTCTGCCTGCCAACGGAGGAAGAATTTGCTCAGTTTGGAAAACATCAACACACGAGGATGAGCCTTTCAATGCAAAACGTAGGAGCAAATCCAAATAAAAAAGTGGTATCTAAAAACAGAAAATATGGGCTCGGGTCTCTTTTGAAAAAGAAGGTTCAAGGGATACAAGCATCCCTTCCTGAAAATCTGCCAAATTCAGAGATTAGCTACCTGCACTTTTTCAGCGATCAGATGATCGAGCCAGCTGGTGTCCGTCTCGTTCGTCTGGAAACTCTCGGTCTCCAACAACTTAATCAGGTATTCGACCGTCGTCCGGAAGTCCCCACGGATGGACAGCTCCTTTAAGGCGACCACCAGATTTCTGAAAGCCGACAAGCCAGATGCATAAAGTCCCCACCTGCTCTGTTCCTCTCAATCCCAGGGGGTTGAAAATGACGCCCCAGCAAAGGGAGGGGGGGGCTGACAGGATTAGGTTCCTTTTGGGATGTGTGACCATCCCAGTACAATTGGCTCTTTTTAGCAAAGCAAGAAGTAGAACCCAGCGGGTGGCCGAGTGCCCCATAAAAGGAGAGCCAATGGAGAGTCCCAAGGGCCTCCTGGGGAAGCCCCCGCAAGGTTTCCATCACCCCTGAAAGCCCAAGGGAAGGCAATACTGACGAGATGGCCTCCTCGCGGTTCTCTCCCCAGGAGAAACAGTGTCCAAACTGGGAATCGGCAAATTCGTGCAAGCCACCCGCGGCCGCCACGCTGAAGTACCCCCAGACGTTCTTATTGCTGCGGAAATTCAGTTCTTGCACGGTGCCAGAGCTGGGCTTGAAACCCTGCAAGGTGCAGCAAAAAGACAGGTGAGGGTGGGGGAGGGGGCAGGAAAGGCAGACTTGCTCACCTTTGGCGCAATTGGGGCCACATTAAAACCCTTAAGAGCCACACAGGCAGCCCTTGGCACTGCTCCATAGCCCAAAGGGAGACGGCTTCTGAGCAGGTAGAAAGTGAGGTTCTAAAGTCCTCTCCCGGTCCGTTAGGTCTGGTGGCAAGAAATTGTCTCCTTCATGACCGTTTAAACCCATGAAGCACCAGAATTTTCCTCCCTTTCAGGGGTCAGCTGCGATTGCCAAATAGTTTGATGATGCAACTGGAAGCAATTATTCAAACTCAATCCGCCTTGATTGGAAAATAAACAGTGGTCTTTTTCGTTGTGTCCCTTTGCCTGTACTAGATATTTGCACTCAAACTCTCAGCCACGCTCATTATTTTCAGTTATCAGTTGAAACAGTTACGGGGAGAACATAAGAAAAGAAGGCACAGAACAAACACTTTAAACCAGTGGTGAAATCCATTTTTTTTTACTACCGGTTCTGTGGGCGTGGCTTGGTGGGCGTGGCAGGGGAAGGATATTGCAAAATCCCCATTCCCCCCCCCCCCCACTCTGGAGCCAGCCAGAGGTGGTATTTCCCGGTTCTCCCAACTACTCAAAATTTCCACTACCGGTTCTCCAGAACCTGTCAGAACCTGCTGGATTTTACCTCTGCTTTAAACAAATAAGAACATGGAGGTTTGTTTAATATCTGCAATGTATGTTTTAGAGACGCTTGCCACCATTTTAATAAAAGCATTCTATCCTCTTACACGGCAAGCTACAGCCCACCCAACTATGGGGCCACCCAGCCTTTCTAGCCATTTGCACTCCTTAAAAGGAAGACACGACAGATTTTTTTAACTCCACTGACTTCATCGGGATTTTCACTGGTGATTCGTGCTGCTATGACGTGGCCCCTGGGGACGGGAGCATTGCTGGGGCCCTCAAAAGCGATGGGGTGGTCCCCCCATGGGGACTCTCCGTAGAGAGCTCGGATGTCCTTTATTCTGTGCAACGGGACACCCATGGCAATCTGAAAGGAGGAAAAGACAGAAAGGGAAACAGGCCGAGGAGAATTTGTTAAGAAGTCTCAGCGCTTCTTCCTCCGAAGGGGCTCACAAAGAAACCGCATGGCTCATTTGCAACATAAAGCTAAGTTCTTCTCTCTCCCGACAGACTTCAGAACTGCCGCTGGAGAAACTGACTTGAGAACAGGAACGAATACCTGGAGCTGAGCAGCCGGTAAGTTGACGTCAGCGATCATTTCTGTGCAAGGATGTTCCACCTGCAGGCGGGGATTCAGCTCAAGGAAGTGGAAGCTCTCTCCTTCGCTATACAGGTACTCAACTGTCCCGGCACTGACATAGCCCACCATTTTGGCAAGGCGCACAGCGCACTGCGAAGAGGAAATACAACACAACTGGGTTCGAAATACGCAACTTCTTGGGACGTTTATTCCAAGTACAACGGCTCCCGAGAGGAGTCAGTGGTTGTGCTTCCAAGCAAAGCAGGGGATGTCATCTCAAATAATTCATTACTATATGCGTAGACCATCTGCTACAGAGTCCCTGTAAGAGCGCTTCCTTTTTATGAGCGTCACAACAGACACACAGTTGGAAAACCCTGAGTTACAAATATTCTCCTTTAGTTGGAAAAGTGCAGGGAGGAACCAAGAATGAAAAGACCCAGGTTCAAATCTCCCCCCCCAAGAATGAAAAGACCCAGGTTCAAATCCCCCCCCCCCCTTGAGGCTCCCTTGGTTATTTTTGGCCGGTCAGGTTTTCCCGCCTCCAATTTAGCTTGCAGCGCAGTTAGAAGATTACAAGGGGGTGGGAAATAAAGAGGAACCAGCCTCTTCAGCCACACAGAGAAAGAGAGCAGGAATAAAATAAACGAGCAGCATGGAGTGAAATGCTGCAATGGCCAAACTGCTCTCCATGTGGAGCGCTTGCTCTGGGGCTCCCTTCCAAGAAGTGACATCTGTGGTTGGTCTTTGTTCTCTGCTAGGACTTCGCACATGCGCACCTTCTCCATGTACTCAAAGACGGCCGGAGGAGCCACAGTGGCTGGGGCTTCCTCGATGATCTTCTGGTGCCTCCGCTGGATGGAGCAGTCCCGGCTGAACAAGGAAATGGCGTTCCCATACTGGTCAGCCAAGACTTGGACTTCAAGATGGCGGGCGTGCTGCAAGAACTTCATCACGAAGATGGGGGACCCGGGGACCTCGCTCTGCACCTGTTGGACGAAGGGCAAGAAAATCCAACGAAGCGCCAGCGTACCTAGATCTTCCAAACAGCTGGCTAAAATCCAGGGAGTTATGCATTGGGACAGCAGTGTCTGGGTTGTAAGAGTACAAGGATAAAAATCCCTTAATTAATTCAAGTCAAACAATTGAATTATCTCTCAGTGTGGATTTTAAAGGAAGCTGAGGGAAGAGGATTTCATAAACTATGACAAAGAACAGGCTGGTATTCCTTCTTTGGAGGAACACGAACGAGGAGGGCTACAGGGGTGTAGGGAACCCTTAAAATGACGGGAAATCTGGCCCAGGAGAGTCCCAGAACAGCCCCTCCTTTACCTGTCTGAAGCGGGCAGGGAACTCCTCCACCCCTTCCACGATTCGAATCCCTTTGCCGCCTCCCCCTTCAGAGGCCTTGATCATCACTGGGTAGCCGATTCTCTTGGATGCCTGACAGTTGAGAGAAAGAAGAGAAAGGAGGGAAGGAAGAATCAATGGGTGAAGAGGAAGGCTCCTCAGGAATCCCACCCCTGAGTTACTTCCCCTCAAAAGGCCTTGTGCTGCCCGGACTGACTCAGCCTTCCTCAAAATGCGCCTGACCAGGCCTGCTCCAAGGACATACAACCTTGGCATTCAATGCACAGAGGCATTGCCACCTGCTGAAATATGCAGGTCCATCAATAGCTGGATTATATGCTTGGCATAGATTACCTAAACTAGTAAGACAAAGTGGCACGAAGTCATGTGCTTAGCTGCCAACCCTTTCATAACGCCTGTAGCACTTTGCACAAATTCTAGGAACATGCGAACAGAGTAATCCTGAAAGGACAGGCTTCATTACCCATTCATCAACTAGTACATATTTTAATCCTGTATTTTATATTTTAAATTTTGTGTGTCATATACATTATTTTAATTGTGATGCCTCTGACACGAATAACCAAACATAGCCATTTATTTGGTACTGTGTCCAGCCAGAAAAAGAATGCCCTATGCTTAAAATTCCACCTAAGCCGAGACTGACACAGGACTGGTTCTCTCCTTCCACGAAGGAGGCTAATGAATCTTTTAAAGAACAATAATCTGCCTGGCCTGTTTCATTTTGCAGCCGATGCAGGATCCAACAGGAAGCCCAAAGGTAGGACAGCTTGAGTCAGAAAACCTTCCTCCATGCATAGTTGCCTCAGCCTCTATCATTTTTCCTCTCTACTAATATTGTTATTAATAACACTAACTCATAAGAAGGCACCCGGGGTGCCTCCGGTTACCTCTAAGCCTTCTTCCACGTCCCGCACGCAGCCCCGCTGATAGGTTTCCAAGGGAACAGTGAGCGTCCCCACCTGCTGCTTCTCCTCCTGGATCCATTCAGCAACTAAGTCTAGAAAAAGAAAAATCACAACAAAACTTCAAGGGCAACGGCTATTTCTTTACGATCGAAGCAGAGGCTTCATCACGCCTCAGAATAATGCGAGGAATAAATCAGAAGGCAGGAAAAGGGAAGATATTCCTGTCATGCAGCCCTTTCTCTATCCGGTGAGATCTGGAGTGGCCAAGATGGAAGCGGGCATCGCAGCTGCAAGACCCCAGGTAGAAAGAGGGCACAGGACAGCAAGGCGGGGGTGGGTGGGGGGGAAGGTCCTCTTACCACTGCCACTCCACGGCAAGGTTGGAATGTGGATGGTCTGGGCCACAATGGTGGAAGCCACTTTGTCCCCCAAGGCCCACATGGCTTCACTGGGTGGGCCTAGTAAACAGAGAGAAGAGGCTCAGCTGACATTTGGGGGAAATATATATTTGGGAGAAGCCTGCCTGAGCTCGGCTGGAATGCTGGAGGCCCAGACAAAAGCAGAGAAGCTCAGCTATACATAGGCAGGATTAGAAAGAGCGACAGGGAGCTCACTCACACCTGTTTTGCGGGCCAGGCATTTAACCTTGATCGCTCAAGGAGGTTCCTTGGGTCCGGTAGGAAAGCTAGCCTGGGTAGGCCCCTTTACAGATTCGTAAAAACACAGATCTCTGCTCCAAAGGGGTAAAATACGTTCCAGAAGAACAAGAAGAACAAATTCTGGGAAAGAAGATCTATTTTTTTTTTTACTTAGCAAGAACAACGCATGGGGTGAAATTTCAAGAGGCTGCATGGAAAACACACATCAATTCAGGCTTGGCCGTGACGCTTGGGGAAAGGTGAATCTGTAGGTGGCAGAGCGCAGCCTTTTCTGCTCCCCCTGGTGCTTAGCTGAAGGTGTCAACACAAACACACCTACCTAGGAAAGCAATCCCGTGTTTCTGCAGCAGCTCCGGAAGTTTGGGGTTTTCAGAGGCATGCCCCCAACCAGCCCAAACAGCCTAGAAGGAGAACGTTGAAGTGATCCGTTGCACCAGATCCCAAAGGGATCCCTTTGGCAGTTCTATATTTCCATAAATGCCATTCTACTCATTCTACTTACGTCCCGCTTTTTCTACCTGCTCTTTGCTACAGAATTCACGGCAGCCCAGGGCAGACAGAAAACTTCGGAAATTACCTGCACGGGAATTCTTTTTGAGATGTCCACGATCAGTTCGACATTGGCATAGTTGTTGTTGTTGCTTCCTCCAGAGACGGGCACGTAGTGGTCCGCCATTTTGATGTATTCTAGAAGAGGGAGGGTTTTCAGCCAAAGGGTGAAGACAGCCATCCGTAGCCCCGGGGAATTGAGGCGGCGGCCTTGGCTGCCTACCTGCATTGGCTTTCAGGTCCTCAGGTGTCACCATCACCACAAACCGGATGGCCCGCTCATTCCGGAACATCTCGTAGGCCCACCTGCGGATGGACCGCATGCACTTCACGGCCGCAATGCCGTTGTTGGCGATCAGGACCTGAGGTCGGGAAGAAGGCGTGCACAGGCCGGTCAATCCCTCCAGGAAGCGCACCAGATGAGAGGACGTTGAAAAGGAGCTTCCCAAAAGAGGACCAGGGCTCGGTGGCAGAAGAGAAATTCAGTCCCTGGACTGGACAATCCAGCTCATTTTAGGCCAGGAGGTCTCCGGGGCTCTTTCCCAGCTCAGCCGTAGAACCCTCCAGCATTTCCGCTGAGCTTCTGGAATATCTGCCTGGCTTTATATAAAATTTCTTTATATGTGCTGGGCTTTATATCGAAGAAATGTATTTAATAGGCAGCCATTCCGGTTGCATCACCATAGCCAAAGGGGAGCATCGCTTCTTCTTCAGCAGCCATACCTTTTCAATCACACGGTTTCCTCCAAAACGAGTCACAAATTCAGCAGGTGACGCCACCGTGAAATCCCTGTGGAGGTCCAGTTTCCTCTGCTCCCGTCCTTTCTTCACCAGGTACATCCCTGACATGCTGGGCCTGGAAGGAGGCGGAAATATTTCTATAAGATTCCATCCATAGCTTCCATGGAAGCTATTATTGAGACTGCTGGAGAAGAGCAGTCAATTTGGGGGGGCGGGGGGGGGGGCAGATGAAGGTAGAACAAGTTCCTTAATGAAGGTGAAATTGTTCCACTAATTTGTGCCACTAACAGTCTTCTCTCTTCTGTGTGTCTTGCCCCTTGTTAAGCGCCTTCCTCCCACCTTTTCAGTTAACAGACTTTTGGTAAAAGATGGCCCTTCTAACACAAAACACACGCATCTTATGAACCGACCGTATGGCTTCCTTCTAGAACACCTTCGGTTAGGCTGCCGGTCCTTCAAAAGCTCCGTATTTCAAACAGAGAAAGTGGATTAGGGCAGGCAAAAGTGACAAAGAGGGTAGGAAGGAAGACTTCCCATGCTAAGCGGTGCAAGATGGGCTTGTTTTCAAAATTGCACAGTTTAGCTGGGGAACATTTCCTGGAAACATCACTAGAAAACAATCCCTGAAAAGCGAAGACCTCATTCAGAATTAATTTGCTTCTGAAACTGTTTTGAGAAACTCTCCGCAAACAGTTGTGCATGTCTGTGGCGGCTGAAGGGCAAAAGGGCGTCGAAGCTTAGAGCTTTTGGAAACCCCCGCCCAGGAAACGTTAGTTACTCCCTCCTTTTGGGAGCTGCTTTCTCTGCCCACCTTCCAGGAGGGGACGATTCTCGGCCCCCCAAATGACCATAAAGGAAGGGCCCCCAGCAGCTGCTGCTGCTGCTGCTGGCATCTCCCCCTCCCTGCCCGACCTCTGCAAAGGAGCTGCTGCTGCTGCCGCCGGCCGGACTCTGCATGAGCTCTGAGAAAGGAATGTTTGTTTGGTTATCTCAAGCTGTCCCCTTTCTCCTTCCCGCTTCGGCTGCTCAGCGGATCGAAGACTTCAGCTGCCCAGACCCAAAGCATGTCAGAATCCTGCTGGCCGGTACTGACCTCCAGGGTGCTTCACCCAGTTCCGGTCTGCTGCTTCTTCCTCTCCTCTCCTCTCCTGCGGCTTTGGATGGAACCCCCAGAGAGGCAGGCAGGAGCAGAGTCGGAGGCCACCTCTTCCTCCTCCTCCATTTCTGTGACCATTTCCCCCCTCCTCTTGGCTTCCCCTTCCATGGGCGAGGGGCCAGATACGACTCAGCCGCTCCCCAGCAGCACCCCCAGGTGGCTCAAGGGCGGAAAAACCTCCTGGTATAATCTAAACATCTGACTGACTGTGTGACAGACCATAAAGAACAACAATACTTGGGGTCTCCCCGATCACTGACTTAGTTATCAACTGAAAGACTATCCTTGGCCCTTGATCCCAAGCAGCCTCTCGCGCATAAATTGCTGACAAGCGTTCATCATCAGCACTGTAGCTCATTTAATGGCACCAGGAATTGATCTGCTTTCTTTGTATTTTATGCCTTTATTGTACTGGCAAAGCTCTTTAAGAGAAATAAAAAGGAAGATATCAACGCATAAAGTAATACATGGTGAAAGTAATACATGGTGGGCATGAAAGGGACAGAATATAGCCACAGTGGAAAGAACCAGCCGATAATTCTCTGCACTCCCGTCACAAGGATTTATGGCTTCCGGGATCTGAATATCCTCTTGCTCCTCACTATTTTGATTTGCACATCAGGTTCCCATACTTCAAAAGGCCGTTTAAAAAAGTGTTGGGAGCATTTCACAGAAATACCACGCTGTTCCGGTTTTCATCCCAAGACCAGTCGTTGTAAGTCCTTAATGCCTGCACAAACAATTGCAGATCCCAGAGCAGGCTTAAAGGATTTCTCTCGACATCCAACTAGAAATGAGGAGACCTTCTACCAGTCTTCCTCAGGTTGGTGCCCGAGGCATTTTGGCCTGGAACTTCAGCAAATCTAAACACAGTTGCTGCAGATAGAGGGACAGCCCTGGCAGTGCCACTTTCTGGCTTTAATACACCAAATATGGGAAGTTTGTAATACTTGAAACACGAGGGGTAAATTAAACAGGTTAAAAGAAAAGCCAAAGCGAGGGTTTGCTCAGGTTACTGAGTCAACCAGGAGAAACGACACACAGAGAGATAAGCTGTTCGGTTGTTTTTTTAAAAGTATTTTATCAGACAGTCACAGTATTCATGCGGTTCCATTTTAACCTCTGGCTGAACACTGCTTTCTCCTTTTCTCGAGCACAGTAGAAAAGTCCCAAGTTCAACAACTTGCATTTTTAGAGCAATAAGCCAAGAAGCCATTAGGGCAATACTAAAGGCACCCTACTGCATTTAACGCAGCTTAACCTGAGACGAATGTGCACAGGACTCGGTTCAGCTGCAGTTTGATGCACATTCACTTGAGAGGAAACTGGCGTATTCCTTGGCATATTGTATCATATCAGGACATTCTGGTTGCTGAAGATGGCAGGGACTCTTCTGCCTATCAAACTCAAATCGTATCGCACAAATTTATCTGTCAGAGTTATATGCATTCCCTTTTAATTCATGACACTGTGCATTCTGATGGGTTTCCAGCTTGAATGCCCCTTAGAGTCCCTTGGGGTAGAAGCAGTCTTTATAAATAGGAAATAGAAGCACTTTTTATAAATAGGAAATAAGCTTGAATGGCAACGATACAAATACTGAAAACAAGCAAGTAAAAATGGTTAGAAAGTAGATCCTAGCTACTAAAAAAGGGATTGCACAACAGTGGCTTCCATCCAAACGTCTCCTGAAATAAGTCACATTTAGCCAAATATTGGGAAATGAGAGACAGCCCACCTTGACCCTCCCTGAATTGGCTCCTCCCGAAGGCTCAGCGCAGAGGCCAAAGCAGCCGCGTCACCACGTTGCCTACCTCATGACGAGGCTCGCTTCCGAGTCCACGGAGGAGGAAGAACCGGGATGGGCCAGGCTGTTCCGTCTCCTCCTGCCCCTCGGAAAGGCTCCTCCGGCTACAAGCTCCTCGTCCGAAGAATTGTCTTCAAAGGAGCCCAAGACAAACTTGGCCATGGCTTGCTGCTTCCTCTGGGCAGGGCTGGCGGCCTGCTCTTCAAAGGACAGGGAGTGCATTTGCTTCAAGAGCTGCGTTGAGGACACTCGGACAAACCGGCTCAAAGGCCTGGCGGAATCAGCGGCCAGAGACAGCACACAGTCCGAGGAAGAGCGGGGAATGGGCGGCTTGAGTTGGCAGGAGGGGTCTGTGGACATCTGGGTGCATGGAGGGGGCTGGCGCGATGGGCTTGCAGGGGCCTGGCTGGGCTCTGAGGATCTGGCTTCTGTCTCATTCCCCGGGAACTGTGGAAGGAACCCGCTGGAAGGCAGCTGCTGGACTTTGGGAGTGGTCAGCTGCTCTGGGACAGGCTGCTCAAGCTTCAGTTTTTTGAAACCGAGTGGAGGGCTTTTGGCCATCTTGGTCCAAACAAGCCACAGCCCAAGCACCAAGACCACGAACGCTAGCAGAACCATCCAGGAACCCTAGAAACAAGAGAACAGCAGCACTCGGTTGGGGAAGGAATACTTGTGCGCACAGGCAGTCTGGGGACTCAGAATCAGGGCCTTGGATCCGAGAGGGCAGCAACTTTGTAGAAGAGAAGAAGACGCCCCTCCCTCAAGGCAAAGAGATTGTTTTGACTCGGGAGAAGTGGCACTACTGTGTGACGCACACAACAAGCAGAATAGCGGTCCCCTAAACCTCCTGGCTTGCGGCCCATTGCTCCGATATGTACTACTAACCTTTTCAAGAATGCATCCACCACAAGCTTTCAAGGACTCAGACATCAATTCTTTCGCAACTCAGAGTGGAATTTTACTGCTGAGTAAAGAGGCCGTGTGTAGAAATGGAGCGAGTTAGGTCTCCCACACAATTATGAAGCCACACCAGCAACCTCTGCCTCTTCAGCTGCAGACTCACATGCACCTCGGTGCCTCACAGAAGGTCCACTTCCCCGAGGCCCGAAATTCCTGGCTGCCCAGGCAACCGCCCTGCCTGAGCTATAAAGGAGCTTGCTATTTTTATCCTCCGCAAACAGCATCCGGGCTGGCTGTGGTCCTGCCCCAAGACCCCAAATATGAAGACGAGACAACTCCCCTGCCCTTGGCCCACCAGGACCCAGCCTCTTTAGGCGAGACCCTCCCTCTGCTCTGGAAGACACTTGCCTTCAATTCCAACATCTAGAGAAGTGACCTTTCTCCTACAGCCAAGACCAAGGGGTCAGCAACGATGACGTTTGTAACAACAACCAACCATCAACATTTTAAAGGACATACGAAGTCGTCTTCCCTGCCCTTGATCAGGGTTGCTGGTTTCCATTAGTATTCAAGGTCTCAGTTCTCAACCACAGGGCAGTCAAGGTCCATTTTTCCCTCCAGCGTGCAGCACACGAGCCAAATCAAGGCTCATTCAATGCAACTGGTTCCCAATTTAAGGAGCAACTTCCTTCCTTTTGACCGCTTATTTTAACACTGCTTAGCCCCAAATCTTACTAAACTGAATACGACTTTCCAAGAAAGGGATACAGCTAGGACCTCAGTTAAATCAAAACCTGAATCTTTGCTAATCGAGCAAATCTTTGATATTTATTAAGAAGAGGGGAAGGAAATCCACATGATAGTAATAATTAAAAAAGAAAACAAGATAAATGAATTTTCTGCCAACCTGTTTTAAACAAAAATACTCTGAGAGCATCTCCTGTTCCATCAAAGCCATTTACAAAACACACCAGAACCCCCAAATTGAGAAGTTCCTTGGAGGAACAGCAGAGAGAGAGACTTATATTTGCTAAGTTCTGCATCTAATGAATTATCTAAAGCTGCTTTAACTAATTACAACGGCAATCTTTTCCAGCTTTCTCTAGTCCATTAATATACTTTCTAAAAATAATTAATTCGCTTTCTGACAAGCAGCTCCTCAGCAGCTGCAAATCCGGGAATGTTAAGATTAACTGGATCTTGCATGGACATGGACATCCACACAACACACACAATTATTTGCGTGTTAACATCATTAGTGCTGAGCAAATTAGCAGCTTGGTGGTTCTGTCTATAACAAACAAAATGCACAGTTGCCAATAGCACATGCAAAGTCTTCCTGAACAGAAACTTACTAATCAATGATAAAGTTCCCAAATCAAATAACTTTATTACAGCCAGCAAGCTGATATAAAACCTTCTGGCTGAGATGAAGTGCAATGGTGACATTAGGAAGAAAGGACTCAAAACGAGTCTTCTTTCTTTCTTTGCTAGTCGCACCACCTAATATTTAAATATCTTGGCTTTTGTGCTACTTACATCTCAACCTTAAATCCACCCAGAACCGAGCACGCCTGAATTCAATGCTTCCCAGTCTGAAAGAAGATCACACCCTTGTGTTGTGTTTGTATGGAAATTTCTTTCTCGGCCCCGGGAGGCTGGAGCAGCGGGTGCCAGGTGGCACGGCTCCATGGCATTCTGGTGTCTGCCGAATAGGGCACTTCGACTTTAACTGGGGCAAAGTTCGCTCACCAGGATAAAAACTGACAACTGCTTTGGACACCTCCAAAGGTTACTGAATACCACACATGGAACTGAATGTTGTAAACAACAACAACCACTTCTGGCATCTCCCGATGATGTGTTTGCTGCTGGCAAAGGTAAATTGAAACAAAATAAAAAGTGGACCGGACAGTACCGTTGTGCTTAAGATTACCTTTTCCTTTGCAAACAAACCACACACACACACACACACTTAAGTAGAGTTTGAAGGAAACCCTCCTTGTTTTCCTGTGCATCATTTTTGCATTATTCAAACCAGCAGCAAAGGCAGGAGGCGCGGGCACCGTTTATTGTCCTCATCCTGCAAAGCCCCGCAGGCTGCGACCCCGGCCTCGGCCCCCTCCCCGGGCACGGCCCACCTGCTCAGCCGGCCCGCTTCCTTCCGAAGCCAACCTCCCGGGCAGAGGGCGCCGGCTGCCTGTTTGTCTGAAGGCGAGGCGGAGCCGCCCCGATAAAAACCGTTTCAAGCAGGGCCGGTTGCAGGGCAGCGGGGAGCAGGACGGGCCGGAGAAGCCGGCGGGCTTCTTGCAATTGCCGTCGCGGGCTGCAACGCCCTACCTCCCGCTCCACGCGCGCACGTGCAAAGCGCCGGGCCGGGCGGGGCGTCGCAGCGGAGCCGAGGGCTGCCAGCCCCCGCCCCCCCGAGGATCGAGCAGCCGCAGTCCGAGAGGCCCCCGCGCGGGCTCCTGTGGGCGCTGGAGGGGGAAGCAGCCGCTGGGTAAAAACCCGTATTACAAGTATTGCAAAGCCCATCCTATGCAGCCCTAACCCCCCCTCCCACCCCGCTTCCAGGGAGACAAGAGCACAGCTGGCCCCCTTTAAGGGCTTGAAAGCTCCCTTTGCCCAGAGAACCCCTCCACTTTCCATCCCACCACACACCCCTTGTCATTGGGCATCTATCCCCCCACCACACCCCCCTGGTCATTGGACATCTATCCCCTGGCAGCCCTACCAGCTGAAAGGCCGACCCCCCCCACCCCAAGGGCAGGCCTGGCACTGTGGACCCTCCTGTAGAGTGTATCTTTGCTGCCCCCAGGTAGAAACGCTGGAGTGTATGCAAAGGAGTTTGAACCTTTTCCTAAAATACCATTTAAGGAAAATAGCAATAGCACTTAGCAATAGCACTTAGACTTATATACCGCTTTACAGTGCTTTACAGCCCTCTCTAAGCGGTTCACAGAGTCAGCCTATTGCCCCCAACAATCTGGGTCCTCATTTTACCCACCTCGGAAGGAGGGAAGGCTGAGACAACCTTGAGCTAGTCAGGATTGAACTGCTGGCGGGAACTGCTGAACAGTCAGCTGAAGTAGCCTGCAGTGCTGCACTCTAACCACTGCGCCACCTCGGCTCCCTAAGGTGGGAGAAATAATCTTTCGAAGACGGGCATCCCGGATTTCATGTAAGTATCAGAAACATTTATTTGAAAACTTTGGAACAAGTCAACGTAGGGAACTAGTGTTACAGGAAAGATGTGGTTTTCTTTTTTCTTTTTTCTTTTAAAAAGGAGTGTCTTAAAATTGGTATTATAAATATACCAGCTGGAAGTTCTCCCTATGCAATTTGCATAGAATCTTCTCACAAACGGAAGTTGATGGAGTTCAGCAAGGGCTCCTGTAGTAATAACCTGTAACCGAGACGTTTGGCCCCTGGCGCACCTGGGCTAGGGCAGCATCGAAAAGGCACCCGAGTTTGGCAGAAGTGAGATACCTGAGGCTGGCGCCAGAACCGGCTTTCTTCCTGCACAGGACACAGGACTGACTGCACCCTAACCTCACAGGCCGGTCAGCCCTCATCTCAACACAAACTGGTTTCCTAGAAAACTTTCGGCCTGTAATTTTTGGCCAACTGCAGCTCTCCTTTCCCTACTACTTAAGTAACATTTCCCACAGAATTCTGGCAATACTTTTAAATCTGGTCCCAAAAGTGGAATACTTTCAAACTGGTGGTCCACTTCCTGCAAGTCAAAATACTAAAAATTATTTTTCATAGCACCTTTTGAAAGTCTTAAATCGTTGGCAGATTAAAAAAAGTCAAGTTGGATGAAATAAGCAGCTTTTGCTGAATGAATTCTTCAGCAGAGGCAAAACAAAAAGGCACCTTGTTGGCAGTCAGTGTTTCCATTTTCCTCTGAGAAGCACGAGAGAGGAAGGAAAAACAAAAACTCCGGGGTCATTATTGCAACGAACAGATTGGCACGAAGTTCTTGACAGTGATGAAGAGTACGAAGAAAAACAGGGCAGGTGTTCTTTGGCTAATCTCCGTTTGCTCCAAGATTAAAAAAAATATACAGGTTACCCCTGAATTAAAAGTGAAAAGAATACTGTTTAGATCAGCTTCAAAGAAACCCGTCCAAGAATATTTCTGCAAAGGCTCTCCAACATGTTGGGGACAAAAATGACTGGTCTTGTGGTCTCGAGGGAGTTGCAGGATCCTTACAGGGCCTTCCAGTCGATCAGCTGCTTCCTGGATTTCTTCAGGAATTCGTTCGTTTTGGAGAAATGCTTACAGCCAAAGAAACCCCTGTGCACCGAGAGGGGCGAGGGATGCGCTGTCTGCAGGACGTGGTGCCGTTTCTGCAAGAAGCCAGAGGCGTTAGACTTCCCAGCCCCACGCGTTTCAGGAACCGGCGTGATTTAAAGGGATAAATTAAGAAGTTAGCAGAGCCCGATTGTCCAGAATTAAGCAGAGAGATCCTATAAGCAGGCCACATTTCTACATCTATTGAGTTAGAACGTGGATTGATTTTTAAAAAAGGAATAGTTTCATTGGCTAGATTCATCCACCGTGCAAAAGTTTCATTTATTTTAATCCTCATTTGGTAGACAAGCTGTCTGAGCATTCCCATCATGGTAAGGCACAAAGCATGATTAGGTTCATCATTTACTGCAAGCAAACAGCATTATGGCCAAGTGCGATAGCTCACTTAAATCTCCTTTTAAAGTAGCATGCAGGCAAGTGCTGTTGCCAAAAGCCAACCTACCCTGTCGATAGAGCTGCCCTTCTTCTGAGCATAAGCTCCCCACAGCATGAAGACCAGGCCATCCAGGTTCTCGTTCAGCCAGGAGACCACGGCGTCTGTGAATTGCTCCCAGCCCCTCTCTCTGTGGGAATTGGCTTGATGAGCTCGGACTGTGAGCACAGCATTAAGCAGCAGCACACCTGGATTGTAAAAACAACAACACGATGCCATTAGTAGGAATGCTGGAATAAAGTCATTTTTGCTCCCATCCAAGCTGGATCATCAATGTCACTTTATATGCCCATCCAGGATGCAGCCTCCAAAGTTGATGGGACAGAAGGGTGGACCTAGAACTATTTCCTCTCACCGTTAAGGAGAGAACATGGCTTTCAAGCATAATTTTGTACCATTTCTATGGAGACTTTTTATAGTCCCTTAATACAATAATTACAATTATTTTGTGCACTGTGATAGGTTTTGCTACAAGCCTAGTTGGAAAGATTGCAGTTGATTTGATTGCTTGTTTTGTGCTTGATGAGAAATGTGATTGTGAGAGGTTAGAAATAGTAATTAAAATACATATTTAGGGGAGACACATCAACCAGTCTGGATGATCTCCAAAGATGTGACCTTCAGTTTTCAGATCGGTCACAAAGGCTGGGTAACTCTAGCAATCGAAGCACGAATGCAGCAGAACCAAACGCATGAAAGCAATTGGGAAGAGAACGGCATTGGGTCACCTTGTTTAGCCCATCCAGTCAAATCTCCATGGCCAGGATGTGAAAAGCCTTCTATATCCACAGCAAGCTCTTTGTAAATATTTTCCAGGCTATAAAGAAAAACAAGTCTCGGAAGCACCATGTTTTCACACAATATACTCAGCAGTCAGCTGTTCCAAAAAATGCTATAAAACAACACCGCACACCACCACCCCTCAACCTAACAGAATTATTTGGCCAGAGCTGAACCTTACCTGGGTGGAGGGGGAACTGGTCTCTGGACGCTGAAGCAGAGCCCGTGAGCTTGATTGGGCCCGTGATATGGATCTTGGCCCAAAATGACAACTTTCACCTGAAAGCAAGAGCAGAAAACATTTAAACACTCCACATCCGTTATTCCTGTTTTCAAAACAATTTTTTGTCTAGATTTATGCTTCTACTTGATGAGACGGAAAATTCTTTGCTCTTTCTTAGTAGTATTCCAAAAAGCAGCAAGCACCATTTACATAGAAGTCAGGGACTGGTTAGGGCGACAGGCAAAGTGCCTGGATTCACACACTGCATTAAGCCAGGATTTCCTTAAACATGGATGACTAAAAAAATATATCACCCAGGGCTACCTGTATGAACTCAGCTAATAGCTAAGGGTAAA
The DNA here is from genome assembly GCA_003457575.1 of Thermophis baileyi. NCBI lineage: Eukaryota > Metazoa > Chordata > Lepidosauria > Squamata > Dipsadidae > Thermophis > Thermophis baileyi. The sequence continues at coordinate 742,039 of QLTV01003457.1, forward strand.
CACCCAAAGACAACGCTACCCATTCCTAAAGGAACAAGATGATAAACGCAGACTAATTATAACAGGTTGACTCACATCATGGATGTCACACAGCTGGGTCCAAGTGAAGACCTGATGCTGGGGTGGATAAACTGTACAGCGCTTGCGTTCTTCAGCAACGAATGTCATCAGCTGTATAAAGGGAGGGGGGATTTATTTAGACCTCAACTAAAGGACCTAACTAAGGAGATATCACACTCCATAACATGCACATAAACAGTCTTTGCCCTGATGTTGTCCAGTACTCTCATCACAAATTCTCTAGGGCAGAATGTGGCTTCCAGGAGATGAATTACTGTGTCATACCCAAGCAGTCCTCTCAGATGTTATCAAAGGATGGCTGTTAAAAAGTTCAACATCATTAAAAAAAGGCCTACAAGCCAACTGCTTTAAAAAGCACCTGACCCAGTGGTGTGGTAGTCTTTGAGGATGGACTGCTTAGCTAAAAGCATTTGTCTAACCTTGTTATCAGCAGGAACAGGCTAAATTTCACCCCAATAATGCTTAATAATTAACTAGCACCTCAGTGGTGGGATTCAATTTTTTTTACTACCGTTTCTGTGGGCTTGGCTTGGTGGGCATGGCAAAGGAAGGATACCGTAAAATCTCCATTCCCACCCCACTCTAGGTGAAGGTTACACCAAAATCCCCATTTCCTCCCCATCAGCTGGGACTCGGGAGGCAGAGAATAGATAGGGGCGGGGCCAGTCAGAGGTGGTCTTTACCGGTTCTCCGAACTACTCAAAATTTCCGCTACCGGTTCTCCAGAACTGGTCAGAACCTGCTGAATCCCACCTCTGAAGCACCCCTTCTCTTTAATTAGCTGGACTAAGACCTAAAAGCAGGAAAGGGGGGGGGGGAATACACCAACAAAAAAACCTGATCCTTTAGCAAAAGTCCTGGCTTCCTGCCCACCTGAGCGAAATACGGCTTGGAGAACTCTCCGGCCAGGGAGACCCTCCAGCTCTGCCCCAGCTCCGCAGGAACGTAGCTGGCGGTACGGGCTGCGAGCTTCTGCAGTGCCGCCTCTTTGTTTTTGCGGATGCGCTCCACCTGTTCCGGGCTGAGCGGGGGAGGTCGCAGGGAACAGCCATTAATCTTCGATCTTTTCGCGGCCTGCAAGAGGGAAAAGCGGGTCAGGGGCGGGGAAAGGGAAGCAGGAAAGCGGCAGCGGGGAGAAAACCAAATTCCCAAGGCCGCTGCCATGGAGGCGAAGCAACCGCAGCCGCCTCTCCGACACTTCCGCCCCGGAGAAACACGTGCGCATTTCGCGGGAAAAACAAACCCAGCATCCCGCCCAAGCTCATTAGCCTGAAGACACCGCCCCCTGGCCTTCCTATTGGTCTACGTCCATAGTTGCTTCCCCCCCCCCCTTGGCCCGCCCAGACCTCTAATTGGATTGCGGCTAGAGGAGGGGGGGTAGTTACCCCTTAAGACCAATCGGGACAATTTCGAGGTAAGATCCGCCCCTCCCTAAAGCGTGGATTCTCGTTGGTTCACCGGGTCACGCCACCGTAAGCGTCCCCAGCGTCCCTCCCACTGAGCGCCTTCGGAGGCTTCTGATTGGTCGGTACCTCAGACAGCAAAAACGCCCCGCTTCTCCCTCCGAATCCCCAGACTGCCTCCCGCTCTATTAATACAGTGTTAATAACACTATTAATAAATAATAAATAAATAATAATAATAATAATATTTAATAAAGCCCTTCATAATAACCCCCCCCCAAAAAAGTACCTCAGTTGCCGCCGCGGCTGACTCCGGAGACCGACTCCTCTTCTTGCCGGGCGCCGCCGTGAAAAAGGAGAGCAAGGACTTCTGTCCGATCATGGTAGCACCGCTCTCCGGGACAACGGGGCGCTGCAGGTCGGGAGCGGCGGCGGAGCGCTGGAATCTCCCGCGAAAAAATTGGCGGGAAAATACTGGCTACGCGCCACCAAGGAACGCCCTCCCCCCCCATTAAATGCACGCATGCGCGCTGCTGTGGCCAGGTAGAACCCCCCGCGAGCAAAATGTCGGCGGGCTTGGCGCATGCGCCCTGGACGTTCCAGCTAGCCAGGGAGCGGACTTCCGGGTGGCCGGTGGCGGCGGCGGCGGCTGTTCTCCTTGGCGAGCGGCCCGGGAGGAAGGGAGCGCCCCCACGCGCCGTGCTTCCTGACCTGCCCGCTTTCCCCTCTGAATGAAGAGGAAGGTGCACCTGGGGAGCGCGCATTGGGGGGGGGAGGGGGGCTGGGTTACTCGCCATTATTGCTGGTTTTCTCACCTGTTTGCTTTCGGCCTGGCAGGTGCAGCAGCTGCTGGTTGGCTGGCGTTTCCCCCTTCGCTGTAGGAAAACCTTACCAAGAGAAAGCGCCAGAGAGAGCGGCCGGAATCTCCTTGCCATGGACTGCCGCTTGTCTCCCCCTCAGTCCTTCTCCTGAAGTGGGTGATGGAGAAATTCCTCATCCCGGCAGTTCCTGGATCCACCCCAGAGAAGGCCCCGTGGCCTAGGGCGGCAGAGGAGGAGGAGGGGGAAGCCTCTGCCCGGCAAGGCAGCCCGAAGGAGGCAGCCAAGCAAGAGATGACCCCCTTGCCAGGCGTGCCATGGAAGAAAATCCGGGCAGAGGGGCTCAGCTGTGACTACACCACCCTCTATGGCAGAGCCCAGGCGGACGAAATCTTCCAGCAGCTCGAAAAGGAAGTGGAGTACTTTGAAGGTGGATGCAGCTCCCTGCACCTGGCTGGTATTTTGTAGGTCTGGGGGGGGGGGCACCTGGAGCAGCAGGAAATAATCCCCGCTCTCCTTCTTGCCCCTCGCCATCGACTTGGAAGGGGGCTACAGGAGCCACCTCTCCATTACTGATTCTTCTCCCTCCTGAGAAGCCTCTGGAATTTAACGTCTAAATGAATGCTAATCGTTATTTGCGGCAGGATCGGGAGTTCTGCTTTGTTTCCCCCCCAAAACAGGTGAATTCACCAAGCTGCACATCTTCGGGAAGTGGCACGACATCCCGAGGAAGCAGGCGACTTACGGGGATGCTGGGCTCAGCTACACTTACTCCGGTGTCACCTTTTCCCCCAAGCCCTGGATTCCAGTTCTGAATCGCATCAGGGACCGTGTCCAGCTGGTCACCGCGCACAGCTTCAACTTCGTTTTGATAAACAGGTAATTCCCCAGGGGGTTTCAGACAGCAGGAAGAACCATCAGACTGATGCACTTTTCTTCCTAGAACATGGGATTATTTGGGGTGTCTCCAGCTGCCACGCTGCATCACCCGGCAGACGGATCCAAGATCTTCCTTGTGCCTCTGCAGGTATAAAGATGGACACGACCACATCGGAGAGCACAGGGATGACGAGAGGGAGCTGGTTCCCCGCAGCCCCATTGCCTCCGTGTCCTTCGGTGCCCGCAGGGACTTCATCTTCCGCCACGGGGCTTCTCGGGGCAAAATCCCCTCCCGACGAATTGCGCCAGTCAAGTTGCAGCTGGATCATGGCAGTCTGCTAATGATGAACTTCCCCACCAATCACTACTGGTACCACAGCCTGCCCAGCCGCAAGAAAGTGCTGGCACCCAGAATCAATCTGACCTTTCGGAAAGTTAGGACTCTTTAGCTCCCAGAAGCAGGGGAAGGGAAGCATCATTCCACCCTTTCCCTTTTGGGTGCTTGAAGGACGCCCCCCTCCCCCTTATTTCTCACAGGCTGCAGCCTGAGTTTACAGCTCCCTTTTCTTGAAACCTATCTGGACTCAAAACTGGGCTGTTGTAATCATAGGCTCTGTTTGCAGCCCCTGGATCCTGGGGTCTCTAACCAAGCTGTATTTGTGGCTCTGGTTTGCCTCGGATTCACTCCCTCCCTAATCAGCCAGTCACACTTTATCCTGGAGGGCTGTGTGAACCTGGCCTGTGGCATAATGTATCCTGTGAACCAAGAAAATTGGGTTAACTGAATAAACCAGACTTTGGTTAACTATTTTGGGGGGGTGGGGGTGGAGAAGTGTGCTGCACAAACCTAATCTCTGGCTCAGTGCATGTTCAATCTGCTTGCTGCTTAAGGAGCTGATCAAGATTCATGGCGCTTCTCTAAGTGGGGAGGCATCACTGTCCTAATTCGAGGAAAGTGTCTCTACACCGAGGTCTCTCCAAATGCAGGCCTGTTTCTGCCCAGGGAATCCCGCAACTTGGAGGGGCCTGGCTCTTCCCAGGGCCTATTGTGCCTTGCCCCACTCCTTTCCATTTGAGCAAACTTGAGTAGAGGTGACTTTGCAAGCAGCAGCATGGCTGAGGTCCACAAACTCTACTGTTTTGTGTCTTTTTTAATACCCTGAAATAAATAAAAAGTGACTGTTTGTTTCCTATGGGAGAAAAGCTCTGTCTTTTGTCATCGGTGTTGGGCTGCTGATATTAATAGGACAAAGAAGTTATGTCGTTAGGACACTTGTCACCTGGCTTTGATTGCACAGGAGCCGGTGCAGGAAGACGAGAAAAGGATTTCTCCCACACATACAAAGACAGATGCTGGGTCCAAATACATTTGGAATCTTAGCAGCAATTTTATCATGTACAAAATATTTTAAATCTGCCAATTCTGGTGGCAGAGTTAGCAAGGTATAGGAAAGAGGGCTCCTCTTTTTGCTGAAGGAGAGCCTGGTAAGAAATCTGATGTACTAATTACAACAGACTCATCAGTACAAAGATACCACCTTGCGTTCCGGGAAGCAGCTTCAGGCCCCAATCAGTAATGCAGGCCTTCCTCGGCTCCACTCGCCTCCCCTGGAATCCCAGAGCACCAGCCACACCTCAGCGACCCTCTTGTCGCTAATGAACATACGATCAAGGCACTTAAAAAGACTTTTCCACCCTCCCCTCCGGACGTGGTAGGCTGTTGTCTGACTGAATCTGCTACGGACGTGAAATGTTGTGAAAAGACTGGCAGTAAATCACCACGAAGGAAGCGGAGGTGAACGTCACAAGGGAGAAGATCCTAAGAGGTCTCTACTTGAAATTCCTGGAACAGAAAGTATTGCGGAGCACACGAAGGTTTTTCTGATACGGATGAAAATCGCATCTTCGGGCCGGCTCCTGTCGAGAGGCACCCCCTCCACCCACTGCATCCTGGGGTGTCCACGGTGTGGAAACCCCGCGGTGCGTTCCTGCCCCAGAGAAGAGCAGCGACTACTCCGTGCACGGCCTGTTCTCTTGTCATTCCTCGGCTTGGAGTTCTCGGCTGGGAGGCTGCAGCCTGGAGCAGATGCGCTCGTAAAATAGCAAGTAGGCGCTGGAAGCCAGGACCTCTTGCAAGCTGCTCTTGCGCACCACATCATCGGAAACCCAAAGCCACTGGCTGCCGGCAGACGGTGGAGTCCGGGAAGATGATGGAGAACGGCGGAAGGTCACAAAGTGCCCTGAGTGCATGTCCCCGTGGTGGACCACGACAGCCATTAAGCGGTACACGTAGACGGGGGAACTACCGGAGGGAAAAGAGAGGCAGAGGCTCATTCCACAACCATCCTCCCCTCTTACGTTTTGAGCTCAGAAGGGAAGCCAGTAGCACGCGCCTCTTTCTAGCAACTGCCTACATTCTTGGCACAACAGCTGCAGCTGCCTCTAGAACCGTTCTGGCAGGGCTTGGTCCAGGCAGGGCGGGATTTCACCCAAAGGCTCGACCAATACCCACGTGTTTCATAGACAGGCTCAGCAGCCCATGGAAGATGCAGACAAATAGTATATTACAGCCTGCTCTCGTCCCTGAGGAAGTCTAGCAGCAGCCCACCCTGTCCTCACTTACCCACAGCCGGGAACAGCCACGTAAGGGAAGCCGATGGAGGGAGGCAGCCAGGGGGTGCAGCACGTGCCGTTGCTGAGAATGGGTTTGCTGTTCTTTGCTCGTTCCCTGCCTGTAAAAAACAACAACCAAGGACGTTGATTCTTGATGTCTGAGAGCCCCCAACATAGGTGAGCAGGCAGGGCTCGTCTCCATGAGTTCCTACCTTGCCCGGGGTCTGGCTCTGCCTGCAGACCCTCCCTGGGGCTGGATTTATGGGTGGGGAAGTGCTGCTTGTACAGATCCATGATGAGGAACTCGCTGAACTGCACGTGCTCATTCCGCTTCAGGGGCAAGCCGTGGCTGGACCAACTCAACCGTTGCAAGTGGATGCAGAGACACTGAGGGAGCTGGAAAGTCAAGAGGGAGAGAGGGAAATGGGGCTGTTGGTGGCAGGACGAGGCATTCCCATGTGCAATGTAGCTGAAACAAAAAGCCCAAAGTTTCTCCCAAATGGGAACCCCCAGCTGGCTCTTAGGACATTCTTGGGCCCACACAGAACCAGTGTCGAATTTCTCAGTGGCTTAAGAAGTCAGCCTGTGATACTGGTTCACCCTCTGCAAGCTACAAAGGAAAACAAACGTGAATTGGGAAAGCTAGCCTCTCAGGGACAAGTGATAGCTTCATCTTCACAAAGGACTTGAACCCAGGTCTTCTCAATCTGCCACAGGAAATCCTACCCTCATCACTATCTTCCATATCTAACATTTGCTGACATGGAGCGAGACAGAGAATGGAGCATTTCCTCTGCAGAGTTTGCAGTACATGTAGCAAGAGATTTGCCCCTCCAAGTGTGAACCCACAACAGTTCCACCACCCCAAGTCTTACCTTTCCTAACTTTAGCTGCTTAACAAAAGTCGTTCTCTGGTGCTCCATAATTTGGAGGCCCTTCATACCTTTGATCTGAATCTTGGGGAAGAGGACAAAACAAACAATTTCAAAGTGCTCAGGGGTCTGGTGGATCCAAGACACAATTCACAAAGACACTACTTTTACACTATGTGCAAATTGGTGTGTGAAAAACAGAACAGATCACTGCCATGTGGTCCCAAGGTACTCAGAAGACCTACTTTGGTACAGTTATCACATACGACATCCTTGACCGACTCGGAGGAGATGAAGTGGCGAAGACAGTGGTCCAGCGTCAAGGGATGGCCCTGCGGACAACAGGAGGAAGTCAAGAAAAGGTCAGGAGTCCGGCAGATTCGTAAAGCATTGCTGTGGACCTCCAAGGAAACGGACTTACCCACACGGTGGTCGGGATGCTCAAGGAAAGGCTGTCAAAGGTATCGTATCTGAGGGGACTCTGAAAGAGAAAGGAGACCTGGATTCCACCCGAACATCTTCCCACCTCCCAGCAGACAGGCAAGGAAGGAGAAGCCCCTCCATTGCCCTGCCCAAGTCAGGCAGTTCCACGGCAACTCCTCCATTCTGCTAGATCCCAGAAGACCACACATTTCTACACAGTGGATCCAAAAAGCTGCACTTGTTTTTCTTATGTACCTGTTGCTTGCAGTGCTTGCAAACCATGTGACTGCTCAGTCTCCCATGAAAAGGATGCTTCCTTTTCCAGCGATTTGGCACAGGGTAAAACGGACCTACAAAATACAACTCATTTGCCACGATCTGTTGTGTAATAAGGCTGCCAACCCTGTTAAAGCCTTCATTTTTTTTTTTTACCTTTTGTCCGGCAGCATATTTGTTCTTGAGGTATTTCTGGCTCCTAGGTAGGAAAAACAACGAATACAGTGTATTATGAAAATAAGCCAGAAATATCAAGACTTTTGATTCTTTGAATCACTTGTCTTGGAGATTTAAACACTGTAAAGAAAGATAAAATGCATCCCTGCCCAGCCCTACGTAGGCTACTGAAAAATAAATCCTCAAAAGTTCAAGATGGCAAACTCCCAGGCAGGTAGAGGACAGGCGATTGGCCTAAATTTCGGTATTTCGGTTCCTGTTCTAATTCTAGTTGTACACCTTAGCTATTTTTCCACTCACCTCCAGTGAATGCACGTCGAATAAATGTGGAATCTGGCTCTGACCGTCTCGTTCTTCTTCCAGTGAAGAGGTCAGAACATGGAAGAGTTCATGAGCATCCTGGCAAGGGGGAAAAAGGGACAGGGGAGTTTAAAATGCCAGGTCAAAAACAGCAGGAAAGATGACTGCAATGAACAGGGAGAAGGAGTTCTTGCTCCTGTTTTTATATGCCCGATATCACAGACCAGACCGTCAATGTGTAGATACCGAGAAGCCTTACTTCTTTCCGATCACTACCTGTTCTTCAAAAGAGGAGATTTGCCAGCGGTACAGCCTTAAAACCTCCAACAAGCAGCTTGCATCCAGGTGGTCGTCCTCCAGTGCCTCTTGGCAGGATAAAGCTGAAAGCAACAAACATCTCAAAGAGTTAATGCGGACTCTCTCAGAAAAGCGAACTTATTTCCCTCCCAGTCCTGGAGCCTCTGATTCTAAAGAAAATGCTTCACACTCATGTGCTTTGGAACAGTCTACAGAGTGGAAAATCTTGACACCAACGCTGTCAGAACGCACTTGCCTGCCCTAACATTGTCAAATGGCAGAATTTGCATTTAGTTTTCTACAAATTTCAGATGAAACGCGTCCTCTTGCCATGCCAATATTCACAGCATCATTTCTAGAACTCTGTTCTACCACTACATCGCCGCTTCCTCCTTCATTATCATAAAAAGCGCTGCGTCTGTTTGCTAGGTAATCCAATGAACAGAACAAGGAGTCAAAGGTTAAAACACAGGACTTCAGAAAAACGACAGACACTACAAACACCCCCTCGAGGTCTTGCAAAACGATTCCTACCTTTCAGCAAGCGAAGCAAGGTCAGCGAGAGGGACCGCTGCCCAGCTTTCTTGCTTTGGCCAGCCGAGTCCTGACCTGCGAATCCTTCCAGCCACTGAATGAGAGAAGGACACGCCGACAGCCCTTGGAGAAGGGAGTTCATGAAGCACGTGTTGCCCAAATTGAGCAGCCCAGGAACCAGCCCTGTTGCAGAGAAAAGGATCCATATAATGGGTTAGCCTTATGGAGCTCGACCTGCTTCTCTTCTTATTCCAACAGAAGAGAATCTCTGGAGCTCCAGGCTGAATGGGGGGCTCCCCGGTGCCTTCCGAGCTTGGATTTTGGCTTGCAGCCATTTCAATTCCCAACTGGGTAACATCACAGGGGAAGACCGGGCTGCGAGTGCCATCCCAAGTGGGCACCCCTCCTGCTCACCTTTCCTGCGCCTCTTCCTCTCCGCCATGGGGCCCCAGAGGACGTAGAGGCCGGCGGCCAAGACGGCGGCCACCCCACCGATGACCCCCCAGTTCCTCATCATCCTGGACCTAAGAGGAAAGGAAGGAGACATGACAGGAGCCCCTCCTGGTGGGAGGGCGAGCAGCCTCCCCCTGCCCCTCGCAGGTTTCCGGGCCGGCGCGCCTTCTGGGAGTTGTAGTCCCTTCCACTGGGGAAGGCTGGCCATTCCCACCCAGCCCGCAGGGATCCGCCGGGCGCAGAGGGTCATCCCGCCGGGCGCCTCCCTCCATTTCCCCCGCAGGCGCTCGGGGGGACCCGCTCCGCTCGCAGCCGGACCTGGCCGAGCCCCCGGCCCGAAGGAGCCGCCGCAGCACCGCCGTCGCCCGCTCCGTTTCCAGCCGGCCGAAGCGGCTCAGCAGCATCCCCGGCCTGGCTGCGCTCCGCGAGCGGAACTGAAGACGCGGGACCGGGTCGCCGGGGAAGACTTTCCGGGAGGAGCGGAAGCCGTCGGGTCCAGCTCCTTCCCGAGGGTCTCGTAGCAACGGGGTCTCCCCGCCCCCTCGGTTGCTAAGGGGTTCTACGCCCAATGGATCTCGTCCTGCCCCGGGTGCCGCGAAAACACGGTTCCGCGGGCCGAAAAAAAGGTTCCGCGGAGCAGCTTCCCTAAAATATAACAGGAGGAGGGCATCTTTTTCCCGTGAGGAGAATGCAGAGAGAGAGAGAGAGAGCAAAAACATCATGATCAACTTTTTTTTAATTGCACCAAAGCAATTTTAAAGCATTGGCTTTAAAGAGGGTAGATCCAGTTCTACACAGGAGTAAGCCCTCTGAGTCCAGAGGGAACTAAGCATCAGGCAATAAAGCTGCACTATTAATTGTTCATCCCAAACACCAACTGAAACCAAACACTTTGAATATATTTAAGGGGGTCGAAGCAAAATATTAAACCGCATGTGCGAAATGAAGGAAAGCAGTTCTGAGACATTTCAAACTCTACCACATTCTCTAATATATTTAGAATTTAAGGCAACCTTGTCAATCGTGGACAAAACTTGCAATGAGCTGGAGCAATCCAAGAAGAGGACAAAAAAGCTGACACGTCCAAAATCCCGGTCAAGACCGTGTTGCTTCAGGCTCCCTGTGCATTATCTAGTTGCACCTTGGCCTCCAGCGCCGGCTTTCCTGATTCCCTGCGCCTTAAGGTCGCTCAGCCCAAGCAATAGCCAACACGCCCAAAAGCGGAGTTGGGAAGTTATCCAAGCCAACTTCTTTGAGACAGATCCAGTGCCCTCAAGCCTCCCATGTGCCAGAGGGCAACCTTCCTCACTTTAAGGGAGAGAAACATCCACAAACACAAACACAAACACACACACACACACACACACACACACACACACACACACACACACACACACACACACACACACACACACACACGCATCTGAGAGGCATAAGACTGGGGAGGGGGCCATCAAGCTTTGCATTCTGAGGCAGGTGCATTAATTTCAGATTGAGGATTTGACCATGAGACTGTAAGATCATAATTGCATCTGTTGTTTACTCCAAGCAATGGCAAAGCACAATTACTCTAGTCTAAATGGAGGTAACTTCTGGTGCTTCTTCTTCTGATAGGAAACTCAGGATCTTGTCTGACTCTTTCCTTCTATTTGCTGTTCCCCGTCTCTTCATGCCTGCACCACATGCATTCATCTTTTTGAACTGAGTTTAGCTCCTTACTACTTCTAAAATGCTTTTATTGCAATTTTGTTCAACTCAACTCAACCACTCCACCTGCAAAAGGAAGCCCTGGAAGCCCTGGAGTGGCAGGTGAAGAGGCAAAAGATGGAAGCTTCCTCCACCGCTCAGTTGCTCAGCCCCTGGAAAGAAGAGATGCATGGCTTAATTTTCCAGCTCTGGACCCAAGAATCCCTTCGACCCCAGCAAGAAATCTCTTCTTAGTCATCTCTTGCAGCAAACCCTACAGCTGTAGGAGGAGCTTTAGAGAGCTGGGTCCATCTTGTGGAGCTCTTTCATCCCACCGGGGCCCCAGTATTCGATTGGGGTGTTTTGCCCCCAAGAACTCTAGGTTTTCCTCTAATAATCCTTGCCTGGGGCGTTGCAAAGGTCTCTCGCAAGCGAGGTGGAAGATTGCCCTGCAGCCAGGGAAGCGAACTGAGAGCAGCCAGCAAGGAAAAGGGGAGGATTTCAAGGCTGCCCCCCTCCCTCCCCCGCTGCTGCTGCTACAGAGCTCGCCGCCTCCTTCTGGATTTGCATCGCGCAGGCTGGCTGGTTGCAACGGGAGCTGTCCTACTCGGCAGCCTCCTGAAATCACCTGCTTCTCCCCACCATGTAAGAGCGATGAGACCTCCAGCCACACCTTTGCAATGGAGGAAGATTTGTTCCAGCTAAGGCAACTGCCGTAAGTAACCCGGGGTGGGCAGAGCGCCCCAGTTCCTTGAGTGGTATTGCAAAGAGCCCTGTTGTGCCTTGCCCCGAATTCCTTGCTTGCAAGGTCCCCTTCCCGCCCCCACAGCTGGGACCCTCCGGAGGTCTGGGACTGGAGCGCTCCGATCTTCCCAGCCATCGCTGATGGATGAGAGTTGTAGTCCCACCAACTGGAGGGTCCTTGCATGGGGAACCCTGCCCAAAACATCATTTGCTTCCTCCCAGGATCAACACTTTGTCTTTTGTGGGAGGTGTTATTTTCTGAAGGGAAATTTCAGAATTTTGACCCAGCCAAAATGTTTGCGATCATGGAAACTGAAGATCTTAGATTCCGGACATGTTTTTCCTTCTCTTCCTGAATGCTGCAAGAATGGGGGTGGCTAGGAATTCCTCTGCTTTCTCCTGCAACTACAGGTTTCGCAGAGAGATCCGAGGAGGAGGAGGAGGAGGAGGAGGAGGAGGAGGAGGAGGAGGAGGAGGAGGAAGGCTTTGAAAGACTTGGGAGAATATGCATGGCATTGCTAGGCAGAAGGAGGGGGTAGTTTATGCTTCCACCTCAGATATGTGTGGTGAGCAGAGACACCCACACATTTTCAGGAATTTGAATTCCTCCTTGTGACAGTCTGGCTCTGTCAAGAAATAACCTTTTATTTTGCTGACTGCTGGCTGGTGGATCAGGCACAGATCAAATTGCAAGATTTTCTGGGCAAAGGAGCCGTTTACATGTTGGCTTAATTAGCTCCTTTCAGAGCTGCGAGGTGCTTCAGTGCATACAAATGCATCCCACGGAGACACCTCGGGTGCCCGAGAGCTTTGCTAGGCAAAGCCTATTTAAGCACAGTTCCTCCCCGACATCCGTGGGATGGCTCTGTTTTCTTTTATTCCGGCTCCGGTTAAGGCTGGCAGGCAGTGTCTTACTTTCTAAAAGATGCTTCCCATCCCAGAAAGAGAGTCTTTGGAAAGCTTCTGTAGTGGGTAGAAAGCAGAGCACCTTTCCTGAAAGTCTAACCCTTTCAGAGAACCAGGATCATGCCCTACTCAAACCTCTCCCCCCCCTCCTTCCCCTCAAAGTAGAACCAGAAGGGCCTGATTCAGTTCTGGGAATCAGTCCTGCCCTTTTCTTCAGTCAGGATCCCCTCTGTAGGCCAAACCAGATTGCGATAGCTACAGCCCATTTTGCTTGGTGAAATGAAGGCGGTGAGGAGGGGTCCAGTTTTAAGATTTCAGAATGGATAAGGTTTATGGATTCTTGAATATGCAGGCTGGCCATGGGGGAGGCACAAAATTGATCAGGAAACGCTCAGTGTGGACTTCCTATGACCAAAGTATTTGGAATTGGTAAACAATTTAACATGGATTCAATATTTCTGCCATGTAGCTACTCCTCTCTTCTTCCGACGGTTTTTATTAAGGTGCATATAGTTTGTGGGATAAATTATCGCTTCCACAATGCCGTAAAGGTCCTTTAGGCGTGGCACTCTGGTCAGTGCAGCCTAACATTTCTGGGCAGGGGTCTCCATAAAGTACTTGCCCTCCTTTTCCATTCTGCAAATGGAAGCTCCCTTGTTGCTAAAAGGGGTCTGTCTGTCAGCTTCTTGCATAATTCATGCTGATGAAATATGTATGGGCAAAGCATGAAGAACAGCCACAGATGGAAAGCACACAAGCCCTACAGTCCTTTGGAGGCTCCGGGTTCTGGGTGCGCTCAAAAACCAGGATGGGATCATTTGTGGCCATGATTTCAAATCCAGGCGACAAGACAGTGTTTATCCTTAGCACTGATGATGTTACCTAGTCAGGTGATGAAATGTCAGGAAGAAAACCACCAAGCTCAGAGAGCACCAAGGACTCCACAGTTCAACCCTGAGCTACAATTATTCTCTTCCATTGTAGTGCTTATCCTTATTACCTTTGTCCCAACCCTAACCCTAACCCAATATCTTGGTTGTTCTCAAATTACCAAATTACCAAAATACTAATAACTCATTTCTCACCTCACCCATCCGAAAACTCCCCTAGTGTACGACTTAGCAGTGCAACATAAATTCTGCTTCTTGGTTGAAGAAATATGAAATATTCTCTTTGAGATACTTTTTAGTCTCTGTATATCCTTCTCAAAGCAACCACAGCAGGCCCTTCATATTTGTGTGTGTCAAATGTATTTATTTAGCCAGCTGGGAGCCAGAGTGTCATTGTCTGAGATCTCAGATATATATTTGCATTCCCAGCACTTACTGACCTTGTAGCTTTTGCTGGATTCATTGCCATCTGCACAGAGAAACAGATTTAGTTTCTGGCAAGCAATCAAAGATCCTTCACCATTAAATAGTTTGCATATTTCTTTGACTTCATGAGCTATCACTTCTAAGACGCCCTTTGGCACAACTTCCTTCAGACAAAGATAGAAACTTTCTCTGCAAATCTGACATCCGGACAAGAATAGACTTTGCTATGACTCCCCAGCAGAAGACTTCAGCTTATGTCTGGTACCAACAGAGGTGCTAAGCCAGGTGTGCAGATTCTGGTTTCTTCCAACCTCCACGGAATCTCTTCCATCTTGCTAGAGTTGTCAAGTTCCGTCGGACAGGAGAAAGCACCCGATCTGAAGAGGATGCCGTGTCAGGAGAGCACGAAGTTCAGATTGAGGGTGTTCAGACCGACTTAGAAGCTGTAGAGTTGGAAGATGGAGGCATTGTGCCAAAGGAGTTTGCCAACCCAACTGATGGTGAGTAGATCACTTAGCCCTTGACCTTGAGAAAAAAAGGTGGAAATGGGATCGTGAAAGGTGAAATCACCTTGTCTCCTGGCATACCTGTCTCCCTTCCAGATACTTTCATGGTGGAAGACGTGGTGGAAGCAATTGGGTTTGGCAAGTTCCAGTGGAAACTCTCCGTTCTGACTGGCTTAGCATGGGCAAGTAGATGGATCTACCATTCTTGATGGGTTCTTGGGAAGTATTAGATCAAAGCAAGACTGGGTTTATTTTGACTGGACCACCTACCGCAGATAGGGGGTCTCCAAACTTGGCAACTTTAAGACTTGTGGCCTTCAACCCCCATGGCTGGCTGGGGAATTCTGAGAGTTAAGTTTTAAGTTTCTTAAGTTTCCAGGTTTGGAGACCCCTGACCTAGGCAATGGGGCACGTCGGTTCTGAATCTGAAGGACCTTGGCAAAGGGTTGATAATATTGTCTCCTTTCACTTCCAGATGGCTGATGCCATGGAAATGATGATTCTGAGCATCTTGGCACCTCAGCTTCATTGTGAGTGGCGATTACCCACCTGGCAGGTTGCGTTGCTCACATCGGTAGGAAAATACCACACAGCTCCTCCTGTATTCTCTAACGGGTTTCCCCTTGTTGCCGTGGGATGTTAACACAGGAAAAAAAGCCCTACTATTTTCAGCAAGCAAGTTTAATAAAGCAGGGAGCATAAACATTCTTGGCATTGCTAGAAGTAAACTGTAGACATTCCTATGTATGGTTCCTTAGTTGTCAGCCCCATTGAGCCACACCCCACATGCTGGATTTCAGTATTAGATTTGCTTCTCACTTTACTGTTTGAGACAATAAAGCAACAATAACATCTGCGGAGTATCTTGGCCTGCTCTAATTAATTTCAGCAGCTTGGAACTGGGACTTGGCCACCAATGATGCTTGTGACAATTTATTGTCTGATAGGAACCTACTTTATTGTTTTCAGGGGAATAAAGGGTTTGTTTTCCTGATTAGCTTACAAGAAGTTGCAGGCACTAAGAACTGTTATGGCAATGTTTGTTATGTCCCATGCATAGAATTACACTGGGGATTCCCTCCAGATAATTCCATTCCATGAAGTCATGGGCCCATGGAAGATTATCAATAAATTTGAATAAATAAGGGATTGAATTTAATGAGTCAAAAGTGATTAAGGATTGTTTGTCATGTTTTGCCTGATAAATGCATTTCACCTACACCCCAGTATGTTGCGTTGATATTTTTGAAGGTGTGGCCAACTTACGTGATCCTTCTACCTTTCTCCTTTACTGTTACCTTCTATCCTTTATTGTCTTCTGTGATTTTTAACCCTCCGAGAAGGAGACCGTTAGAGTTGGGTGGAGAATACATTCAAACACATCAATAAATTGTGTTTATTTACCATAGACATGGGAAGGGCTCCTGTAAAATTCTTGTTCTGTGGGATGTCTCTTTGCTAAGTATCTTGTTCCTTCATCGTTAGGAAGTCATCTTCTTAGGAAATCCCCATTTCAGCTTGCACTTAGCAAATGCATTTCGTCCATTTCTTGCAGGTGGTTTTCCTGGGAATGATGTTTAGTTCCACACTGTGGGGAAATATCTCAGACCAATATGGCAGAAAAACCGTAAGTCTCCCACACACCTGTGGGATATTTGCTAGTCCCCTTGCGTTAAATGCTAAACCATCATTACTCTGCTTAGCATCCTTCCAGATGTATGAACTACCATCTCAGTCCTCTGCAATTCCCATCCGCAATCCCATTTACAGGCTCAGGGATTATCTCCTAGATATTCTGCAGGTTAACCCTAAGGGGAAAGTTTGGGATTTTTGTCCTGGGAGCAGTAAACGTTGCTTTCTTGGTGTTTCTTCCTTCTGCGCAGGGGCTGAAGATCAGCGTGCTCTGGACCTTGTACTACGGAGTCCTTAGTGGATTTGCACCAGTTTACAGCTGGATCTTGGTCCTGAGGGGCTTGGTGGGCTTTGGGATTGGAGGCGTCCCTCAGTCGTGAGTATATCCTCCTCCCTTTGCCCAGACACAACCCGGACTTTGGAGAGGCCTGCTTGAAATGGCCGCCATCTTCACATGGCTCCCCAATTCTGAATCCATCACCATGTCAGAATAAAGCTGTTTTGAACGTTCTCACTGGAGCTTCAATAAAAAGTCAACAGTTTTACTGGCTATCAGGACCCATATTGATGTAACGCTACAATCTACCTCTTTGATATTTTTATTCTTTCCAGGGTAACGTTATACGCAGAATTCCTCCCCATGAAATCCAGAGCGAAGTGCATATTGCTGATTGAGGTGAGTGGAGAGAGGTCAGATTTCAGATGACAGAGAAATCCAAAATGAAAAGCTGAGGAGTAGCGATTTCAGGGTCCATCACTGCCCCATTTCATTGTTTGTGGCTCCAAAGCTGCCACATTGGTTGGGAGTGTCCCATGTGAGCAAGTCATGCAGAACAGATTTTCCACCAATGGTGGCCATAAAAAGCCGAGGCCATTAATCTACCTTGCTGAGATGGAACTCATCCATTGGAATAACCCTTCCTGTTTTTTCCTCGTTTCCATGGACAGGTCTTCTGGGCCATCGGAACTGTCTTTGAAGTCCTCCTTGCAGTGTTCGTGATGCCCACCCTTGGCTGGCGTTGGCTGCTCATCCTTTCAGCTCTCCCTCTTATGCTGTTTGCCATCTTGTGTTTTGTACGTATTCTTTCTGGGATCAGAGTCTCTGGCAATGGCTGCCCGTTAGTCTTCTGCACTGAGATGGCCTTCTTTCCTTGGTAGTTAGATAGTCTAAGCCTTAGAGATGCTCCCCAGCCTCATGTCCTCAAGAAGTGTCGGATTACCACTCCACTTTGCTTCCAGCTGGCAGGTTTGACAAGATAGGAGCTTCAGGCTGGGCATCAGGTTGGGGAAAGCCGGACTGGGCAACATCTCATGGTCTTCCTTGTCTCCTGCAGTGGCTGCCGGAAAGTGCCCGATACGATGTGTTAACCGGCAACCAAGAAAAGGCCATTGCTACCTTGAAAAGGATTGCAACGGAGAATGGTGCCCCGATGCCTCTGGGGAAACTGATTATGTCTAGGCAGGTGAGTTTGGAAGAAGGTCTCCATGACCGTCCCAAGTCTTGAGGGAAGGATGGGAACCCCTTGTCTTCGTGACGGTTTGGTTTGACTAATTTTCTACCCCACCTTTCTCTAAACGGCTGAGAAAACGTCCCACCGGCAATAGATCCAAAGGCAGGCATCCGTAGGAAAAACCAGACGTTGTATTTGAACCCGGACTTCACTATAAGCAGGGCTTGCGTTTCATACTTGGCAGTTGCTGGCAAACTTTTTTAACAGCGTTCCTCGCTCATGCCATAAACCTCAGAGATTGGTGACCTGCAATCCTTGCCTGTGCGACTTCCGGTTCCAGTATTCACCCAAGAGAACCTGGAGCTGCACATTTGCACCTGACTTTATACTGTTTGTTGAGACAGCACCGAACAATTGTTGTTTCCAAACAGGAAGATCGAGGGAAAATGAGGGACTTATTCACGCCACAGTTCAGACTGACGACGCTTCTGCTGTGGTTTATCTGGTAAGACAGCAAGGCTGCCTGGAAATCTGGCTTGCCCCCCCCCCCCCCGTCCCAGGTGGGTTTATCTGGTAAGACAGCAAGGCTGCCTGGAAATCTGGGCTTGACCCCCCCCCCCGTCCCAGGTGGGCTGGTGGCCTACAGGCAGTTTGGCTGAAGGGAATTGAGGTCTGGCCGCTGACAAGCAGCTCCCTTGGGACCCTCTGTCCACCCTAGTCATTTGAGAAGTCATAGGTCTATGGGGCCAGGTAGTGTCCTATGGGCCCCTCTGCACAAGTGACCTCATCCAGAGGCCTCACTACAGTGGAGTCCTGTGGACCCCCATTGAGACCAACGCTGGAAAGATTTACAACTGTTAAATTGACCAAGACTTTTTAAATAGTGAAAACCTGAGTGAAGAAACAGACATACAGCAGTAAGAAGTTAGTAAAGCAGTTGCTTGCTGCTTGTCTCCCAGGAGGTGGGTTAAATGAGAGCTTAATAACTTTGCTACGAGACAGATGCAGAACATCTGGGGACCATCTCAGAGCAAGTCTCGGTTCCTCTGCAGTGAGATGCAACTGGGGGGTGTAGTACCTCTCTCATGGGTGCCGATAGCTGCGTCACACAGCACCGTTGTTGTTTTATGCTTCCTTGTGAGGGCATCTCGTTTTCTGAAGGTTTTTCCTTTGCTCTTCACAGGTTCTCCAATGCTTTTTCTTACTACGGCCTCGTCCTGCTGACCACGGAGCTATTTCAAGCAGGGGACCTTTGCAGCTGTGAGTCAAACAGAGTGGGGAGAGAAAACGCCCAGGATGCCCTTTGCCTTAAGGCCAGTCCAAAGGGCTCTTCCGAGGGAAGATGTTGGAGATTCATGGTTGCCCGACTCCTCAGTGGGGACCTCAGTGGCCATCTATTCTGCCCTCCAGTAGCATCACCTCTTTATGCTGCTCTTTCCACCAGCTGCTGGTTTTCCATTCTTGGCTGCCTTATTTCTGATTCCCAGCTAATTCTCCAGTCCCGGCCACCATGTTTTAATAGCTGGCTGAGGAATTCTGGGAATTGAAGTCCACAAGTCTTAAAGTTGTCAAGTTTGGAGAGCCTGGCCTACAGTTAATCTCTGAAGTTTCCACTAAAACAAACTGATGTCCCCGCTATGTCCTGATTGGGGAAGCTTTATTCAATGGATGTTTCTACCTGGTCCCTCAGCTGAGGTCAAGAAGGACCATTGACATGATGCCCATTCAGCCAGTGGCCTGCTAGGATGGGCAGCAGCCCCCCCCCCTCAATACCTGGAAGGGCTACTTGCATGAGCATTTCCCAGGGGCACAGGGTTCCCTAAAGTCTGCGCTGGGTGGGCTGGTCACCCTGTGGGCACCTGGTGGATCAACCTTGGTGATGGTTGAGTGAGGGAGATTCTGCCAACAGTGAGCAAAAGAGCACAAGGTTGGCTATCCAGCAAAGGGTGGGGGCTCAACACCTCACTTCCTTCCCCTCCCCTCTTTCTCCTTCCTCCATCCAAGTGTCCAGCAGGAGGAAAACGGTGAAGGCCAAATGCAGCCTGGCGTGTGAATTTCTGACGGAAAAGGATTACATCGATCTGCTCTGGACCACCCTCTCCGAGTTCCCAGGTAGACCGAGTTCCCAGGTAGACCTTCGGAAAGGGGAAGGGGTGCCCCTGGGGGCCTGCAGCTGGGGGAGGGGCAAGAGGTGGCATGATACCAGAACGAAAGGAGGAGCTTGTGTTATTCTGACCCTCCTCTTCGTCCTTTTGGCCCCACCGTGGTTGGGAAGGAAGCTCTGATATTAATCCAATGGGTATCTAGCTCCCTATCTCATGCCCGATTAAAACTGACACGCTGCCAACGTATTTTTAAGATTTAGCTGCATTACCCAAGATGCTAAACACAAAGAATAAATATTGGCCTCTGGAATCTTCCTTCAAAGAGATATGTTGATCATTTCCCCTCATTTCTATCCCGTTTCTATTGAAATGGTGACTATGATCTTGAGGCCCCCACTTCACTCTCCCAGATCATCCCAAAGTCTTTTGGGGGGAGGTTGCAAGGAGAAATGAGAGATCCTCCTTTGACTTCAGTGAAACCATCTAACGTGGTGCTGTCAGCCTGGAGATGTGTGCAGCCCATACAAATTCTCCTCTTAGAAATGGCTCTTGGGGAAGATGTCCTCTGATCTGATTTGGCCAGCAAGTTCAGAAAAGCTGATAAGCCAACCTGGAACCAGTGGCTGGCCAGACACTCCCATGCTGAAGGGGACTCCATTTCTCCTGCAACCTGGAAGGATTCACACTCGTACCCAGACACTGGTGGTGGTGAAATGGCGTTAAGGCTCCTCTCCTGCTTCTCCTTCTCCTCCTCCAGGGGTTCTTGTGACCTTGTGGATGATTGACCGGATCGGCCGCAAGAAGACAATGGCGCTCTCCTTTCTGGTCTTTGCCTTCTGCAGCCTCTTGCTCTTCCTCTGTGTCAGAAGGTGAGTCCGGGGGATCCAGAGAAGACCCACCCCGCTGAGATTCCTCCATGGGACTGCAAGGGAAAGGCCCTGGCCCATGGGCTGGGTCTCTGAAAGCAAGCCACCCTCTCTTGATACAGGAAGGTGCTCACCGTGCTGCTCTTCATCGCCAGGGCCTTTATTTCGGGAGGATTCCAGGCTGCGTATGTTTACACCCCCGAGGTAGGAAGGGAAAGCACCTCTTCTCCAGCTGCGTTGGAGCTTTCAAGGGAGAGGGCTTGGCCAAGTGACCGCCAGCGGCAGCAAGCAAAGGGGTGGGCAGGGAGCCTCAAGGTGGTCATGGCTTTCTCAACAGGTCTACCCAACCGCCACCCGTGCCCTGGGCCTGGGGACATGCAGTGGAGTGGCCAGAGTTGGTGCCCTCATCACACCCTTCATTGCCCAGGTAAAGCAAGGACGCCTCCTAGTGGCAACTCAGGGCTTCCCTTGACCCAATCCTGTCCTGGGTCATCCCAATGAATGAGGGGTCCTGGAGACCTCTGAAGGGAAGCTCTAGCAATACGATGGCAGAACCTGGATCTTCATGCTAGATTTGCTACAACCCCTCCCGATTCATGAGACGTTCTTTAATCTTCTTCTCATTCCCCAGTGTATGTTTCTAAAGACCCTTCAATAACACAATTGTGAGGACACACACAAAGGGCTAAGTATCATGATGAGGTTGCCTACCTTCTCAGTTCTTCAGATATAAGGCAGACAGTTCCCTGTATTTGCGCCTCATCTACCTAGACTGCTCTGAATAGGAAGACATCATCTTTGTCACAATATTATTGCAAAGTTCCAACACCCTAGAATAGCACTAGCAATAGCACTTAGACTTATATACCGCTTCGCAGTGCTTTACAGCACTCTCTAAGCGGTTCACAGAGTCAGCCTATTGCCCCCAACAATCTGGGTCCTCATTTTACCCACCTCGGAAGGATGGAAGGCTGAGTCAACCTTGAGCCGGTGAGATTCGAACTGCTGGCAGTGGACAGAATTAGCCTGCAATACCGCATTCTAACCACTGAGAGGGAGGGAGGGAAGGAAGATAGCAATAGCACTTAGACTTATATACCGCTCTACAGTGCTTTACAACCCTCTCTAAGCGGTTCACAGAGTCAGCCTATTGCCCCCAACAATCTGGGTCCTCATTTTACCCACCTCGGAAGGATGGAAGGCTGAGTCAACCTTGAGCCGGTGAGACTTGAACAGCCGAACTGCAGCTAGCAGTCAGCTGAAGTAGCCTGCAGTGCTGCACTCTAACCACTGCGCCACCTCGGCTCTTGACGAGGGTCCCTAACAAACCACAGCCAAGAGCTTGGCTTGTCCATCCAAGCTAATTTAACCCTGGGAGATTTGACCAAGCCTGGAGGGTCCTTTTTCGTCCGAATCATGGCAAGGACACCGTTCTTTGCTGATCTTCTTCTACCTCCATTTCCAGGTGATGCTGGAGTCTTCGGTCTATTTGACGCTGATCGTTTACAGCGGGTGCTGCATCTTGGCAGCTTTGGCCTCCTGCTTGCTTCCCATCGAAACCAGAGGCCGCGGCCTCCAGGAGTCCACCCACAAGGAGTGGGGGCAGGAGATGTTTGGGCGTGGCGTCCCCCAATCGAACTCTGGCTCTCAGGGGTGATTGCCCCGCCTGGAGGAAGTCAACACTCCCAACACCCGAGAAGTGCAATATCTCACTCCCATCCTTGGCCCAAAGAAGGGATGGTCAACCTGTCCTGGATCCTTTGTTGCTTGCATCTTCACCACCCCCACGTGCAAGGAGAGGCATTCCATCTGGCAGATGAAAGTGTGTGTGTGTTTGTGTGCATTGAAGAGGAATGTGATAGAACCATGGAAAGATCTAGCCCCAAATTTCTACCACGTTTTTCATGGTGGACATAGACAACAGGAGAACCGGGTTTTGTTCTTGTTGCCAAGGAAACTTCTCCATCTCACACAAGCAATTACCATGCCTTCAAGGACTCCATTCTTCACAAGACATCTCACGTCTTCAACCCTGAGAAGCAAACGGGTTCATATGTATGTGTACTCACGCCTAGAGTAGCTCAAAGGCACTTGTGAATTGATCAGCAGCCTTGCACTCTTTCTATCGCCATGAACTGTCAAGGCCCACAAACTGCTAATTTAGCTGAATCTCCTTGGCAACTGGGATTGTGAGGGTGGACAGGCATTCGGATAAATGCTGTTCCTCTCACCGATGGAGAACTTCCTTGGATATTGAAGTCAATCCTGCAAGAAAAGGAAATTTGGAAACACAGCATACGGTTATGACTGCCCCGTCTCCAAAGGAAGGTTTTGCCGCAGGAAGCGTCCACCCAGGTGATCCAAAGACTGAAGTGTTTTTCTCAGGAGGCAACTAGAGGAGACAACGTCTGTAAGTTTAGCAAATGGTGCACGGTGAGATCATTACAGGGAAAATTCTCTCTTGAATTTAGGTTCATCCAGTAAAATGGAAGGGAGCAGATTCTGTCGGGTCAAACTAGATCACTTCTTCATGCAACTCATAATGGCGATGGTTCCTTTGGGTTCATATCCACGTTCCCCAACAGAGAGGCCTAAGAATGGGTACATGCCCCGGTGGTGGTCATCCAGAGACATCCAGCTTAACCATCCTGTTTCTGTCACTGGGCACCCCACAAATGCCAAAGGTTCGTAGACAGGAGAAGAAAGAGGGCCTCGTTTCTAGATATTCCTCCTCATTTCTCCATCTGTTCAGAGGCACGTCTTCTCCCTCATGCCTAGCAGTCTTTGGCTGGCTCAGCTAAGGTGAAAAACATCACCTGGCCATCGTATCTGGACTGGGAAGCCTCAGAGGGTATTTAAGGAGGCTGCACTTTTATAGCTATGATGTGTGCGTGTGTGCATGTGTGCCAGAGGCTCATGCAGGCAACTTCTAACATGTTTAGGGCTAAGTGGCTCCTACTAAGATGGTTTCATTCCTTGCGTGACCACTCACGCTTGGCCTATAAAGAATTCTATTCTCTTTTGATGGATCTGAATGGCTTTCTGGGATCTGGAACACTGACCAACTGCTACTTAAAATTGTAGGTAAGTTCTGTTAGTTGTGCAAATTACTTGTACAGATAGAGGAGCAGCTTCATGCCGACACAAAAATGATGATCAAAAAGAGCTTGTCTCCTCCAAACCGAATCACAGGCTATTTAAGTTGATTAGATTTTCCCCTGACGATGCAAACCGATTTTGCAAGCTTCCGATTGTTGAGCTGGAAATCTGTGCTGTCATGTTTTTTTTCCCCTTTCTGACAATAAGTTTTGGCCACCTCATATTCGAGGAGCATTTTAATACCAGAAATTCACCAAGGTATGTAACGAAGATAGGGCTCTAAACACATCAAGGTCTGTTGGTGTGTTCATTAAAAAAAAAAAAAAGCAACAATGCCATTGGACATTGAGTTGTGGTGTTTGGGACTCTGTGGGGTCTCCACTTCTCTAACTGGCAAAGCTTTGGGCAGAGTTTGCTGTATATGCTGTGTGGAACGGTGTTTGTATTTTTCAGTGTTTGGGGCAGAGGGGTATTATTTAAGTGTCTGCTATGTGCGAATGTACAGTTTCTAACTGTGACGCGTGTTCTCAAGATTTCTGTATCCCGAGCTTCTTGTACTATATTTTCATCTGTCTCCGTTAATTACACACCATTAGGCAGTGCAATTCCACACTGGATATTTTATGTTGAATAAACGAGTAGTTTTTCATAAGGAGGAGGATTATGGCATTCTCACTCCCTCAAACGTAGGAATTGCGTCCCCCATCAGGCTGAAAACTCACCACGGCTCTAGTCTTCTCTCTTCCTTTTCTGGAAAGTTGCAGCTGGAGCTGCAACGTCCAGAATGAAAAACTAGAATCCGTGAAAAGCAGCTGGAGATGGACTGAATGTATTCAGATGGACAACCTCCTTCTAAGTAAGGAGCTTACTGGAGTCACCCTCATATTTTTTTAAGAGATAAAAAAAGAGGTTACCTAAGAAAGTAATAAGTAAACATAAATAAAGGCTGAGTCAAACCTGCTTTCAAAGTATTTTGTAAGTTTTAACAGAGAATAACTCCACTAGAAACCAGAAGCAAAGAGAATATAGATCGGGAAGGAGATGTAGTTGTGATTTGAGAAGAAAAAGCGTAAGAGAAAGTTGTATGAACCCACAGAGCAGGAGGAGGACCCAACTTCTGCTTGGAGAAAGAATCCCAAAATAACTATTTCCAGATGATTGTTTGCCCTCTGCTTGAACACATTTGTTCATCAGCTCCCTATGAATAAAACCCAGCATCCAGGAGGAAAGTTCGAGGTTTATCTGTACTTAGACTTGGGAATCCATGCAATTGTTGATGTTACAAATTTTCCATCTGCAGCTTCCCATGTTGTTCCATCAACATTTGGGACATTTATTTTTGTACCAAAAACCTAAATCAAGTTGAAAGAAAAGAGGGAATGGCTTCACAAATCTTGGAACACCTCACCAATCCCAAACAGCTGTCTTATTTACTTTGTATACACAGCCAAAGTGGGGACTCCAGGTATAAATACCCTTAAGGAACCAGACCCCCCCAATTTGACAAGATTAGCTCCCCTTTGTAAGATGGAAGGGGAAAAAAATAGACCTACACAGAAGGGTTTCCTACACCTTTGCACTTGTTCAAAGATTTGCCCGAGGTGGCTTGGTCAACTTCTGGCCTTCTAGGATCTTCACAAAGAGTTTGGCTGCTTCCATGGCACACCCCCAGTGAATGGTGAGCCCAAACCCTCCGTGACCATAATTGTGAATCACCTGAAAGAGAAAGAACGGGGACTTCAAAGCACAGAGGCAGATGAGACGCAAGACTCTGAATCTACAGCATCTCCTGGAATCCTTTTCATTCAGAAAAACGGCTACCTCCGATCGGAGCGTCCCGTGACGAATGGTCTCGTGTTCCAGCCGGACTGTAGGGCGTGATGGGCGTAAACCACTCCATTCTTCGACTACCTTGGCTTCCTGGAAGAATTACATTCAGCAGCTTATCCTCAGACCCCAATGCTTCCGCAGGCTATGGGCACTAAAAACCCTGGATGAGCTGCCACGGGGACTTTCTTCCCTGTCTAGGGAAATGGGGAGGAGAATGCAAGTGTTTCTGGCAACAGCCTTGGCCCATCTTGGCTGAGCTAATCTACCTGGAGGCTAGGCATCAACTTGCAACATCCTTCCCAGATTTTTCTACGGTCCTCTGGGTTGTTCTCTGTACTCCAGTTCCCCAGCTGAAATATACCCCCCAAGGTCACCGTACGGCTCCTGCAAAGAACAGAGGAGGGAGGAAGAGTCTGTCTTGAACGATTTTAAACCAGGGCAGTGCTAAGACGTAGGAGGGAGGACCTTAACCCCCTCCCACCTTCAGGATAGACCTCCTTCCTCGGTTTCTTGTCCTCCAGGTGGGTTAGATTACAGCTCTCATCCTGCTGAACCACCATGGTCAGAGTCCCACCTCCTGGAACCCACCAAGTTGGAGGAAGCTGGGGGTCAAACTGCATTCCCTCCTCACGGAAGGATATCAGCAGAAGATGGTGGGAACCTCCCTTTAATCTTAAGAATAACGGATCACCAGGTTCCAGTAGAAGGAGAAGACTTGATCCCAGGAGATGCAGCTGGAATGTCTCTTGACTTCCCACCTTAGTTGGATCCACCTTGATCATTCCGCCACTCTCCAGTGCCTTTTCCTTACCCGGGGATGATGTAGGGCTCCCTGTAGATCCCAGCGTCAATGTTATGGGTGATGATGAAGTGCTTCACCCAGGGGGCCTCAACCTAAAGATCCAAAATAAGCATGAAGGCCAGGAAGGAGCCAGAGGGAGAGCTGGTGCAGCCTGCCAATGCATGGCCAGAAGAAACAATTTCTCTGCTTTCTTCTGCTTTGTTGTGACAAGCAGCAGGTCACGAAGAAGACTCTATTTATTTATTTAAACAACAGCCCATCTCTATCCAGCAAACAGCACCCGCCTCTCCCTCCCTGCTTGTCTCTAGAGTTGAGGGCCTTCTGGGAAGGTTCAGACCAGCCTTCCTCAACGCCCAACGTCCAAGTGTGCTGTCCCACTAGGGTATGTCACAGCTTGCCTCCGCCAGCCCTGTTGACCAACTCCCCCAGGCCTCACCTTGATGATCTGTCCTCGGCCTGGATGCAGCTCAGGGTCAGTCTGTAGCTCTCCGGCACGAATCCCGGTACAATTGACCACCACATCCACCCCTTCAGCGGTCAGCTAACAGAAGAGAGTAAGTGGATTAAACCCCCATCTTGCTTTGCAGGAATACAAGACCCCCTCCCTCCCGTCTGTCCAAAGCGGTGTTTCTCAAACTGAAGTCCACACATCTCCCAGTTGCCCAACACTGGCCTAGAGTGACCTTCTCAACTTGGTGCCCTCCAGATGTTATGGATTTCAATTTCCACCATTCTCAGCCAGCTCTAACTCACCTCCTGGAAGGACTTGATTTTCCGATGGAAGAACTGGACCTTCCGTGAGGTCAACCTTTCAAGAGCAATGGAGGATGGTCAGCAGAAGAGTTTGACAGACATGCCTCTTGGCTCTGGGGTTTTGGGGGAGAGACTAAATGGGATAGCAGGGCTTGGAGGCAACTGTTCTTCCTTTTCTCCATCCACAACTAGTTTTTTCAAGATATTAACATCTCTTATTATGGAAGGTTGAGGCTAGCCAGTCATTATTAGCTGAATGACAGGGGTTCCAATTGATCTTTCAAGGCCACCACATGGATTAAAGATTTAATCAAAGGCCCCAACCAGCTTTCCCAGCCCCCCGCCTCTGTCACCATGAGAATAAAATCCGAACTACCTAAAACTCAGAGAGTTGCCAAATGTAGATAGCAAGAAAAAGAAGACTCATACATACTGGTTTGTAAGCCAGG
The DNA here is from genome assembly GCA_003457575.1 of Thermophis baileyi. Taxonomy (NCBI): domain Eukaryota; kingdom Metazoa; phylum Chordata; class Lepidosauria; order Squamata; family Dipsadidae; genus Thermophis; species Thermophis baileyi. The sequence continues at coordinate 769,310 of QLTV01003457.1, forward strand.
TGAGATAGATTTTGCCCTCCAAGATCAGGGCCGTGTTGAACCAGCCGAAGCTGAAATTAGGGGAAAAAGAAGACCAAAACAAAAAATATGGATACAAATTCTGGGAGATGAACTCCACCCATCTTCAAACAGCCAAGGTTGAGAAACACTGGTCTACAACAGTTCCCAAATCCAAGAGAAGAGGCTGTCTAATACCTGTAGCCGGGGAACAGCTCGAGCTCCTTCTGGGACAGTTTCCTGAATCCCAAGACAGTATGTTTCCATGATGGATCCTGCAGAGAAAGACACAGAGGTAAGACAAGGGAGAAATAGAATCTTACACAAATGCAAAATAAGTAAGTCTTGAACCAGAAGTCTTGGCAATGCGGCCCCACCATCAAGAACTCTCTGCCTGCAAAGCTCTTGAATTTATTTTCCCACTGGTTGGAAACCTCTTTGCTCCTTGCATTACAAGGTGGGAAGGAAGGGAGACCAGAAATCCTCAAAAGCAAAACTCCAGGTGAGTCTCGTTAACACCGTCTTTATACTTTACTCCAGCCTTCCAAAGAGGAACAAGCTTGCATTGAGAAAATAGCTCAGATGTTTTTAAGCCAACCACTTACGGGAACTGGTCGTGTGAAGAGGTTGTATCCAGAGAGCAGAAACAGCCCCATCTCTTTGGCTTCTGATGAATTAACATGTCGGAGCAGATAATCAAAAGTCTCTTTGTTCCAGATCCTGCAATATTAAATAAGAGAGGATCAGGCGTCTTCCTTCAAATCTGAACTCGAGGAAATTGCAAGAGAAAAACTGTTGGCAGGTAGAAAGGTTGCAGAAAGGCATGTATTTGGGGCAATGGTTTTAGAGGAGGAACCACGTGTGAACCTTGGCACAGATCCTCCTCCATCAGCAGATTAATTGGTAAATTTTTTACCAGGGCAAAAGGAAAAAAAAAACTACCTTGTTTATAAGTTTCCCTTCACATTGAACCCACTGAACACTTTACTTTTCACCGAGGAATCCTTGAAAAACAAGGAAGGGTTTGACCCTCTGCCCCTTGAAGATGGATGGACTTCAACTCCCAGAATTCCTTAGGCAGCAGGGTCAAAGGGGGGTGGGCTTCAGCCCTTGGTCATCTGAAAGGCGCAGGAGGAACTCAGCCGGCCCTCCCAAGGGGAGCTGAGCGTTTGCTCTTACGTTTCCTGTGTGTTTCCTTTGTCGTACAGGTAGGGCTGCCAAAGGCCGGCGGCCCCACTGCTGGTCGTGCCGGGGCAGAATTCATCCGCATAAATCTCCACCTGCAGGGGCTGGTCAATGGAGTGATATCGGTCATGGATGCAAAGGGCCGTGGACAGACCCATCACCCCAGCTCCGATCACGGCGACACGCATGACAAGAGTCTGGAAGGGGCAAAAAGGGAGACCATCTTGCACCCCCTAAAAATAACAAATCTCAAAGAAAAATATCGAATTTTTCTCTTCTGGGGGGTGTAAAATGGGTCCTGAGCATTTCTTTGCCCCTTGGACTTCTCCAGCCCGCCCACCTGCTGCAAATCACAGTCCCTCCAGTGACATCCTGGTGTCCCTGGCCATCTGTAGGCCAGGCGGGAGAATTCTGGGTTGGGGCGATTCCCCCAGGACACATCAGGTTGCCCACTCCTGCTTTAAGCTTTCAGGGGGAGGAAGACCCCACCCTGCAGTTCCCCTCCCCCACCTTCAACACACGCTCTTTCTGTAACGATTTACAATAAATGCAAAAGATTGAAAATCTTTTAAGAGCTGCCAAGCCTTTGGGGGTGGGGGGAAGCTAGATTTTTACCAAACTCAGCAGAAGAGTTTCGCCTCTTCTCTCAGTCTGGCAGGCCAGCTCCTCTCTCTGCTAAATCTCCAGAGTCTATTTTCTGCAAGACCACAACCCCCAGGTAGCTACATTCCCCCCTCCCCCGAACCGCTTTGTCATAATATCATTCTGACAACCCCAAAGAAGCCAAGCAAGAACCTTCTCACCGTGGCAATCCAGAGGCCCAGGAAAGTCTTCTGTTTGCCCAACTCCTTTGCCCAACTTTGCAGCTCCTCACAGGAAGAAAGCTGGGAACGTGTTGATGCGTTGGTCAAAGGTCCCTCCGGCAGGATAATGAGGCCTTAAGGTGGAGCTTAGGTTTCTCCTGCGCCAAGGAACTTTTTTGGGGGCAGAGAGAAGCAAGGCGTCACTCAGAGCTTCTGGCCAGGCCCCTCCAGACGCAGCTTTCCTGAACAGGAGTGACCTCTTGCGTCCAGCACAGGGTCTGCTTCCTTTTTGAAGTTCTCTGCACAAAAGTGTCCTCAACACAAAGTAAACCAAATGAGCCCACTGCTTACCTAGCGTGGCACCATCCAGGTTGGTCTGATGTGACCATCTCTGGACTTTTTTGAGCTGAGATGCAGAAATGTTCAGAGCTCAGCTAACTTCCTTCCGTCCTGTCCGGAGCGCCTCGGTTTACAACTGCAAGACGAAAAGAAGAATTCTTCTAGAAAGGTCTGCTGGGACACCCTAAAAGACGCTTCCCAAACCCAAGTCAAAATTGACCAGGCTTCCGTATCTAGCAAACGTTCATTCCCCCAGGCTCTCCTCGATATAATCTGGTCAATTTTCTTCTATGAATCTTGAATCAATGCTCTCATATCTAGTGAATAATCCCCAATAATTATCCCCGCTGATTATTCCCCCCCCAACTTCTCATCTGCACCTCATTCACATCTGGTAAAATTCCCACAAGATCTTCCTTGTGTCTCTCATTGCTCCAGATAACAGAGGCTTCAATTGCAATCTAGAACCAGATGTCTTACTGCCCTACTGTGGATTATGGGCACTATTATTAGTTCCTTTCCTTACCCTGCTGTGTGCCGTCCTTCTGGAGATGGGGGCTGCTTGTGAAATTTGCAATCCTCTTCCCCATCTTTCCCCTATTTCTTGCAAGAGCCTCCTGCGCAGGTGTGGGGACAATCCCCACATGGGAGAATGGCAGAGACTCTGTATCTTGAAGTCAAGAATTTAGGGAGCTGTCAGCACACTGGAAGGGGGAACCAGTCGCCTGGCCTTCTACACCCCCCCCCAAGCATCACTGGGGGGGGGGACGGGGGACTGAGGGCATTTCCCCTGAAACCAACAGGGAAATAAGCCCACTGGGGCCTGCCTGCCTGCCTGCCTTCCTTCCTCCCTCCCTCCCTCCCTCCCTCCTCCTTCCTTCCCATTCTCTTCTTCCATCCCTTCCTTCCTTCCTTCCTTCCTCCTTCCTTCTTTCCCCTTCTTCCATCCCTTCCTCCCTCCTTCCCCTTCCTTCCTCCCTCCCTCCCTCCCTCCCATTCTCTTCTTCCATCCCTTCCTTCCTTCCTTCCCCTTCTTCCATCCCTTTCCTTCCTTCCTTCCTTCCTTCCTTCCTTCCTTCCTTCCTTCATTCCTTCATCCCCCCTCCC
>QLTV01003457.1:773699-800435 GCA_003457575.1 Thermophis baileyi
CAAACCCTTCTAGTGACTTTGCTCCCCTATTTGAAAGGCAAACCTTCCTTACAGCCAGGTCTTTGTGAGCTGAAAACAAAACAGCAGAACCCTTAAATCACCCTCTGACTTTCTCTGTCAAGTTCTTTATCACCAAAACGGGAGAATAAATGTAGCCCAAAGCTCCACGGAGGGCACGGTTGGAGACCGTGGCTGGGCATGGTTGCCCAAATCAAGGAACCGAATCAAGAGTTAAACCTCAGAGACAGGCAGGAGCCATCCTGAAGATCAATACAAGCCTTTATTTTTAATGCATGGGGAAATTATGACCACAGGAGCTGAGAGTGGGATGTGTTGGCCTTTCCCAGCATTGCCAAGCTGGCTGGGGATGATGGGAGACGAGGGCCCCTTTAGCTGGAGGTAAGGGAACAAGGCTTATAGCAGACACCATTAAATCCCGCTGGATGACCTTAAGGTGCCCCATCTGCCTAACCTACCTTCCAGGGGTCTCCAGATAAACATGAGGAGCCCTTGTGTTCCTCCAAGCCCTCGGAAGGTAGGTGGCCTGCCCAGTGATGGGATTCAATTTTTTTTACTACCGGTTCTGTGGGCGTGGCTTGGTGGGCGTGGCATGCCTTGGTGGGTGTGGCTTGGTGGGCGTAGCAGGGGAAGGTTACTGCAAAATCCCCATTTCCTCCCGATCAGCTGGGACTCGGGAGGCAGGGAATAGATGGGGGCGGGGCCAGTCAGAGGTGGTATTTACCGGTTCTCCGAACTACTCAATATTTCCGCTACCGGTTCTCCAGAACTGGTCAGAACCTGCTGAATCCCACCTCTGGGCCCGCCAGAAGTACGTCTTTCATTGCAGCTCTTTGGAAGTGTGACTGAGATTGTGCTGGGCTTAATTCTTGCTTCCCCCTCCCCCCCCCAATCAGCTGGACGTTGGCAGCGATGAGGAACGCAAACTCAACCTAAGGTAGGCATGAACCATCCTCCTACCTGCTGTAGAGTTTTTCACTCGCCTGGCACCCCTCGGGAACTGGGAGAGTGCCACACGCATGGGTTAGCAGCCATTGTAAACCTTGGGGTGCCAGGGGTGCTGTTTCAAACACAACCATGAGGTTCTCCAATAACTGGGTTAGCTCACATTTAGAGGTGCAGGAGTACATCGGGGTCCTGGCTTAGCCCTCCCCGCATGCTCAGATTCTATGCTAAAGCCACATGCCCAGGCTCTGGGCTGGGGTCTGATGGCAGGAAATTCCGTGGAAAAGAATTGCATTTTCAAAGGAACGATCAAGTTCCTTTTTTTATCTTCCTGGGTTTTGGGGATACAGTTTGAACCCTGTTGGCTATTCTGTACTATTTTTACAATCTCGGTTTGTCTGTGATGGTGGGCTATTATCGCCTGTATGTAGTTGCAGTGGTTTTATTCGTACTTTAAAAACTGCCCCGAAGTGGAACAGAGTGATAGTATAAAAGGACTTCAGGCGAATTCCCAGGAGGGGAAAACAAGTGATTTCAGGGCTCCAACGTTCCTCACAACCAGGCTGTCCAAGGGGCTAAACTACAATCTTGCAATTGGGGTGCAGCCTTGGGGAGGGGGCGCCAACATTGCCCCCATGCAGTGAGTCCTGTCTACTCATCAGCACTTACCTGCTGACCGCCATTCAAAGATCAGCTGGGCATCAACCAGGGCATCTCTGCCAGGGGAAGGGATAGGACAGCAGATTGGCACTGGCTGCCCACTGGGGGTGCCAGCTAGGTGGCATCTGTGCTTCCATGGAGCCTGTTGAAGCCGCTGGTCCCTCTTCAGACCTTCCGTCCATCAGCAGCTCAGTGGTGGGAACGGTGGTGTCCTGCCTGATGGTGAAGCTGCAGTGCCGGCTGGCCGGTGCTCTTAGTCCAAAGGCTGAAGGGCAGATTGGTGTGTTATTGTCCCTTTTGGTCCATGGGGGGGCGCTCTCATTCCACCTCTGCCAGCCGGTCTGGGTTTTGCGTGACACAGTTTTGTCCAGATTTTTGCAGGGACCGAAGTGACCCTGCCCTGAACGGCCCGGGAAGTTTCTAGCAAGCAGCCAAACTGACCCAACAGGCAGCTCTTTGCAAACTGGTCGTACAAGCCCACTGCTCAAATTGCAGGCCCAAAAGCAAATCTCTCCCCCAGGATATGACGTGGCAGAATAAGCCGCCCGTTGTCCATAAATGCTGGTTTCTTAGTCCCATCCAGAGCGGCAAGGCTTATCCTAAAGAGGGAGTAAAACAATGCAAGAAGCAGGATTAAAATAACGTCCAAAGGACGCCATCAGAAGCAGAAAGTTAAACTGCAAAGAAGGCCTTGCTGGGGGTTCCTGCCCCCCCACCCTCCAAGTGCCCGGCCCAAGCCTTGTTTGTGGTCTTGACCCCGAGCATGAGAGATTTCCTGCCCACATTTTGCCCCCTGGTTTCTGAGGGTTTCCCTGCAGGCAGCCCACAAGCCCCCTATCTGAGTTGCCAGCTGGTTCCCAGGCCCCCCCGTCTCCCCGGCCCACCTTGTAGTGGTGAAGCCGCAATCCTGCAACCTGGCCAGGATGTGAGTCAGCATCCTGTTTTTGAACCAGTGGGTAGAGTCCGCAGCTTCCACCTCCAGCAGGGTCCCTCACTGACTTCACCGACCGGACAATGACCACTTGGAGCCTCTGGAGTGGCTGTCCAGGACCCCCAGCACCCGTCTCCGGATGCCCCCTTGAGGGATGTCCAGCAGCCCCCGGCGGCAGGCCCTCTTTCCCTTCCAAGCCGTTGGGGAGCCTGGCCTGCACTTGCCTTCCAAAGGGTGAATGCTGTGCCCCTTGAGGCTGAATCTAATCTCCAAAAAGATGTCGGGGGCTTCCTCTTCTGGTAGATCTCCCTCCATCTCGCTGGGCGAATTCTCCAGTCTGCATCCTGTTTTCAGCCGGAGTTTAGTCTGGATCGTAGCAGCCTCTTAGGGTGGTGGGTGAGCTGCGAAGGGCCCAGGCGATGGACAGAGGGTGGGTGAGCTGCTCCCCAAGGTCTCCTTGCCTGGGCTTGGCGGGGGGGGGGATTTCCCTTGTCCGCTAGACCACCCAGCCAGCGCAGGTAAAGACAGAAACACCTGTCCTGAAGGATGCTAAAGGTAAATATCGCTGCTTAGGAAGTGAGTCCTGCCCTCTGATGCTGAACTGGGCTGCCAATGGAATACTCTAGCACCCATCATCCAGGGCAAACTTTGCTAATGGTCCCATTGGTAGGGGAAAAGGCTCCCAATTCCAGGCCATTGGGGTCTCTAGAGATTCAGACTGACCCTTGGAATCAGGCGCTGATGCCCGCAGGACACTCAGCCTGGAAAGGCATAACTGTGGAGGTCAGCTCTCTGGTGTTCATATTTCAGGGCATGGTCTCTGCTGGGGGGGGGGAGGAGGCTGGCTCTCCTGCTTGCATTCGTTATCGGCAAGGCTTTTATCCCGAGGGAGTTTGGGGGGGATTGGGCCCGCCTTTACTTAAATCGGGGTCCTTGCTTGCATTGCAATGACCCTCCTGGAAAAGAACTCCTTTGTGTTTCTCCCAAGCCTGTTGCATGATGGGAAATGGGGGATTAAGCCCACCTCCCCCCGCCCCCCGTCCCCTGGACTGGTCCCAACACAGCAGCCTTCCTCTGCTCAGTCCGCTCGGGCAGGCCTGACCCCAGAAGGATTGTAATTGGGATAAAGTGGATCCCAAGATCCCCAGGCCTGCCTCGCCCACCGCTTCCTTCTGCTGAGAAATTCCTGGGTTCTTCGAAAGATTTCTTCTCTCTTCCTTCCTTCCCCCCCCCCCAATCTTACCCCGAAAGAGACTTTGCATCAGCGCTGCGAGTGACCCGTGGTCTCTGGAAACGCGGCTTGGAATTTCTGGCAGCAAAGGCAGCCCACGCCTCTACAGCCACACAATGGCCCCTGACAAAGAGCTTTTGTTGGTGCAGCTCTGCAGACACGGGGAGCGAAGCTTTCCAGCCTCACAGCTCACTCCTCCTTCAGCCCTTCTGGCCATTCGGCCAAGAGGCACGGTGGGGGTTGGGTTTCCCCTGGGTCCAAGGAGATGGTGGTGCCTCCAGAAGAGGACCAGAAGACCCAACTGCTCTGCTCCTCAGTGCCCCTCGGGGTTGCTTCAAGCATCTTTGGACGGACGGCCAAAGGTTGGACCTTCCCAGAGCTAAAAATAATTCCTGAGCCAGGCCAGTTGAATTGCTTCTGGAAAAGCCAAGCAGATCCCTTTGAGGGGTGACCCTCGCAGAGCGCTTCCTTTTCTGGAGATGTGTCCCCTCTGAACAGGGTGGTTTTCTTCAGGGTGGCCATTGATCAACTCTTCATGATGGGTTGACTCATTTTTGACAGTCCTTGTGCCAGACCCTTTGCAGGGGGAGCCCCAGAAGGGGAACGTCCAAGAGAAGGACCTTCCTGGCCTTTGGGCTAAGTTTGAACGTGGTGCTGTAGCTGAAGTAGAGATGTCTATTCTTTGAATTTCAGGATCTTGAGTCTTAGAAATGCCACGTTGAAAAAACTGTTTTTTTCCCTTTGGGAATATAGAATTTTGGAAGGTGTCAAGGCCTCAAAGCTGGCAAGGGTTTGGGCACTGGAAGTTGATGACAGTGCTATCCAGGAGCCCCTAACAAGAGCAGGGTCTGGAAACCTGGAGGAGGGATGTAGAGAACGTGGCCTCCCCCCACTCCATATCAACCTTACAACCCCCAACTTTTTCCTGAAAGAAGCAGACACTCAACCACAAACCTGCCATAAGTCTTTGAGATCTCCCAGCGGGGCCTTTGGCTGGCTCTACGGGGTTGAGAGCCAGCTCTGCGATTCCATTCCCATGCCTTAATTTCCTTCTGCGGCTCCAGTTAGATACGGCTTCCCTTGCTTCCTCGGCTGGGAAAGGGGTCCTGTGAGTTCTCCAGGGCTGGAAGCTTCTCTCCAAACGGTTGAGGGACAGGCGGGGGCTCTGCTCATCTCCATGGTAGTCTGAAATGGATTGAGAGAAATAGAACTAGTACATTGTTCTATTCTGTTCTGAACTCAGTGGCTACTCCTTGGACGTGTGAGTATTTCAGAGGGTACCAAAGCACTTTCTTTTTTCTTTTTCTTTTTTAAATATCTTTATTGAATTTTCTCTAAAAACACTACATAACAATTAAATATACAAATAACAAAGACAAACAACAAAAAAGAAACAATACAGACCATAACAATAAAATTGTACTTTTTTTTAACAGCCTATCAGTTATTAGTATTAATCCTTAAATACTCGGATAAATATAATATCTATATTTATACTTTATCAATCTTATTTTCTAAAAATCTATGTCTATTGGAATAAGCACTTTAGGTGCCCTGTTTCCATTCTCTTCTCTCCTTCCTGAATGTTTTCATAGGTATACATCTATGGGAGGAGGAAAACCTGCTTTGGGGGTGGGGTGTGTCTCAATTTCTCCTCCCACACCAGCATTTAAAATGAAGATGGTCCGTGACTAAACTTTTGGTTGGACAGTAGTGAGTTCTGAACAATTCATGACCCAGATTTCACCCCTGTGCCCCTTCTGATATACTGGGACAACAACGGCCATCATCCTTGCCAGGGCATTGAGCTCAGGAGACCCAGGAAGGCGCTTACTTCCCATGGGAAACTCTCGTAGGATAGTTGGTCTCCAAGCGGTCTCGTCTCCATCTGCCTGCTTCTCGAATGCTGCCCACTGAAATTGGACCCTAATCAGATTCCCCAGAGATGGTCTTACTCTCCCAGGACCTCGTGCAAGTCCAGCCCTTCGTCCATCAGGCTGACCCCTTAGACCCTCCCAAGGATCAGCCCAGAGGATCTGTCCTCACACGGAGCTGGCGAGCGAGCAAAGGCTGAGGCTGCGGGAGGGGAGGGATCTCACCAGCATTGCTCGGTCCCCCTTTCCTTTTGAAAGCCCTCTTTCATCAGGATGGAGGAGGGCAGGTCCTTGCGCTTGTTTGGGGCCAAGAAGATATGGGGGGGGCAGGGCTCCATAAAAGTCCTCCATTCCCGAGAGACGTGGAGAGTCCTCCCTCCTCCGCGCAGAAGGATCGGTTGGCTTTTTCATTCCCGCCAAGGAATGTCAAGAAGCTCAGCACAATGACTTTTGAAGACTTGGTTATGAACCTTTCTGACTTGGCTACCTTCTGCCTATCCTTTGGGGCCACACGATGTTTCGGCTGCTTAAAGAAACCCCATCCCAAGCCGTACGTATCCCACGTCCTTCCTGCTCCTACCTACAGCTTTGCTAGAGGCTGAGACCTGCAGAAGGCCTTGAGGCTTTGTTCTTGGTGGGTGAGCCGTGTTTTTCCGTGAAGGCTTCTCGGCCATGTTTGCTCCAAGCTTCACCTGAGCTGGTGGGAATTCAGCTGCAGAAACGGATGGGTTAGGCTGCTGTTTACAAACCAACTGAGGTACAAAGCTGATTTTGGTGGTTGGTTTTCTCTTGATGGGGCTTAAGGCCAAATGTGTGACTGGACTCATGTTATGGAGAGGACCCTGTGGTTGATTGCTGAGGTCACCACTGAAGGACGGAGAGTGTATGTCCCTTTTCTTACATTTCTTGTTGCTAAGAAATCCTTTGACAAATCCGTTGTCCAATTGGTTGAATACTTGGCCACCGAAGGAAGCTGTCGGAGTGGGCTTTTCTTCGGTTGAGTTGATGGCTGTGGGATGATCTCACTTGAGCCTGATTGTGCTGTGGTCAGGATTATGGTCAGTTAGTAATTCCTCTCCCTTTGATCATAAACAGGAATTGTGTGCAGTTGTTCTCCAAATGGCAGGAAATGTTGGGAAAGGTGTCCTGTCAGACTTCGCAAACCCTTTGCGTGTTTTCTCGGACTTCCCATCAGTGTCGCTCATTGTATGTTGACCCCAATGTCCATTCTGACTTTTTTTTCAGCCTGGGGCTGTGAATCAAGTCTCACTTGACATTTGATGTTTAGGACTGTTCATCAGATAAAAGGCTTGGTCAACTAGCAGCCAGCCTTCTGATGGATTTTATTGTCCGGCGAAATGCAGACTTGATGGGATCTCGCACAGATTCAGCCAGTCACGTTGTCAGGTGGGAGTAGCAGCTTCTGGGGTGGGTGGGCGAGACCCTTTCTGCAGCCCACACTGCACGTGTTTAATCAGGTGAGTGTGGATATCCTCCTTTCCTAGTACAGTACTATCGTATCTGGAATGTTTCATAGGCAAATTGCCCGTTTTGCCTCGGTTCTTTCTCTGTAAAATAGACTTATTGCTAGGTTGGGCTCCCAAGATGGTAGACCGACCATATTTGAATGAAAGTGAAAATCCAGACACTCATGCTGGCTGGGGAATTCTGGGAGTTAAAGTTCTCAAGTTGCTAAGCTTGGACACCCTTGCTTTAAAGAATTGGACAGATCTCCTCCAAATGATTCTTTGTTGCTATCAGTCTTCATTAGGTGGACCAGTTTCCTGTCCTGGGCTAAAACAGTGTTTATATAACCTTTAAAAGGCGGCTCATTCGCCTGCAGTTTTTCTGGGGACAGCCTTAGAAAACATACCGAAGAAGCCCATTCTCATCAAATCCTGGCTGCGAGATTGGTTTGGGGGATGTTTCTAGTGCAGGGGTCTCCAACCTTGGCAACTTTAAGACTTGTGGACTTCAGCTTTGCTGGCTGAGGAATTCTAGGAGTTGGAAGTCCACAAAGTCTTAAAATTGCCAAGGTTGGAGACCCCTGTTCTAGTGAATTATCCAGGTTAGATCCAACTTCTTCCCACCTCCAAGCCCAGTCTAGAAGGCTCTTTATAAATCCCCACATGAAAATGGACCTGAACGTGCTGAGAGGGACAAACTTTTTTTAAAAAAATCATATTGGCACGTAACCTCCCTTTGTGGAATCGGATAACCCAGGGTCATTACGCAATTCTGTTTGAAGGTTCTTATCTTTTTCCTCCAAAACTCTTGTCGGCACACCTCCTGAAGCAGACCAACATCTAACCCCGATGGAAAATTACACAGTCTGCTTCTGACGGGAACCCAGACGCCTTTCTAAAATCATTTGCTAGCAGTGAAGCTTCCTCATCCCCCCCTGACAAGCACTTAAGTCATTCACTTAAAGCTTGGCTTGGTGCTGCTGGCTTTTGGCTGGGGAACAAGGCCTCCAGTGTGTGGAAGTGATCGGGCGCAATCCTTTGGTCCCACTAATTGTGTCCTAACGTTACCAGAACCGCTGAAAGGATGAGCCACCGGCTCTTGGACCAAGAGCTGGGGGAGCAGGGGGTCCTTCCTTTTCATGATGAGGGAGAAGGAAAACTTACTTTATTTGGAGATCACATTACCGTTTATTGGTTTTGTAGCCTTTAAACTGAAAAAAATAGATTAGAAAGTAAATCTGTCCTTGGTTTGCGGTGCCTGTGATTGGCACAAGCTGGAGCAAGGATTGCATCTCGTTCAGTCTGACAAAAATGAGTTGCTCTCTTTCCCACCTGGATCCAATTGGTTGGTGGGATTACCTGGTTCCACTTGGTCACCCTAGATGTAGCCTGCTCGTGGAGAAAGCTAAGCAGGGACTTGCCCGGTTAGTACTTGGAGGGGAGACTGTCAGCAAAGAATAGACTAGACTGGGAATCCAAAAAAAAAAAAAATCCTTTCAGAGAAAGGCAACCACGTGTCGCGTCCAAGAAAATGACCTGGTCTTGTCTTTGGAGGCACCAAGATTGAGCTGAACTTCAAGGCCCCTTTTCCCTTCCCAGAAAGCTTGAGGTTGCCCCACAGGAGTCAGCCTGTCCACACTGCCTCCCCGCCTGACCTGCTGCTCTGCCTCTTTGTGTTGCAGCTTAAGCGAGAGCTTTTTTATGGTCAAAGGAGCTGCGTTATTCCTGCAGCAAGGAAACAGTCCGCAAGGGCCACCCCGGAGTCTCCTGCATCATCACAAACATGCAGGTAACGTCCTCCTGGCCTCGCCAGGTAACTTGAGTAGAATTGCTTAGGACAGTGGTTCTCAACCTTCCTAATGCTGCGACCCCCGCCCCCGCGACCCCCGCCCCCTCCCTGCACGCGATGAATTGACAAAGGGGGCGTGGCACCAAGATGGCGGGCTAGCGCGCACTTAGGCGGCCCCTGTGAAAGGGTCGTTCGACCCCCAAAGGGGTCGCGACCCACAGGTTGAGAACCGCTGGCTTAGGAAAAGCCAGTGCGGAGGAGAAAGGTGGTAAGTGAGGGCGGGCACCCTGGGAACCAAAGGGCATTGATTGGTTTCCCCTGGGTCCTGCCAAGGGGAAGGAGGAGATTGGAGGAGATCACAGGTACTGGGTTCAGCTTGGCAGTTCCTACTGGAAGAACCTTATCTTGTTCAGTGTCTACGGAGAGTACAGATAAGGTCTCTCGGAATGCAACCAGGCGGACCCTTGTGGTTGGCCTTTCACCCTGGAGGGTGAGATGGAAGTGTGGCTGTTTGGGAATTACTAATTCCAGAGACGTCTTGGGGTTATGGGGTGACTGTTCCAAATCGGATTTCGATGTGGGGCCAGGCAAGCTAGCTAGGGCCAAAACTAGCCTTCGTTCAACTAGTGCCCTCTGCAGGACATCAAGTTGGGAAGATAAGGTAGTGGAGTCCACACTTTTTATTTCCACTTCAGTCCCATCCTGTGTTTGGAAGCCTTCCTGCCTGGGGACCAAGGAGCTCTTCTGCTGTCCTAAATCTGTGGTTGGCCATCAGGAAGTTCTTGAGAAGTATAATGATGGCTTATTAAGGAGGCTTCAGAGAGAGCAGACAGCAAAAGCGAGATAGCTTTATGACTCTTAATCTTTTCCTGGGAGTCATGGTAGGTCATCAACCTCAGACAACTTTAAGATGGGTGGACTTCAACTCCCAGAATTCCTCACCCAGCTGCAATTGAAGTCCACCCACCTTCGAGTTGCCAGGGTTGAGAAACAGTGTCATAGGGGACTGGGCTATGCCAATGACCAGGGGTGGATGGAGGAGGGAGAGCTGGGTTAGTTGATGCACCAAAACAGGTCTAGAAGATGCCCTAACCCTAACCCTGAAATAAAAAAATTATTTAAAAAAAAAGATGCACCTGATGATTTTGCTACCTGTGCATCCACAGGTGATTTGCCGCAGCACCTTCAGGTGATGATCAACCTCCTTCGCTGTGAAGACAGAATCAAGTTGGTAAGAGGACTTGCCAAATCCTTGTCTTGGTCTTGCCCCATACAGCAGTGGTCTTGTCCCAGTAGATCAGACCTTCGCAAAAGGAGTTGCTTGGGAGCATAGAGTAGATCTATGAAGAGAAAACCTATTCCTGTCAATCAAAGTAGCATTGGAAGCAGGGTATCCCCAACCATCATTTCTCCTAGCTTTAGCCATCAATGCTTGGTTGTGAGTGCCCTTGGTCTCCTGAAATCAAAGTATTGACTCACTGACGTTGCTGCTTGAAGATCTCAAGAACATCACTTAGTGGGATCTGGCCTTCATCTACCTTTACTGAGATCTTCTCTCTAAATCTGAAGAAGGCAGCCTGGTGCCCTCCGGGGGCATCAGATTAGAACTCCCATGATTCCCAGCTACCCTTCCCTGCCTTGTGCCGCCTGGAAGACAGTGTGAGATGCGGTCCAGCATATATTTAGAGGGCACCAGGTGGGTTGGAGAAAATTGAATTAAACCCTCTTCTTTTTGTCTTGCCAGAAACATCCCTAGCTAAACTAATACGTAGCTAAAGAGAGGTTTGTCCAAAGGGATGAATGCTGAGAACTGCCTTGCTGGTTTTTAGGCCGTGCGCTTAGAAAGTGCCTGGAGCGATCGCGTGAGGTACATGGTGGTCGTCTACAGCACTGGGCGCCAAGATACCGAGGAGAACATTCTCCTGGGCGTGGACTTTTCCAGCAAGGAGAGGTGAGGGGTGAAGGCCTGGGGAATCCTTGGAAGAACAGGGCTGGATCCCCCCCCCACCCCGTTCTTGCTGGAGCTTCCCGTTCCTCTCTCCCGGCAGCCAGAGTTGTACCATCGGGATGGTGTTACGTCTGTGGAGCGATACGAAGATCCACCTGGATGGAGACGGGTAAGAAACGGGAGGATCTGGAGGGCTGGCAGGAGATGGCGAAGCTGGGGTGGGTGGGTGGCGTGAGACTGTTGTGAACAGTTCCTGGAGGGGGACGGGGTGGCCCCTTGTGCAAAGAGCTGCTGAGTTCCCCCCTCTAAATCTCACCTGGTTCCATCTCTCTGGTATTGAGAGCCTACCTGCCCAATCTCCAGTAGAGCAACAAAGACGATTAAGGGTCTGGAGGCTAAAACATACGAAGAATAGTTACGGGAATTGGGTGTGTCTAGTCTAGTGAAAAGAAGGACTAGGGGTTGCATGGCAGCAGTATTCCAGTATTTTAGGGGCTGTGATAAAGACGAGGGGGTCCGCCTGTTCTCCAAAGCACCAGAAGGCAGGACAAGAAACAATGGAAGGAGAGAAGCAACCTGGAATTAATGAGAAATTTCATAACGGTGAGAACAACTAATCAGTGGAACGGCTTCCCTCCAGAGGTTGTGGGTGCTCCATCACTGGAGGCTTTTAAGAAGAGACTGGACAACCACTTGTCTGGAATGGTGTAGGGTCTCCTGCCTTCCAACTCTATGATTCTATTCTATTGTCACCTTTTTAAAATTTAAAACCATGCCAATGAGTTCCAATCTATGGCGGTCCAGGCCCCTCCTGCTCTGTGATAGATACACCTGCCAAGGTTCAGGGGCAGAATTTTATTGCCTGCCCAGACCCCTCCGTTTGCGGTTCCATCTAAGATTGTTCCTACTTGGAAAGGGCTGCGGTGTGTTTACGTGTGAAGAGCCACACCCTCGCCTGTGTGCGCTGCATCGATTTTTGTCTGTCTTTGATAGCGGGTTCAGCGTCAGCACAGCGGGCAAGACGCACATCTTCAAACCCGTCTCGGTGCAAGCCATGTGGTGAGCGACTCCCTTTTCCCCTCTCCTCCTCCTTCCTCCCCAAAGGCTGAAGCCACTTTTCAGTGGCCGCTGCAGGGACCCAGGCGGTCCATGGCTGGCCTCAACAGTTCTTTTGGCCTTGCAGTGGTCAGGAGGGCTCCGCCGCACCTGCCGATTCAGCCACCGTCCTCCTTTGTGCCTGCTTGGCCAGGCCTTCTCCTGCTCAGGGTGCCAGGGCTGAGCAATATCTCTTTGGGTCTCCCCACTCGTAGGTCTGCCTTGCAGATCCTCCACAAGGCTTGTGAGATGGCTCGGAGGCACAACTACTTTCCGGGGGGGATGGCGCTCGTCTGGGCCACCTACTACGAGAGCTGCATCGCCTCCGAGCAAAGTTGCCTCAACGAGTGGAACGCCATGCAGGACCTGGAGTCTCCACGCCCCGACTCGCCTGCCCTCTACATGGACAAGTGGGTCCCTCCCGTTCTTGCTTTGCCGTGACCTTCTGGGCAGTGGTGAAGGGTTGTCCCCTCTGGCCTTTTAGAAAGTGGTGTCCTTCCTCGCCTCGCTCCAAAGTGGAACGAGGAGAAACAAAGAAAGGGCATTGAGGAGCATCTCTCTGGGACTTCTAGGAGGCCTTGAGGTTGAGTCTCCCACAGCATCCTGAGCATCACCAACTCGCTTCTTCAAACAAGGGCTGAGATGTTCAGGCAGACATGGACAATTTGGGGTTGGCTTTATCGGACAAGGCACATCCGTAGTTGCAAGCCTCTTCCTCTAAGACCCATCCCTACTCTCTATTCGGAGCGTAGGATATGTATGCGTGGCCACACAGGCATACCAGAGGTTGTATTGTGTTGGAGAGAACCAGGTGCTTGCACAGGCTTGGTTATGGGTCTCTAACCATCCTTGCTCAGTACTTCAGAAGTTCCCTTCCTTGACTAACCCTCACTTGTGGTTAAACAGCTGTTGGGATGCTACTCTGTGGAATCCCAACTGTTTCTGGTCTTATACCTTCAGCAAGAAGGTGACACAAAGGCTCACCATTTGTCCCAGCTTGCTGTTCTTCTGGGGAATTCTGGGAATGCTTTGTTGGAAGGTAGCTGTCTGGATTTGCAGCCCACCACAACTCCGGCCTTCCTTCCTCCCTCCCTTCCAGGCCAACCGAGCGGGAGAGGGCAGAACGGCTGATCAAGGCCCAACTCCGGAGCATCATGATGAGCAAAGATCTGGAGAACGTGACTTCCAAAGAAGTAAACCCAAGAGCCCGAGGACTTGGACCTGGGGGCTTCCTTCACCAAAGCTGGTCTCCCTCAGCATGTCCTCCGAGTTAAGCTCTCCCCCTCTCTCGGCAGATCCGGAACCAGCTGGAGAAGCAGATGAGCTGCAATTTGAAAGAATTCAAGGAATTCATCGACAATGAGATGCTGCTCATCCTGGGTCAGATGGACAAGCCCTCCCTCATCTTCGACCACCTCTACCTGGTAAGCATCCACGCATGGGAGATCTCTCTTGGGAGCCCCCCCCGCCCCCCCAGCACCATCGCTTGACTCTGCTGTGATTCTCCCAGGGGTCTGAATGGAACGCCTCGAACCTGGAGGAACTGCGGGGCTCAGGGTGAGTTCACCCCAACTTTGTTGACTTCAGGGGTCTCTGGGCAAGTGGCCTGCAGGGGGCTTGCGGAATCCTGGGTGGCCAAGGTTGAAAAAGGCCACACGGCCAAAGGGAAAGCGAGTTCCTGGGTCTGTTGCACACTGTTGAGTTCATATATTTCCCCTCCTGTGCGATGGACGTCTGAACCTTCGCAACAGGAGAAGCCTCCACAGATGGAGAAATTCGGGCCAGAAATTGCAGAGAGCAAAGAGGAGGACTTTGACAGGGGGGGGGGGGGGGGGAAGTCTGGAGAGGGAGAGGATTATTATGTCTTTATTGGATTTCTATAGCTGCCCATCTCAGCAAACGACTCAGGGCAGCTCACAATTCAGCAACATATATTACAATTAAAATCTTAAAAACAATTTAAAACAATAAGAACTATAAAGACCATTAAAACATTAAAATGACTATGAAAATGCCTCGGACAGACACCCTCCCCATTCACATGAGTATAGACAAGGAAAGAGAGGAAGCACAATCAGAGCTGTGAGATTGTGTTTCTGTAGCCAGCCTAAATCAACCATATCTCAATAATTTTAGACATAATTTTAAACTTTTTTAGGGTGGCCGAGAGTATTTCTCGCTCTGTCTGGTTTTTAAGATGGGCAGATGCAAGCAGCAATGTAAGGTTGGGCTGAGTGGTATTGCTTTATTAATGGCCCTTTCTTTCTCACGGAGACGCCACCGTGTCCCCCCTTCCCCTGCTCCTCCATCTGCTTCCATCCTTTCAGCGTGGACTACATTTTAAACGTCACCAGGGAGATCGACAACTTCTTCCCGGGGTTGTTTGCGTACCACAACATCCGTGTCTATGACGAAGAAACGACCGATCTTCTCGCCCACTGGAACGAGGCTTATCATTTTATCAACAAAGCCAGGTGAGTTTCCAGAAGTCACTTTGTGGTCTCCATTTCGGTGGTCCAAAGCTGAGACCTCTGGCCGAGATACACCAGGAAAATCTTCCCCTGAGGGCTGTGCGGTGCCTCTGGGAATGGCTTGCTTCCAAGACTGGGCAGCCTGAGGGGTCCTGCAGCTTTTCAAGATGGACATTTTAACCCAGGGGGTGTCCATCAGGGGTGAAATGCTACCAGTTCGGCCTGGTTCGGGCGTACCGGTAGCGGCGGCCGCCGGTGGTTTGGAGAACCTGAAGTGGCAGCAGCGCGAGGCTCCGCCCACCCGCCCGGACGTCGCCATTTTCTTGTTTTTAACCCTCTGTGCATAGCCTTCTGCGCATGTGCAGAGGGTGAAAAAGCACGCGCGACGGTGGCGCGCGTGTGAGCGGAGCAAAGCGCGCACTTCCGAACCGGTAGGGAAGGTAAGTAGATTTCACCGCTGGTGTCCATCCTTGGCACCTTTAAGGCTTGTGGACTTCAACTCCCAGAATTCCCCAGCCAGAGCTGGCTGAGGAATTATGGGAGTTGAAGTCCACCAGTCTTGCCGAGGTTGGACACCCTGATTCTAGCCCCTTTCAGCTGTCCCTGCAAGTAGGGCCAGTTGCAGTGTCACTGTAAACTAAATGCAACATCTTGAGGGCTTCACCAAAGCCGCCTCATGCAGCCTTTGCACAGGGGAGGTGAGACCTGAAATAGGGCATGGGGGGCTTGAGGGCCCCATCTCTGCTCCTGACCCCTTCTGACCCCTCTTCTCTTCCAGGAAGAACCACTCCAAGTGCCTGGTTCACTGCAAGATGGGCGTGAGCCGCTCCGCGTCCACGGTCATTGCCTACGCCATGAAGGAGTTTGGATGGTCCTTGGAGAAAGCCTACAATTACGTCAAACAGAAGCGCAGCATCGCTCGGCCCAATGCTGGGTTCATGAGGCAGCTGCTGGAATATCAGGGTATACTGGATGCCAGGTAAGGTGGATCTCCCTGGGGGAGGGCGGGGGGAGGGCAGGGGAAAGGTTGGTCCACACGGCCCCTTAGCCTCCTGCTTTTGAAGTTGGGTTCCTGAGCTCAGAAATGAACTCCGAGAGAAGGATGACTTTTTCCTCTCTCATTCCTGCTGTGGTCTTAGCTGCTTCTTATCCAACCGTTGCCTAGTCTGAAGTTCTTCCTCCCGTCTCCCAAGGCCATTCCCACAGACCGTTAGCTCCCCTTTCCTCCCCAGTGATTCCTGTGTGTTTTTGCAGCCGCTGACCTGGCCATCTGAATCCAAAGCCTCTGAGTCCTGAAGGTGTTTTTTTCCAAAAGGCAACTTGACTTTCTTGTGTTTTGTTTTGTTTTCCCTTTGAAAACCAAAGAAGCTTCTTGGATGAGAAGCGAAATGTTTTCAGAGAAAGTCCAGTTGCCTTTGGGACAACCATGAGCTGGATGATTGAGACTCTCCCTAGGCACGAAGCCTCTGAGCCCCCCTGGGCATTCCTCCCCTCTGTTTCTCCCCATCTAGCAAACAGCGCCATAACAAGCTCTGGAAGCAGCAGGTGGGAGGCGGCTTCCCCCCCAGTTCAGAAAGCTCCGCCGGGCCCAACGATTTCCTGCTGGGCAGCCTGGAGGATGTGGACCTGGGGCCTCCCGGCCCGCCTCTCTGCACAGACCGCCGAACGCCCCTGGAGTTGGTGGGCCTCCACTACTGCTTGCGGCGCCTCTCCGACTCCTTGCCAGGCCCCCGGGAGCTGTGTCTGCAGGTGGAAGACCTGGAGGCAGACTCCAGTCTGGAGGAGGACCTGCTGGGGCAGCTTCAGGCAGGAAAGCCGGAGGTCAAGGGGCAGGCCGAGCCGTCCAGCATTGCAGACCCCGAGGGCCACCCGAAGCCCGAGGCCAGCCAGCCAAGGGAGGAGACGGTTCCTCGGCTGCCAGTCTCCGAGGAGGAGAAGCCCCTTGAACGATGGAAGCGGCGGTCGCTGGACGGGGAGGGCAGGCACAACTGCGAGAACCTGAATAACAACAACAGTAAGAGGAGCTGCCCGGATGACTTTGAAGTAAGGGCAGGACTGAGCTTGGCCGGGTCTGCTTTGGGAGGGGGGTGGGCTTCATGGGGCCCCAGGGTCTGGTCCCCCTCTTGACCACCAAGGCTTACTTTGAGTTCCTCCTGGTCCAGAGGGCCCATCCCACCTGGCTGAGTAACAGTGTGGTGGTCTCCAGGGCCCTTTGAGGAAGGTCCTTCTCCTTCTCTCCAAGGGCTAGGTGGAGAAACGCTTCTCTTTTCATCCTCTCTTTTCTCCTTTCCAGCATGAAGCCCTGTTTGGGATCCTCCACAAAGTCAAGCCCCCCTACAAGTCTTGCACTGACTGCATGTATCCCTTGGGTGGGTCTCCTCCTGAAGCCTTCAGGGACTCCCCGGAGGTCCTGCCAGCGGAGGCCCCTTGCCACCGTGCCACCGTCTGCACCCAGCCCTCGTTCCCAGCATTTCTGGAGCAGGCCTTCTGCAAGGCGCCTCTGAAGGAATCCCAGGGACCGAAAGCCAACAGTTTGCTTCCGATGGTTGTGGGAAACGAGGTCCAGGACGTCAGTCCTGATCGGCCAGCTTCGGGCTGGCCCTGTGGCCCTTCTGAAAAGCCCATGGAGGCCCCTAAAACCCCCGGAGGTGCCTCGCTTGGCTCAAGACATTCTCTCTGTGAGAGAAGCCCGGTCTTCAAGCACGATCCTTTTCCAAGAAAAGATGCTCGGCAGACAAAGGACCTGAAATACTTGCTCTTCAGCAAAGATCTGGAGAAGCCAACCACAAACAGCTATCTGATGCAGCACCAGGAGTCTCTTCTTCAGCTCCAGAAAGCTGGTTTAGTCCGCAAGCACACCAAGGAACTGGAGCGCCTCAAGGCCCTGCCAGCCGACCCAGCTGGGCAGGGCAAGGAGTGTTCCGGAGGCCCAACCGATGTGGGGACTATCTTGGAAGAGGAGCCCCAGGAGATGCTTGTTGTTGTTGAGGGTCAACTGCAGCCCTCCTCTCAAGATGTCTCCGAGAAGCCCCTTCTTGCCGCTGGAGCCTCCCAGAAGACCTCCACGCCCGTCCCCTCCAAGGTGGACCACATGAGCACCTTCACAAAAGACTTCCTGAAGACCATCTCCTACACCCCGTCATCTTCGAGGAGCTCCAACTTAACACGGAGCTCCAGCAGCGACAGCATCCACAGCGTCCATGGGAAGCCCGGGCTGGTGAAACAGCGGACGCAGGAGATTGAAACCCGGCTGCGGCTGGCCGGCTTGACCGTCTCCTCTCCGCTGAAGCGCTCCAACTCTCTCGCCAAGCTGGGCAGCCTGGACCTGGCCGCCGAGGACCTGACGGGAGAGGTGGACCTGTCGCTCTTGACCCATCCGAGGGAGGCCACGCCAAGCGAGTCTCCAGCCCTTTGCAACCTCCTCTCCTGCAAGAACACGGAAGACGGACTCCAACCCTCGGCAAAAGCGACCCTGGGGAAGCTGAAGCACACACCCCGGATGGGGAAAAGCTGACACCTTTGCGGTGTTGTTATTTTAATGGTTACTTTTAGTTTCGTCTGTACTAAACGCAATTTTATCTTCTTCGGAAAAGAAAGAGAGAGTTGCCTTCCACTTCTCAGGTGGCCCTTCAAGCACAGCGGCAACAGAGCAGGGGCATCTGAGAAGGGGCCCAGCCCAAGGAGAAGGCGCAGGGCCCTTGTGCCTCTCTCACGGCCTCTTCTTGACTTTTATCGGGCAGCGCCATCCTTCCTTACATGCCAAAAAATGTCAAAAGAACCCAGAGATTTGCTTTGAAGGTCAAGCCAAGTGTTACTCTTCCTCCTTTAAGGGTCCCTTGTGCAAGGACCCAAAGGGGACACAAATGCTACCTCCGATTTTCAGATCTACGTAGGTAGATAGACAGACAGACGGACACCTCTGTGTGTGTATGTAATTTAAGTTTTTTCAAACCCTTCCCCTGAAACGGATTTTTTTCTAAGGAAAAAATAGTCCCTAGGTCAATAGGATTATCGCCCTGGCCCCGTGGCTCACTCAACGCACCTGGAGTGGCAGAGGATTTCGAGCAGAAAGCATTTTTGCTAGCCATCGCTGGACTGAATATACCGGCCAGGGTCCCCATCTGAACTGACCAGTGGCTGGCAAGGCTGTTGTTTTCCCTCCAAACTTGATAGTTTTCTTTGGGGGTGTTGGGTGGGACCCCCTGAATCTCCCTCCCTTCTGCTGTACCTGTTACATGTAGGAGATGTTTACTGTTTCTCCCGACCAGTTGAAAACTGTAAATTTCATTGTAGTGAGGTAGGATCGGTAATGTATGTTTTCTGGGGCATTAAACACTTTTGTTGATAAATCAGAATATGGCATGTTTATTACCTTTAAACCAAAATAGTGTAGTTTGAACCTCAGATGAAGGTCTGTTTTCCTGAAGGTCTGTTGTTACTAGAAGCTGTAGTGCTAGTCAGAAGAAACTGTCCAGAAATGGCACCCTTTAATGTCAGAGACATTTAACTATAATGATATAAATAATTTTGTTATCCTTGAGTTCTGAGACACCTGACTGGTGTGTATAAACTTTCAGGTTCAATTTCTCTCCTTTCTCAGATAATTACTTTTGAAGAATTGATTGTATGGGGCAAAACGTCCCCTAACATTTCATTCCCCACTTTTTTTTTTACCGCTGGAAGATTGTTGTCCTATTTAATGAAGAGTGACATCCTATGTACTTTATCTCTGCTGCATGTTATCCTTCAAAAAAACAAAGAGAGGTGTTTGAGCCACAAGGAAATATTGAATACCTAGCATGCTAGCTCAGGAATCAGATTCCCCCCCTCCCTGGAGTTGGAGAAATTTGGTGCATAAAATGGAAGCATGTGCGTTTTTCCACATATTGCCAATTTTTTTAAACAAATAAGAGTGCCTTGCCTACAGTTTACAAATACTGTATATCTGTGTGAAAGACTTATTCTGCTTGACTTCTGGTGTTTGTGATGTGCTGTCAATACAACTCTGTGTCTAGTAGTGTTTTTTACCCATCCTATGGGGCTGGTCTTGTCCTCCGCCTCTAGATATTTTGGACTACTACGCCCATCAACCCATGTTGGCTGGGGAATTCTGGGAGTTGAAGTCCACATGTCTTAAAGTTGCCAAGGTTGAGAATTACTGCTGTTTATCCAAAGGCAACCTCACCAGAGACCACAGTAGCCCAATACATATGAAGGGTGGCAGATGATGGAAGACTCAACTTTGCCCATGGAGAAGCTGTCAGAAAAGGTTTCTGTCAGAGTTTATGCAGCGTGATTAGTATTATGAGATAAACCCAGGAGCAAAACACAGCACTCAGCACACAGAGCCTTTAGATACTTAATAGTGGTTTATGTACAGCTAAATACTGTGTTTCCCCGAAAATAAGACCCTGTCTTATATTTTTTTGAACCCTGAAATAAGCGCTTGGCCTTATTGCCTTGCACTCAAAAGCCCGATTGGGCTTATTATCAGGGGATGTCTTATTTTGGGGGAAACAGGGTATATACAAACTTATTCGTGGTTAAATACCTTTATCATACAGCTACTGATATACAGAGAAGAGCAATGAGAATACACGACAGAGAGAACATAAGGAGAAGGGAAACACCCTCTAATGCAGTGGTTCTCAACCTTTCTAATGGCGCGACCCCCCCGTGACCCCCCTGCCGCTGCCGCGCCCCGCACGGGATGAGGTGACAAAGGGGGCGTGGCACCAGGGGCGAAATGCTCCGGGTTCAGGCTTGCCTGCGGGTCGCCGGACAGCTGATAGCGTCAGAAGCGGGAGACTTCGCCCGGACGCCGCCATTTGGGTTCTTTTACCCTCTGCGCATGCGCAAAGCATTCTGCGCATGCGCAGAGGGTAGAAGAACCCAAATGGTGGCGTCCGGGCTACCAGCTGTCCAGCGACCCGCAGCACGGCCGAACCGGGACCTTTTCACCCCTGCAGTGACAGTGGCACCAAAATGGCGGGCTAACGCGCACGGCGACCCCTGTGAAATGGTCGTTCGAAAGGGGGGTCGCGACCCACGGTGGCACCAAGATGGCGGGCTAACGCGCGCGGCGACCCCTGTGAAATGGTCGTTCGACCCCCAAAGGGGTCGCGACCCACGGGTTGAGAACCGCTGCTCTAATGGCTTCCCTTATATAGGCAGCTTTTTACCCAGCTTCTTAAAGTGGCAGTAACCCTGCTGCCTCATTCCCATTGCATCAGCTTCCGGTTGCCTTCGCTTACAACCTCTCATCAGCTTACAGCTATTAAATCTACATACCCTGACAGTTTTGGGGTGTTATTAAAATCAGGTCAAGCAGATTACACAATAGTTGGATTAATTATTCAGCCTCAACTTCCTGTAAGTTGTTTGTAGAAAGACACTAAAAAAAACAGAAAATGAAAGATAGATTCCACAGGGCTGCAGAAAGAGATGAATTTTAGAGAACATTGCTAGAGTCTCTTCATGCTGATTTGACAGGTGGGACCAAATGCTAAAATCAATTATAGCCAATGGCTACTTTGAACTGATTTAAAAGAAAGGACAAAATAATTGTGATTGAATGTTAGTCCAGTATTGATTCTACTCTGAGGTGAACATAAATTGCATTTAAAGGAGATTGACCAAACTTGTATTACCTACAACAGCAACACAATCATCCATAAATGCCACCACACCTTGGTGAGTTTTTTAGAAATTGTTGGGTGTGTATTGGACATATCACGGGTTTACCTAGAATTGTGTGTAGCCAGAAAAAGCAACTAGCAAGTTTCATATCTGAAAATCACTGGAGTTTTTTTTTTTTATCCAATAGATTTGACTTTAGAGATGAGTCAGCTTTTTTTTTCCATTTTGGGGATAGAGGGAGACCTCTCCTCCAGAAATCTCACCAAATTTTGCCTTTAAAGGCCTCCAGTCGGTGTTTGTTTTCTCTTTTCCGATGAGTTTTTCAGATTGCTTGGAATTGTTCTCGTGCAGGAGGGAAAGAAATGGTCGGTGTTTATCTTAGAGGAATAACATTGTCCGAGCCAAAGTTTGCCTTGTGCTCCATCCTAGCAACAAAGAGAATTCTGGGAGTTGAAGTCCACAACTCTTAAAAGTTGTCAAGTTTGGAGACCCCTGCTCTACGTCACGGCAGCCAGCATGGTCAACCCTGGGACCCTATAGAAGAATTAACAGCCACGAGACCTTCTGAAGTCTAGAAGGGCAACAACCTTGTAGAGATCAGGGTTTTCTCCAACATGGAAGATGCTTTGTAGAAAGACTAGTTTCTGTTCCTTTGAGAAATTGCACCCCTAGCTCCCTCCATCGGTCTGGAGATGAATCCGTAGCCCTTAGCAGAAGTCTGAGTAATACGTCTCTCCTACCCCTTCCTCCTGTACGTGAGAGAACAAAAAATTACATGCCTTTTTGAAATTCAAGAGTCCTGACCACTTCCCCAAAGCAGCCTAGACAGAAGGTAGCTGAGCTTCTGCGCCTTCGGCTTATTTTTGTCTTCCTCCTGTTGATGAAGAAACACATTTTCCCATTAGCTGTTACGAGAACACATCCTAAGACTGGGGCGGCCTCATGTTCCAGCTTTTGGCCAGCTGTGTGTGTGTGTGTGTGTGTGTTTGTGGAAGGCAAGGACGTCAGATGTTTATATCCTGTTATGAAGGTTGCTATGGTTAAGCCAGACAACAATCTGCAATTAAAGGAAATCCCACCATTGGTTGGCTGATCGGCAAGGGAAGAATTTTCCCTCTGTGAGAAGTTCCTAGGGTAGGGTTCCTGCTGATGGGGTGGGGTAGGGAATTCATCTGGAGCCGCTGCCCCCCCCCAAAAAAAGTCTTGCAGCTCCAGAAAAAACACACACTCCTCCTAAGGATATCCCACGGCCTTTTCTGTGAACTGTATCTGGCGTCTTTGGGACGAGATTTAGCCTCCAGAGATGGACTGAGATGTTCTCCATCCACCAGACCAACGTTGGGCAACCTCTCTGCTATTGAGGAAGGTTTCAGGACAAGGATCCGGGCTAAATATCACAGCAGAAGGAGATTGGGGCGGGGGGGGGGAGAGCGAGAGGGAGAAACAGCTGGATTTTTTTCTCCTTTTTTGCTTTGCTCTATCTTCCTAAAATCTCTCCTCCATCCTTTGGCAAGGTCTAAATGCTGCCCTTTTCTCCTGGGGAGGGGTTGCTGGGGTGCTGAATCAGACCCAGGACAGCCCTGCCACTTTTACTGGCCAGTCCTGCTTGTTACCATAAAAGCAGAACAGGAGAGCTGGCACAGATGGGAATGGCCAAGGCAGAAGATAGACCTTCTCCCCCAGCGGCCAGGTCCCTCCTCCTCCCCTCCCCTCCCCAGAGGCTGGTGTGAGACCTTGGCACAGCTGGCTGGGATGCCTAGCAGAGTCTCTGAAGGGTGTGAAGTGCCTCACACCTAACAAGCCATAAAAGGCAAAGAGCGAAGGCAGTCGTCCACCCGTCTGGCTAGTCTGCTGTGTGATGGGAGCTGGACAGTGATGGTTGCTCCCTATTGAACTGAAACTGTCCAGTCTTTCTCCAAACCTCTGGCTGCATATAAACCTAGATCCTTATTTAAAACACACTTCAGGCACGAGAGATTTGCAGGAGTTTATTTATTATTAGCAGAGACCGCCCAACCCCAAGACGAGTTGAGTGCCTGAACGAGATTGATGGAGATTCACAAGGCTGCTCTGTTTACTTCCAGAATGCCTGGCGTGTCACAACCCTCCTTTCAACCATTACATATCCCAGCACTGTAGATAGAATCCGCAGCCCATCTGCTGGCTGGCCAAAACCTCTTCTATTTTTCCCTTCAGCAAGTTGGGAACCAGACCGAGCGTCTCGGAGGAGACAGGATGGGGCAGAGAGACCTTCCTGGCGAAGGTGTGCCGATCTGCTTTTGATCTTTCGTGCCCGTCCTGAAGAAGGGGATGAGCAGAGCCTCTCTTGACCATAAATGAATGCAAAAGAAGAACGTGAAGCGTCACCGCTGGGGCCCAAAAAGGCAGGTTGCTGGGAGTTACCAGAAAAAGCTGCTTCCACCCTTTTTCTTCAGAAAGAGAAAATGGCAGAGCGCTTTTGAATCGGCAGCTCGTCCTTCCAGCACGAACGCTCGGCAGCCGAGACCTTGGAGGTGGCTGCTTCTGTTCAGGTGGGGAAAATCTCTCGTACTTTTCCTTTTAAAACGGTTATTTCTTGTCCCACTGTTGGATGCAATGGTTTTGGTCAGGCTAATCGTTCCTCTCTAGGCATAACAGGCCTTTTAAAAATCTGCATGCCTTTCCCTTAGGCTTCTTATAAAATGCAAAGTTGACGGACTGGCAACGGGGCACAGATCTTGTTTGGGTTTCCTCTGCACAGGAATTTGGCCTGGGGGTTCCGGCCCCTGCCGAGCATGGAAGCTGCAGAACGGCCCCACTTGCCAGAGAGCAGCAGCGGGACTCAAAGCAAGCAGCCCCCACACCTCCAAAAGACCTCCAAGATGTCCCACGATGCTTGGGCTTCGATGGCGGAACAGGAGGCTGGTGCCAGCCCCTCGGCAAGGGGCACAACGGGCTGCATTCAGGTGTCCACGAGAGAAATACAATTGAACCGAAGCCTGGAGGAGAGAGGAACAGGTGCGCAGATGTGCGGAAAGGGCCCAGAGGGGCCGGGCGCGATGCAGGTGTTTCCAAAGCAATGCTCGGAAGAAGGCAGGAAGGGGAATGCTCTTTTGTACAGGCTGGAAGAAGCCGAACTCAGCATCGTCAGCAGCCAGGGAGAATTCCAACCCTCCGACTCTCTGGCGGCCTCTGAAAGGAAAAGGGAAATGACAGACCGCAGTTGGCCCTGGGTTCAAATATATAACTTTGGCCGCCAGCAAAGCTGGGAAAGAGAAGCTGCAGGTGGGAGCAGAGAGATGACCGATGCTCCCCGGGGGGCCCCGAGGAGGCAGATTTCCCGGTTGGATTCGGAGAGCAGCAGCGGTGCGGAAAGCAGGCAAGTCAACAGGCTCATGCTGAACTCCCCTGGAGAGGAAAGCAAGGCCGGGATCCCGAATTGGCTGGATTTTTCTGCGGGGAAGGAGAATGGAGAGACGGAGAATTCACCGGTGCGAAGGAGCCAAGAAGTGGAAGAACAAACCTCCGGCGACCCAGCAATGGTCATGGAAGAAATGGTGGATGGCCTCCCTTGGCCTGCCAGAGCTCCCAACGGCTGTCACGTAGGTGAAGAAGGGAAGCCAGAGGAGTCTGAGAGCATCAAGGTGGACAAAGGCCTCGAGATAAAGAGGTCCACTGTCCTCAGTCTCGATTTGGTTTCTCCCCAGACTAGGAAACCCTCCAAGCAGCCCTGCAGCCCCTCCCTTGCGGTCAAGGAAGATGAGGGGCTCTGTGGCCAACTGGGATTTGATTCCTGCAGTCCGGTGGAGAGTTTGCAGAGCCCTGAAACTGAAGCCCGACCTATGGAGACCTCCGAGTCTTCTCCGAGCATGGCTGTGATGCTGCTGTCTCCTTCTCGTGCTTCCAGCGAAGGCTGCCAAGCTTCTGGAGAAACAGCCCGGGGAGACGAGCCTGTTTTGCCACCGCAGCGAAGAAAGAGAACGACGCAACAAGAGGAGGAAAAGTCCCCGAAAGTCGCCGATGTGAAGAAGACGTTTGAAAAGCGGAAGCCGGCAGCCGAGAAGGCGGCATTACCTGCTAGAAAAGGTGAGATCGGAGCCTAAAATGAAGATGGCTTTTTAAACGCGGAGCCTTTGTTGGCTGCCCAGGAGGATGCTAACCAGGTAAGATTGTGTGTTATGTTAGATCCTCAAATACCAGGTAAAAGTGATTTGGATTTTCACGGAGTGCTTCTTCAGACCGTCTGTTCCCTAGGAGTTACACTTTTGGTGTGCAGAGAAGGCCATGGAATAAATAATAACTATGCTTTAGTCAGCAGGAGACTTCTGGACTTGTTGCGGTTCAGAGAATCGTGATTTTAGTGTAATCAATCATGTTTGCTGGGTTTGGAGTCAGGAGATCTGAAGTCCAGATAGCCATGAGAGGCCTTTCCATGGGCAGCTGAAGGGACCTCTCATTGGGATGTCACGGCTTTCTCTGGTCACCCTTGCTTGGTACATGAGATATTTGTAGTCCTATTACTCAGAAGTGATTTTCTGGAACTGTTTTTTCCGAGGGAAAAATGTCGCCCAGATGTTCCTGCAGGTTGTTTCTTCTTTCTCTAATTCTGTAGCACCCCTTTCTGGTCAAAAGCGAACGCCATGAGAAAAAACACACCTGTGCTTCTGTAGGCTTCTGGCAGATGAATAGGTAATCAAGCTCACTTTTAAAAGGAACAAGTGGTTTTTTGGGGGGAGGGGGGAAATCACATTTTTCCTGAAAATGAGCCCAAATGATACTTGGCCTTTCTAAGACGCTGAATCAAAAATATAATCGGGATGATCTGCTGGCCAGTTGCCAGTCTTGGAAGTCATTCCCTTGGGGAGTTTTGGCCTCTTTGTCCAGCTGGCCTTTCCAGGCCAACATTTGGGGGGGGGGTTGTGTGTTCACAAATGGCTTGAAACCTGGGTTCTTTGAATAAATACTGTGTGCTTATTGATTGCTCTTTAGAAGGCCAAGATGCTGAAGATGAAACTCAAATACTTTGGCTGCCTAATGAGAAGGAAGGACTCACTGGAGAAGAGCCTAATGCTGGGAAAGACGGAGGGCAAAAGAAGAAGGGGACGACAGAGAACGAGGTGGCTGGATGGAGTCACTGAAGCAGCCGGCGTCAGCTTAAATGGACTCCGGGGGATGGTAGAGGACAGGAAGGCCTGGAGGAACGTTGTCCATGGGGTCGCGATGGGTCGGACACAACTTCGCAACTAACAGCAACAAACATTGAATATGCAATGGATAGGGTTTGTTGATTCAGTCCTTCTTCTGGACCGGCTCTCTTCCAGATTTGCAGGAATGCAAAGCCCATCATCCCCTGCCAGAGAAGCCCAAGGCTAGGGAAGATGGGGATTGCAGTAGGAAGGTTAGACGGTCCCTCCAAGGCAGTGATTTTGAACCACTTTTAAGACGGCTGGGGAATCTCCACCCCTCTTCTCCGGCGCCCAACAGCACGTGAGAACCGCCGGCGCGTGTCGTCCACAAACAGCAGGTGCCGGCCGAGGAGCGTCGCTGCGCCTGCGCGACAGGGAAAGAGGCTCGTGAGAGAATCCATCGCCCGCGCGGCAGCCAATCGGCCCGCTCGCTTGGGCGGACCCCACCCCTTTCGCAGTCGGGATTGGGCGGCCGGAGAGGCGCGCCGGGCGCCGATTGGCCTT
>QLTV01003457.1:800559-825298 GCA_003457575.1 Thermophis baileyi
GCGCCGGGGGCAGCAGCAGGGGTAGGGGACGCCGGCCTGCTCTTGGGCCGCCCGCACTACAACTCCCATAGTGCGCAGCCGGCCTGGGGCTCTTGGAACGGGCGAGACTAGCGCTCCCATGGTGTCCCTCGCCTGCCTGGGTTCACCTGCCCCTCAGCCATGAGGGCCTGACCGGGGGTCCCCTGGGAGGGTGGGGAGGGGTCGTCCCCGCCCCCACTGGCCTCTGGACTACAAATCCCATCCGCCTCCCCGACCCACCTGGCTCTAGCTCGCCCTCCGCAGCCCACCTGACCCAGGAGTCCGCCTGGCGCAGGCTGCCCCTTTGGGGTCTGCAGGGCGCCCCGCTTCCCCGAGTGCGTCATCGCCCCCTCCCCGCCCCAGGCCGATGGGTGCTGTAGTCCAGCCGCTTCGGTGCCCGCGGTGGGGATGCAAAGGGCCGTGAAATGCAGTGGAGGAGCTGCCCCAAAGGTTGCGTTGCGCTTGCGAACCGCCTCTCCCTCGCACACGCGTGTCGCTGCAAGGGCAGGGGTCGCTTGCAGAGCCGGGGCGGGGGCGGGGGATGAAGGCTCCGTCTGGCAGGGAAAAGCTCCGGCCGAAGGTTGCAGCCGGCCGAGGAAACGGATCTGGCCGCCTCCGCAAAGGGGCAGCGGGCTTCCTCCAGGAGCCGGCGAGCAGATGCGTCCGCGGTGCAGAGAGGGGCCGGCTGGGAGGGGTCGTGTGGATTTAGGGAGGGGGGAGCCGCTAGGGCAGAGAAGGTGACCCCGCCAGGAACAATTGCGGGCAGGATCTGGCAGGGCTGGGGGGGGGGGCTGGTGGGCGGCGTTTGGAATAAGACGATGCCCCTGTGCCAATGGAAGAAGCCGCGGTGGATGATGATGGCAAGCGTGCGGAGTGTGGGGAGGGGGAAGCACGGAGCGGTGCCCACCCAGGCCGGGCAGGTGGAAGAAGAAGGGGGTGCCCGGCCTGCAAAGGGGCCCTGGCAGGCGGAGGAGGAACTTGGCCCGGCCCTCTGGGTGCAGCTCAGGGGAAGGAGGCAGGGTGCCGTTGTGCCAAGGGAAGAGCCAGATCCAGGTTAACAGCGGCGTGCAGGTGTTGGGTGCAGATTGGAGAGGAGGAGGAGGGCCCTGTGTGTGGGCGATGGGCACTCCCTGATGAGACAGTGCCGGGCGGCCACGGCCGTACCCCGGCAGGCTGCACTCAAGGTGCAAGGGGGCTCCTGGGCCAGGGGGGGCACCCTCTGGATCACGGCTTTCATGGTAAGCGGGCAAAGGCACCGACTGCAGGAAGCCGGAGCAGAGATGGCATCATTGCTGGCGAGGCAACGTGTGGCTGCTTCCCTCCATGCCGGAACCCACTTTGAGCTGGCGCATGGAGCTTCAGAAGGCCTGAAGAGCCTTGCCGTGGAGCTGCAAGGAGTTTGCCCTCTGCAAATGTTTGTGCATTTGGGTTGAATGCAGCCGATTCCTTTTCCCACGGGGCGGGTGGAAAGAGGCTGGAAATAAGAGGTGCCATCGGTTTGAGCAGGGCAGCTGCGAAAAGGAAGGAGGCTCTCTTTCCGAACTGGAAGCCGGGTGGGATGCAAACCCCTCGCCTGCCCGGCTGCCTTTCCTGGCTTGGGGGAAGCCGCTTTCTCCTTCGCCTTGTGTGTGTAACAGTTGGTTCGCCAGGCCTTCCTTCAGCCTTGCAACCCTCGGCTGCTTCTGTGTGGGATGCCATGTGAGTCTTTTGTTCTTCCAAGGCTGGCTGCCTCCGAGGGGAGGCATTACTCAGCCCTCTGTGATGCGTGTGTCACTGGCTCTCTCCCGAGAGGGATCCTTCCTTGTCATCAGAGAGGGCAAAAGGGATGAGTAAGGCTCTTCTCGCAGTTATTCGTCCCACTCTGGGCTACTGTGAGGTTTACTTCAGAGGAAACACCTACAGTCATGCTTGTGAGGCAACACACACGTGGGTTTTATTCCTTATCAACTTCCCTTCAGCTTCCCATCTCACCAGCTGTTCTCTTTCTGGTACAAAAATTTAATTTATAAGGTTCTGGGAGCAGGGCCTATACAACTGTTTCCCAGTAGCAAATGAATCGGTGGATTTTTGAAACTCTTTTGAAACAATTGGACATTTCCTTGTGCAACGGAACAGTGCCGCACAACATGGTGGCAACGCTTGAGAAAATAAACTATGTGCAAGTTGGTTAGGTAGAGGGTGATTATTTCAGTCGGTTGTTGTCATAATTAGCTGTTTATAAATCTGAGCTGCAGAAAAGTGTTAGCCTGCTTGTGTGTTGAGTGCGAATGTTCCTTCTCTCATTGCTCACGAATGCTGTCATTAGCCCATAGTCTTTGGCTCCCGCACAGAATATTTTCTTGGGGAAGAATTCCCTTGGCAACTGGGTGTGGGGCCGATGCCAGGGTCCTCATTATGGAACACGGCCGGATGACGTACAGATGGCATGCAGAACCTTCTGACGTTCCTTCGGCTGGTTTACCTGCTTTTGAGTGCCTGCTTGGCCGAAGCTCCTGACTTCTGTTTGTGAGAATCCTGAATCTTCTGACCCCGGGTGACACTTTGTAGGTGGAGCACAGAAGGGAGTATTGAGCTAAGAAGATTTTGGCTCTGCACAACACAAGGTATGCAAAACTATGTTAACGATGAACCCCAACATTTCGTTTCTGTCCAAAACTATATCGGAGTTTTATTCCACTAAGCTCCCAATTTTCACCCTTGTCGACTGTTAACATCTGGAGGTCCAGATTTGAACTATTTTTCGACTGAATTCCAAGATCCATCGTGGAGCACTTTGTGCAAAAGTCAAAGAATGTCGAGCACAGGAATTAATTACGGCTCCCAGAACAGAATGAAAGGCTGTCCTCGCATGCAGAACTGCGTGTCTGCTGCTGCTGGTGCCACGTTTTCTTTATTTCGGCTGTGTAATTGAGGACTGGTATGTGCCTCTGCTGTGTGTCCTTTATTTGCTGCTGTCTCCAACCTTGCTTGAGTGCTTGTTTCAGTCGCAAGCCTGCACGTAAATTGAACCAATCCACCAACCGCCAGGAATCCCTGCTGCTGAAATCACTGAGAATCCCAGCAGTGGATCTCAGTCAGTCTTCTGGGCTGAAGCAACTTGAGATCAGTCCAAAGCCCTTGGAAAGCGGCCAGGAAAGGATCTGGCAGGAAGGAATCTGGTGTCAACAGTGCAGAACCTGCATCAGCTGAGAAAAGAGCAGCAAAGGAGCTTGCTTGACCGAAAAGTGGTTTCTTTTTCTTTTTTATTTGTTCAGAAAAACAGAGGTTGCTGCAACTTGCTGACACGGCTGTGCTACCGGCCAGGCCCCTGCTTGCTAAAGGTTGTATTTACAGAGATAAAAGATCAAGGCGGCAACAGCCTCGACACACAAACACACATACACAATGACAACCCAGGACTGGAGTGTTTTCTCCTCCCTGCTGCAGGCCTGCCAGATCTGGCGGGCCAGACAGTTCTCGGCGGTCACGATTTGTGGGTGCTGCTGCCTTGGGTCGGTTCTGCCGTGGGACCGAGAGCCTTTTGGGAGATCCTGGGGTTGCTCGAGGAGCGATCTTCATACTTCTGGCATCTGTTAAATCTGGGAAAGGCTCCAAGCGTGCGAAGCAGAGGGCAGAAGTCGCCGCGATGAGAGGCATGGCCGGCAAAGCTAATATCGTATCATCATGAAGCAGGCCGGAAGGGAAGGAATGTCAAATGAGGCTTTAATAATTTCAAATTTATTGCAGGCGTGCTAAAGTTGAACATATTCATAGTAAATTCCATTAAATGGCTCATTTGAGCAGGGCATGTCCGTTTGGCCCTCTTAAGATAGTTTGGGGCCTTTTGTTTTTAATATGTTTGGAGTTGTCTTACACCCCTGTTGACTTGAGAAAGGAATCCCGTTCGGCTTTTGATTTGCTTGGAAAGGCCGACTGTGCACCGTTGTTTAAAATTTGGATTGCCTCGCTGAGAATATGTACGGCCAGTTCATTCTCTTCGAGGCATTTCCCCCTCTGTGACCAGCGGGAAACCAGATTGCATGTCATACCTTCCCCACCTCATTCTTCCGGGAAGTGCAGTTTCTCTGAAGGCTCAAGAATGCCTCGTTAGAGATTCTTGGGGGTCCTCAGTTTTAGGAAGCCACAGCCCTACGAGTCCTTTGAGGACAATGACAGTCCAGGATGTCTGATTTGTGGAACCCTCCTGGATGGACGCATTTATTTCTCTCACTCGGAGACCACCAGAATGCAGAGGCTCGTGGGAGTGGATAAAACCATAAAACAGATGTGCAGATAAGGAGGCCATAAAAGGTCAAACCAACCATGGCCGTCAGCTCCACCATGAGATGATGCCAACCAACTCAGGATACATCCACTTTCAGAGACTCCGTGGACGAGTTCCATCCTGGCAGCTTTTGAAATGAAGACGTCTTTAGGATTGGGGCCACATCTGTGAACCGCTCTCCCTTGGCCCCCTCTGACTTGACTTAAGCAGCCTGGGAGCCTGCGGTGTTCCCATTTGGGGGACAGTCTTAGTCAGATTGTTTCTACCAAGTAACTCGCTGCAAGTAACTTGGAGCCGCTCTAATGACTGGCCAAACAATAAAGTTAATAGAAAAATTCAAGGGCAGTTAAAAAAAACCCCTCTCATAAACAAAACTCGGCTAAAGTTCATCAAAAACCATGCCTTAATAAGTTGGGGTGTCACCAGTGAGGGTAAATGAGCATTTCAGCGCACCGATCTTAAGGGGCCGTTGTGGGGGTTGGTGGGTGGGTGTGGAGCTTCCCTTGCTGAGAATCAGGGTCTTGAGTGGGTGGAGAGAAGAAGCATCTGCTCAGGGCAGCCCTTGGACAGAAAGGGGCAGATAGATAGCCCTTATCTGTCGTAATGCAATTAGTTTTCCCTTTCTTCCCTGGCTTTAAGCCCCTGCTCCATAATGTAGTTTCAAAAGCAGTGAAATTCAAATAATGCTAGCAGCAGAGTCTAAACCAATTAGAACGGAGGGAAAGACTCGGTGAGCCATCGGATCAAACCTGTTGGCATTCAGAAGACGTGTAGGAATCCCTGTCCTTCTAGAAACATCGCACCATTCAGATGTCACCAACGGTAGTGGAGCAAAACGTGACTTGGGGCTGGGCTTCGGCTGCGGGTTCAAGGAGCTGGGTTTCCCAAAGCAGGAAAACCCTTACTGGCCACTTTTCCAAGCTTACCTTTCTAGAGGCTTTTCTCTTTAATTGCCTACAGGGTTGAACAGGCAGAGGTCGGAGATGGCTGCAAAGTTATAAAATAGGGGCCGAAGACAACCCACCCCGTGCCCTAAACCGGGATTTGTACCAAGTCAGCGCGGAAAGCACCCTGTGGTTTGAACTTCCCCAAATCCAGTAGATGCAAATTTTCTGAGTTTTGAGAGGCCCTGAATTAAACACTGGCTTTCAAACTTCTCCCCTGTATCCCTTGGAGTACATCATTTTATATCTTCTTAGGCTTCTCCCGTCTCAAGTGCTGCATAGAGCAGTCTTTGTAATTAAAGCAGATGACTTCAAGGTGGGGCTTCCCCCTTAACTTCACGTCCCCGTTGTGGTGCCCTCCAGACATGCATTAAAGCACAATTTCTAGAGTTCCCAGCCAGTTGGGTTGTCTGCTCCTCATGCGGTGAGGAGGAGAAGCTGGGTGAGAAGGCAGATTCTCACCCTGATGACGATGACTGCAGTTGCCAGAAGAACAGGAGTTAACTCCCGGTCGAGAAGAGATATAAAAAAGATGAAAAGACCTGTTCAAGAGAGGAAGCCTGGCTGCTCTTGAAAGGGTTTGTAAAAGCAGATGTGGAAGAGGCTGTGAGGAAGGGCTTGGGAGGGAAACGCTGAGTGGACAGAAGGTTCTCTTCTGTGAATGAGATGCTGGGTTGAACATGGACCTGGCACTCTTCTGGTGGTGCTCAGAGACGTGGTCTTCCATAAAGAGAATAGTTGTAGCTCAGGGTTGAAAGGAGGGGCGCTTGGTGCTCTCTGAGCTTGGTTGTTTTCTTGCAAACATTTCATAACCCAAACTAGGTAACACCATCAGTGCATGGTGTGGTCTTCCTCCAGAGTTGGGCAGTGGCTCTGTTGCTTGAACCCTGGCTCTCTATGGGAGGGACTGTGGCCCAGAGATGGAGCTGGGAAAAATCCAAAAAAGAGACTACGCTCATGTTGGAAAGGTTCCTTATATCAAGAGGTGCCAACTTTTCCATTCTCAGTGCCATACACCGGAGACATCACCTCGCTCCTTTCTTGGCTCCAGCAGCATCAATTTGCCCTTTGGCCAACCAGATGTGCTCTCCCGAAGCATCAGCTAGCACGGCTGTGCTGGATCTGAGGGATTCTGGGAGCTGTAGTCCAGGACGTAGGTGGATGCCTTTCCTCTGGTCTTAACTGGACACCGTTCAGCAGCCGTGGAGGCCGGTGGGGAGCAGCATCTGAGGACGAGACACGCTCATTTGTTCACAGCTGCCTTGGGATGTGCAAAGGTGCCAGAAATCTTTTCCCAAAAGGTCCATTTGGAAATGGGGACGTTACCCCCTTGGCTTCCCAAGCTGGCCTCATGTCATGAAGGTTACCTGCTAGAGCTTGAGTGCATTTTGGAATAAGATAATATTGGGGCACGGCTGTTAGCCATAACTCTGGAGGAAAGCTTACACACAGCCTTGGCTGCAAGACCAAGGGAGACCATTTCACATGATTAACCCTGTTGCTTTGATAAGAAAACTAGGTCGCTGAGGGAAAGAAAGTGCCAAAAAGAGAGAGAAAGAGAAGGAAAAAAAAAAAAACCCCAAGAAGGAAAAGCATGTGACTTAGAGCTACACCCAAGAGAAGGGGAGGGAACGTCCAGCCCTGAGCTGCCCCTGTTCTCAGCGACCGTCATGGTGGGACTTGGTAAATTTGACGCTGAGTGGGAATATTCTCTCTAAGCTCAAAGGGGCAAAGAAAGAAGGCCTGGTGGTGTGAATGAGGCCACAATGTCAGTGATGTTTGATTTGGTTGCAAATTAAAATGGGGTGTGTACGAAAAATGGCAATATCGGCGGGGAACTTGATTTAAACCAGTTTTATTTCCTGGTGATGAAATCATCATTTAGACCAGGAATCAACAACCTGGGGGTCTCCAAATAATCCTTCTGAAGGGCAGCTCCCAACCTCTCCTCCCTTCGGCCATGCTTTTTAGGTGTGCCGTGGTTGTCTTAACTTTTTGACTTCAGTGGAATATTCTAATTTCAATCTTTGCATTCCGCCTGGAGCAATTTTTGGTGGGTTGCTTTGTGGCACACGCCGTTCGGTGCATGGACGCCTTCGGCAGTGTGCGTCACAGGCGCATGTCCTTCAGAAAGCCTTCCTGCTAGCTAGTGCTAATCTTGTGTTTGGGTGCTCACACGGCAATTTAAATCCAGACATGCTGAAAGCCACGGTGCGTTGCTCTGCTTTTTTCACCGAATTGCGAAATAGACTTCTTGTACTTTTCCTAAGCTGTTTGCTTTTATGCTTGTGGTCTGACTTGCTGTGGGAAATCAACAAGATCTTGTTGTCTATTTTCAAGAGCTGGATTGACCAAAAGGGCTGACCAAAGCAGACCCGTCTGTTAATACAGCCGCAGAACGAGGGTTCCCACCATGGGGTGTGGACTTCCTTGCTTGTCATTGCACACCAGTAAGGAAACAGAGTCCTCGCTTTAAGCCCCCTGATAAATGGAGGTGAAGCAGAATAGGCAAGAGAGGAAGGCCCCGATCCAGTGAGAAAATGGGATAGGCAAGGAGCGGAAGGATGCTCACTCGCTCGCTCGCTCACTGACGCTGTTTGTAATTTGGAAATTTTAGAATGGTTGAAGCAAAGACATTGAGTGCTGTGTTTGTTTTCTCTGGCCTTCTCTAAGAATCTGCTCTTCATAAGCGGTTTGTTGCCTTTGTGGTGTCTTTTCCGGTCACTTCTATAGCAGGATATACTTCCTCATGCATAAATCGGTCGAGTGCCCTCCAAGCAAGGGGGTTTCGTTTGCTTGCCTCTTTAGAGCTTTTTACAAACAGGGGACTGGGCCCCACTGCGAATATGTACCTTGTGACAGGTTGGGGCATTAGTAAATTCTTAAAAATTCAGCTTAGATCATCCTTCCAAATGCGCCTGGTAGATTTGAAGGTCCCCATTGGTTCTCCTTCACTTCCAGTCATGGTTGCTATGATGTTCCAAACTGTGGCTAGTTGTACCTTCCAAACCATCTTTCTCCAGCTTGTTCTGAATAACGGTGTGGAGGCTTATATTGATTATACCTGGCCATATTTGGAAGGTCTAGTTTGCTTAGAACAACTAAAAAAAAAAAAAAAAAGAAGAAGAAGGGTGGGGGATGTCCCAGGATGTCCCTGCTTGTCAAAGCTGAAGCTGCGGTTGAGTTCACCAAGGTGGCCTGGTCCACTTGTGATACGGGGGGACATCCACGTACATGACGTTTGAAGCAGGACAATCATTGGGCTCCTTTTCTTTTTAAAGTGTGGGCATCACATTCCCCATGGTCAGCATTGTAATTGTCTTGACAACACGTGCAAGCGTTGCAGATCTCTCCTGGCCTCTTCCCCACAGAAGCTCTGCCCTCCTTAGACATTGTTGCTCCTGGCTGGGGAATTCTGGGAGGTGAAGCCCACACACCTTCACCTTGTCAAGGTTGACAAACACTGGCCAGGTCAAACCTCGACCTTCAACTGCACAAGCTCCCAATTTTTGCAATTTTAGATATCAGCAATGCCCCCCACCCCTGGCCTTCATGTGGGAGTGCTTGAAGGGGTCTCCTCCTCCCTATCGCAGGGGAAGGAAGGAAGGAAAGGAAGGAAGGAAGGAAGGAAGGAAGGAAGGAAGGAAGGAAGGAAGGCGTGGCTTTTAAGAGCAATTAACACCAGGCAAAATAAAGTCCATTTATTCTCTCTTCCAGTTAGTTATAAGCTGTGGTGCAGGATGAACAAAGGAGGCCTCTGGATTTCCTTTTATCTTCTCCCCAAACATTAGGAAGCCTCTGAATTAATGAGCTCGTTAAAACTAGGAAGTGCCTCCTCATGTGTGGCCCCCCCTCGACTTCCTCCCTTCCTCTCTTATTATAAAAAAAAAATCCCCCCCCCCCCAAGAATAATTTCAGGTTCCTTTTTCCTTCCAGGCACTGTGATAAAAAGTGAGCCAACATTTACAGCATGTAATCAGCTGGTTTTTCTCTCTCTCTCAGTTCCCTCCCCTCACCCCAACTTTATCATAAGGAGCAGCGTTTGCAAAACCTAGTTAGGTAAAAGCACCGGCTTCAGAGCTTTGAATAGGGTTAGAGCGGCCCTCTTTGGCTTTCAGGCAGGAGGTAAACCTTGTTTCATTTTTCACGTGACCTGTTTATTGGAACTCAGAGCCTTCGCGGTTATGGGGCCATTTCCTACAAGCCCCACCCTTCTTTATTATATTTTTTGTTTTGCAAAGGAGCCTGATCAAAAAACTGCACTCCAGAGTCAAGGGTCGCTTGGGGAAAACATAGAGTACACGTCTAACAGAATGACAGAGATGGAAGGGACCTTGGAGGTCTTCTAGTCCAACCCCCTGCTCAGGCAGGAAACCTTATACCGTTTCAGACGGTTGTCCAGTCTCTTCTTTAAAACTTCCAGTGTTGGAGCATTCACAGCTTCTGAAGGCAAGTCGGTCCAATGATTGAGTGTTCCCACTGTCAGGAAATTTCTCCTTACTTCTAGCTAGGTTGCTTCTCTCCTTGGTGACTTTCCATCCGTTGCTTCCCTGCATGATTCCTGCTGAGAAGTACACAGTCAGAAGTAAGAGACGGCTGGCAAGGTGGAAATCAGAGACAGAATATATGCAAAAAAAGAAAAGAAAAAAATATGAATGGGGCTGTGGCACATCAGCTCTAAACTTCGTGCCCATTTTTAGAAATGACGCTCAGCTTTCTCATACTTAATGCTCCTTAATTTACAGACTCCATGGAAAAATATTAAATTCTATCGGCGTGACTTCATGCACATAGCACTTCAGCCACACCTAAAAAATGCAATATAGAAAATGTTCCCTAGAAGACAGCCAGCTCAAGCCCTGGGAAAAAATATATATATTCGTCCTAATTCTCTCATTCCTTGACAGCTGAAGTAGCATGGTTCTTCACTCTCTCTCTCTCTCTCTCTCTCTCTCTCTCTCTCTTTCCTTGTGGCAGTGAATTCAGGAGGAACTCCAGTCCTGAAGGTGCTTCCTTCCGTGCTAAAGACACCAGGAAGGGTTTGGCAAACCTCGTAGGAGGAACACCAGCCAATGCGTTGCTCTGTTTTGAAGGCCCCTCCCGCCCCACGCGCAGGCTCTGCCTTGCCTCTTTGGCGAAACAAATACGGAAAGGATTCACCCCACGCAGAAGGAGAGGGGTGCTGCAGCCCAGAAAGGGGGACTGTCATTTGGGGGCACGATAGCGTGTGTGTGTGTGTGGGGGGTGTCCTTTGGGGTGTCGACCTTGTAGGGCGCTTACGCTGCGAGAATGCCGGTGATCACAGAGTTTCCTTTCCTTTGCCGGTTTGGCTAAGATGGTGGAGGAATTTTTTCTCTCTCCTGTGGGTACACTGAATTTAGGGCTCAGCAACGTGAGAAAAATCTGGAGGGGAAATAAAGCAAAATTATGCACAGCCCGGTATGTTTGCAGGATTGATGTGGGAGTAAGTCCTGAATATTGGGGTGGGATTCTGCCCTCGAACGCCTAACTAAGGGGGTCCCCAGCAGATGCTGGCGGAGCCATAAAAGAGACTCAAGGGCAGGGGGAGAATCTGGAGAGCTTTAAACGGAGATTTGCAAGACGGAGGGGGGTCCTTTCCTCCTGCAGCTTCCTAGTTTTGCCCTGGGAGGGCCATTCCTGGCTTTCTGAGCGCTCAGCTCTGCCCTCTTGGATTGTCCCAGTTCTTTCTTTCTTTCTTTCTTTCTTTCTTTCTTTCTTTCTTTCTTTCTTTCTTTCTTTCTTTCTTTCTTTCTTTCTTTCTTTCTTTCTTTCTTTCTCTCTCTCTCTCTCTCTCTCTCTCTCTCTCTCTCTCTCTCANTTTCTCTCTCTCTCTCTTTTTCTCTCTCTCTCTCTCTCTCTCTCTCTCTCTCTCTCTCTCTCTCTCTCTCTCTCACACACACACACACACACACACACACACACACACACACACACACACCCTGGTCAGAACATCAGAGTCCACTTAGATCGAGTCAGGCCAGAGCCAGCCTCGTCCGCCCTTCTACTCCCCCTGTGGCTGACCCAACCTCTCTCTCTCTGCAGCCCAGGCAAGTCTCCTCAATTCAGTAGCAGCAAAGAGGAGCTGGAGGCTGCCAGGCAGGGACATGGGGAAGTAACGGGCCCCCTCCTGCGAGAAGGAGCAGTGGTGGCGGCTTCTTTGCACTAATGAGCCATCTGCTCGGCAGCCTGCGAAATATCCCCGATCCCAGAGGCAGCCGAGAGGAGCCCACCGTTCCCCACATCGCTCAAGAGTGGTGGGTTTTTTTTTCCTCTCCTCCGGCTCGGCAGCCCCAAGGCCTGCGAGGACGCCGGGACCCTTTGGCAGCTGTCCTGAGGCAGCTGGGGGTTGCTGTCCCATTCCCAGGTGGACGGGCATCCCTGATGCAGACCCCCTTGGCTAACTTTTGTTAGAAAAAGCCCGGGACCCCAGAGATTCCCAGAAGGCTGCAGCGATCTTAGGAACGCTTGGTGGTGCGGTTTCCTCCCTGGGTAATTGCACCGTCTCCATTGTTGCCGGTCTGGTCGCTTTCCAAAACCGCTGGTGATGTTCCTCTGGTTCCGTTGCCATTAGAGGTGGGCCTGCTGGGTTTCGAGACCCGGATCCACACCAGCCGAGAAGCTGCCCTTCCTTCGCTCCCGGCCTTCCCAGTACAGAGTCAGACCAGAGCATCGCGGTCCCTCTGCGGGTCAGCAGAAGCGGGAAGCTCTTCTTCCATTATTCAGAACGCAGCAGAGAGGATGTTTTGCGGTTTAGCGTTTCTGACATCTGCTTTTTTTTCTTCTTTTCTTTTTTTTCTTCCTTCCTTCAATCCGGCTGGCTCACATCCTCCTCTGCTGCCGATTATCATCTCGTGATGATGACCGTACAGAGGTTATCTTTGTTTAGGTCTGATTGCAAACTGTGTATTCAGTCCTCTCCCCCAATCCTTGTTTGCAAGAGGCATGGATGCAAGGGTGGGTGTGCCCACGTGCAGGAGGGCCCTTGGCAGCACGCAGGGGTCCCTTCGGTTTTCTGGCCTGGTGCCCTCCAAGGGGGTCCCCTGCCAGGCCCAGAATCCCACTCCCCCCCCCAATGGGGAAATTCTGAAAACCGAAATTGCAGCTACTTGGAAGGATGTTCCAAAAACTCCACGGAGCCGTGATGCTGGCAAGGGAAGACTTGGCCCAGATAACCCCCTTGAACAGAATCTGTTCCTCTGTTTCAATTTATTCCCTTTGTTTTAAGGAAGGAGGCCAAAGGAAGAGATATTCATTGTGCAAATCTCGGCTAAATGTTGATTGAAGCGATATTTAAATAAACCCTTCATTGTTTCACAGTAAGTTAACTCGTTTGTTCTTACGGTTACTGCCGGTCTCAAACCAGCTAATTGCATTCTTTTTTGTGCGGCTCAAAATGAAAACGTTACAAATATTGGACGGTTATTCCACAATATTTGATTTAGCAACTGGTGATTCCGGTTGTTGTTTTTAAATGAGTCAGCGGCCCCGTTTATGTCCTCGGTAACAATTTTGAGTAATGCTGTTTGCGGTTTCGAGGTGTTTTTGTTTGACTGTTATTGCTAGACTGTTGACATTCCTTCCAATGGAAACAATTAACATATATTAAACAAAATACCTGTTACAATCTATCTTCTTATTTCTAGGGCAGCCATGCAAATATTGTTGGGTTTAAAATTTGAATAATAATCATCGGACGGATTTGGAAAACCAACATTACAGGCCAGAGGGCATTTTCCCTGAGGGCAGGCCGGAGGGAGCCTGCATTCAGGCCAGTTAGGGTTCCCAGTGAACAGTCCAGCTAGTCCTTGACTTACAACAGTTCACTCAGTGACCGCT
Organism: Thermophis baileyi; assembly: GCA_003457575.1. Lineage (NCBI taxonomy): Eukaryota > Metazoa > Chordata > Lepidosauria > Squamata > Dipsadidae > Thermophis > Thermophis baileyi. Next base: position 813,643 of record QLTV01003457.1, read on the forward strand.
CGAACTTACAACGGCACTGAAAAAAGTGACTTATGACCAGTTTTTCACACTTACGACGTTGCAGCATCTCCTATGGTCACGTTATTTACATTCGGATGCTTGACCCCTGACTCACATTTATGACGGTCGCAGTGTCCCGGGGTCACGTGATCCCCTTTGGCGACCTTCCAACCAGCAAAGTCAAGGGGGGGGGGAAGCCCGATTCGCTTAACGACTGTGTCACTAATTTAAGAACTGCAGTCATCCGCTTAACGAATATGGCGAGAAAAGTCATTAAAAAATAACAAATTTCTCACTCAACAACATAAATTTCGGGCTCAATTGTGGTCGTAAGTCGAGGACCACCTGTAACTGGTTGGGGAGGCTGCCCAGAATGAGGAAGATGGCCTCCAAAATGTCAGGAGGACTTCCTGTAAGGGGGGGGGAGCTGAATCGTAGGCAGCGACTGCCCCTCTTCCCCAGGCCAGTTGGGGTTCTCCTGAGCCCTTTCCCACGGGATTATTATTACTATTATTTGTATTTCTATGCCGCCCAACTCCCAAGGGACTGAGATGAAACTGATCCCACTCAAGGATATATATCCGTGATGGCGAACCTATGGCACATGTACCACAGGTGGCCCGCGGGGCCATATCTGAGGGCACGTGAGGCGTTGCCCTATGTCAGCTCCAGCGCGGATGTGTGTGCTGGCCAGCTGATTTTTGGCCTTCCGGAGGGTGGGGGGGAGGCCGTTTTCGCCCTCCGCAGGCTTCAGGAAAGCCTCCGGAGCCTGTGGATGGTGAAAAGCGGCCCAACGGGCCTACCAGAAGTCTGGAGGCTTCAATGAGGCCTGTGCGCATGCGCAGGGAGGGGCAGTGCAGGGGGGGGTTGTGTGCGCATGCACGGGGGGGAGGGCATTGCATTATGGGTGTGGGTTCGCATGCACCCTTTTGGCACCCGAGCAAAAAAAGGTTCGCCATCACTGAGAAAACCCGAATAACCACAGACCTACATACAAATACCCGCGAAAACCTCAAATATAGATATATATATATATATATTCACCTTCTCTTCTGCAGAAACAATGAGACGAGTGGTACGACAGAGCAAGTTCCGGCACGTGTTCGGCCAGGCGGTGAAAAATGACCAGGGTTATGACGACATCCGGGTGTCCCGTGTCACGTGGGATAGTTCCTTCTGCGCGGTCAACCCCAAATTCGTGGCAATAATCATTGAAGCCAGCGGGGGTGGAGCGTTCCTGGTTCTGCCTTTACACAAGGTAAGTAAGGGGGTTATTTTGTTTTTTCCCCTGTTCCTGTAATGTAGCTTTAATGTGCCTCCTTATTGCAAGATTTATTGCAAGACTCCTGGATTTCCTCTCTGCCCCTTGGCCCAAGTTCAGCCTGCAAAATGCACTAAGGATGAAACAGCAGAGGGAAGATTGGTATTTTATAGCAATCTAACTACCGCTGACCCTTCGTCCGTTACCTAAAATTTCTCTCCAGTGCAGTTTCTGAAGTTGTGGGTGCTCCCAACACTGGAGGCTTTTAAGAAGAAATTGGGCAGCCATCTGTCTGAAATAGCATAGGGTTTCCTGCTTGAGCTGAGGGTTGGACTAGAAGACCTCCAAGGTCCCTTCCAACTCTGTCATTCTGTTATTTTAGGTGGTGCGTATGGCAATGAACCCTTTCCTAAGCAGAACACAGAGCTATATGTAGCCCAAGTTTGGGGCAGAATCCCCCCAATCCTGCAGGTGAAAACGACCCACGCCTCTCTGTATTGTACCACTGAGAGGTGAACGATTGAAGAGACTCGGCTCTTTGTTTCCTGTGTAAGTGAGGCCAGCGTGGATTCGTTCTCTGCAACCCACATCCCTTTGCAGTGAGTCACGGAGCTGAGCCGGCCTCCCCCTCCCTCCTCGCTGATTTCCAGCCCAGGGAAGAGGGAAGCTTCCTTCTTTGCTCAGAAGGCCCAGAAGGCCGAGCCAAGAACTCAGGGAGGCTCGGAAACGCCTCGGGGGGGGGGGGGGGGAGGGAGAGGAGAGAGGCCGGCCTGGGCAGCCCCCAACCTGCAGCCCTGGACCTCAGCACATTTCTCGGGCGGCGGGTTGGTGATGAAGGGGGCTGAGCTGCTGCTGCTGCTACTGCTGGCCCTGGAGACAGGGAAGCTGCAAGGCTCAAGACACAAGGCCCACTTCCTCCTGCTGGGTTCTGGGAAATCACACCCTCCTCTTGCAAAGAGCCCTTTGCGGTGTAACGGATGGATGCCTTGGGGGACTCTGGGAGAGAGCGGTGGGTGCAGGGCCCTTTTCTCTGGGGCAGCGGCTGGCAAGGACCCTGCCCCAAAGAGGGGAATTGCTCAGGCCAAAAGGCCTCCGGGGCTAAACCTCCCCAGCCAGCTGCAATCTAGGTTGCCCCCAGCCTGCCTGATGAGCTCTTTCCTCTCCTCTCCCCAGAAGCTTTGCCCCCTGCTCCCCCACAGCGGAAAGAGGGAGGCTCAGGCAGCAGGAGCAGGGGGAGTGGTCTCTGCTCCTTCGGCCGGGCCCCCAGGCTTGCTGGCAGCCTCCTTTCCCTTCTAGCCCGGTTTCCCTCTGGGCTCCGTTCGAGAGGAGCCGCGCGCGTATTGTGTGCGCCTTCAGCCTCGCCTCCACGGGGGCTGCAGCATTTCCACGAATCAGTCTATCGGCAGCAGCCCCGTCGGGCCCTGGCAGTGGTTTTTACCATATATGGCCATTAGAGCTCTTTCGGCTGCAGCCGTCCTGAATAATATCCACCCTCTGCTTTGATTGGCCACTCGGAGCCCACAGGATGGAGGGTTGGCTGGGAGCTGCTGCTGCTGCTGCTGCTGCAACCGCTTTGAGTCAGGAGGAGGAAGAGGAGGAGGAGGAGGAGGGTTAACGCTCTCCCCTGGCTCTTTCTGGCGTTCCCCGCCCTGCACCCTCTGGGCACCGGCTGGGCTCAGCCCTGGGAGGCAGCCTGGAGAGGGCAGCCCAGGTGGAGCAAATGTGCTCTGCCTGGAATTGCAAGGCAGGTGGGGAAGCCCCCCGCCCCACCCCTCCACCCTGTGTTCCCAAAGCGTCTCTGTTCCAGGAAGGAGGCCGGGAGGCTGGAAGGGCAGCGAGTGGGCACCGGCCTGCTAAACCCAGGAAACTCATTCCTTCGCAGAGGTCTTTGTTTCAATAAAACAAAGGAACTTTGGACAGGAGGGAAATTGGAGGGAAACAAACGCCTAGCAAACCCAAAGGCTCATTGGCAGCCAACCTACCCTTCCCCACCAGAGACTGGGCTTCGTTGCCCTGGAGATTTAGAGAGGGTTTCTCCCAAAAACTGGGTGGACTTCAGCTCCCAGAATTCCCCGTCCAATGCTGAGGCAACTGGGAATTAAAGTGGGACTCTTCTGGAGGGTGACCAGGTTAAACGAAAGCCAGTGGCAAATAGCTGAGTTCTCATCTCGCACAAGGCAGTGCAAACCATAATTGGTGGCTTGGTCCCAGGGTTTCTCTCAGCCCTGGTCTCTTTTAAGACTCCAGCCCTGCTAAAAACGAAGAGCCCTTGCTTTCTGGAAGCCCCGTCCATGGAAATAATAAAATCGTTGGAAAGCCCCAGAAAGATTTTCCTTTCCAAGCCAGAACTTTGTCTTTTGGGTGGAGTTCCTCTTAAACTTGGTTTTTTCCTTCCCGTTTCCCTTTCCTTGATCGGTGAGCCTCAGCCAGGAGTTCACCCTTTGCTACTCTGCAAATACAGACTTTCCCTCCCTTTTGTTCTGGAGTCACTGGTGCTCAAATCAAGACCTGGCCTGCTCTTGGAAAAACCCTGCAGATTGCGAGGGGCCAAAGCCGAAGAGTGGCGGGCAGGCTGGCTCCCAGGCTCCAGAGGATATCCTTACTTTTTTTCCTCTCTCAAACAATTTCCCTTAAATAAATAGTCGATGCACAAATACACCGAAGGATTGATGATGTTGGGGTTGTTGTTCCCCCCCCCCTTTGGTAAGGCAGTGTGTGTTTCTCTATGAGGACATGGGCTGTGCCGTTTGTAGTCTTAGACAAAAGCATCTTTTTGTCCTGCTTGCGTGAAGTTTAATTTTGTTTCTCTCCCTATTGTGGTTGGTTGTCCCCTCCCAAAAGATCCAGCTCACAGTTTCCACAGGAAGTGTGTGCAAGTTGTTGCCTGCCGCTGCGGAGGGTGGGGCCCCACACCATTCGGTGGTGCTGTGAATTGCTCAGCTGTCCCTCTGGCTTCTGCTTTTGCCCCCCCCCCCCAGCGAGGAAAGGCTGGGGGATTCTGGGAGTTGAAGTCCACCCATCTTGAAGCTGCCAAGGTTGAGAAACACTGCTCATTAGTCTTGCTTCCCTATCTCATCTCCCTGGTGCAGAACGAGGTGTGCCACACTCCCTCTGTTCTTCAAGACATTTCTTTTTCTCTGTTTGATCTTGAGCGCTCCTCCTTGCCCCAAGAGAGACCGATGGAGCAGGACCCTCGAATTCTCTTATCGTTGACATTGCCACCCATCTCCAAGGCTTCTCCCGAGAGAGACGCCTGTTTGGGGTCTCTGGAGTAGCTTGAATCATCTCTACACTCAGGAGTCTTTGAAGGAGGGGGGCCCCTCCCCCTTTGTGGAATGGCAGCTCCTCCTTATCTCAAAGAGGGTTAGTCATGGTGATCCCAGCCGGCCTCATGGATGATTAATGGCCGTTTGTCATGGGCTGAATTGGCGGCAGGGCCTCTCCATTTAAGCCTGGTGCCTGGGCAGGAACCATCTGGGCGCTCTCGGTAGAGCCTTTGTTAGGAGATAAGCGGCGGCTGGGGTCTCTGGCCTTGGGGGCAGGGGGTTGTTGACGGCCTCAGAAGAGACACCAGGGAGAGATCCTATTCTCTGTGATCTGGCATCCTTCCTCCTCTGCTCCATCCTGTAAAATAAAACGTGGAATATATAAGCCGCCAATGCCACTTTCTTGGAGTCCCCGTTTCCCTTTTTCTGAACTTTGATCCAGAAATGGATCCAGGAAGGATTTCCTTGCATACAAGAAAGGGTTTGTCCTAAGGAAGAACTTCCAACACAGGACGTCTGTGCAGAAATAGGTCAGTCTGTAGGACTCGATTGAGCTGCCTTTGGGGGCAACTGGGAAGCCCTGGATTGAAAGGCCTGTATACAAGAAATTAGCTGTCTTCCTCTTTTACAGCTCACTGNTCCCTCCATCCATCCGCAGCCTCTGTGTTTCTGCTGTATTTCTGAGTTGCCCCTCTGTGAGCAAATGGCTTTTCCACTGGGGAACTTAAGTGCTGCCTCCCAGCTGTGCCCACGTCCCTTCCCGGCCACGCATCCCCCCACCCCTTTTCAGGAGGAAAGCAGCCGTGGCTCCTGAGTGCAGGAGGTGTTGCTGGGCCTCTCTAGTTCAAGAGGCTTCCGCTGATTCTCCCCTTCGGCTGAGCGGCTGGCTTGCTTCTGATTTTGACCGGCAGGCCCAAGGTCAGACGGCCTGCAAGAAGCAACGGTTGGCGCTGCTTCTGAAGCCTTTTGTAGAGTGAACTTTGGATTTTAAAGGCTAACCTTCCCAGCGTTGGCTGCGCAATCGGCCAAGCCGCAATCCAAGGGTCATTCGGCACAAGGAGCAGAAAGCCTCTCTGGAAATCCAGCCATAAACATAAGCCCGAAGGGTGTGCCGGTCCTTCTCTGGACGGGATGCAGCCTCCCGGGCTCCTCGCAAGCAAACATTGTGAAATGAAGCTCCTGCTTTTCTAGAGAGCTGATGCATTCAGACGGGGGTGGAAACTTTTGCAGGGAGACCATAACTTAATGATTGAGCCCCCACTTCGCTTGCCAAAATTCCCCGATTGAGTTCTCGGGGTCCCCAATTCTACAAATCAAAGAGGAGCTGCCAAGGACATGCTTTTGCTAATAATCTTCGCATACCTGTGACTCAGCCTCTGGCTGACGGCCTCCTTTATCTCCTCCTCTTCAGACAGGTAGAATCGACAAGTCGTACCCCACCGTTTGTGGCCACACCGGACCAGTGCTGGACATTGACTGGTGTCCTCACAACGACCAGGTGATCGCCAGCGGCTCAGAAGACTGCACGGTGATGGTGAGTGCGGGGCCTCGCTTTGGTTTCTGGCAGTTGTTCATTGCTCATTCAGGTAACGCTTCCTAGCCAATCGCCAGGCCCCGCTGAGCAGATGGTTTATTAATGGGTGCCGGGACGTGAAGCGGAACTAATGTCATTAGGAGGTCTAGCCGGAGTTAAGCATCTGAGTGGAGCTTCTAATCCTGGCTGTCTGGGGAGACTCGGGCAGCCCAGGAAGGGAAGGGCCTTCTGCAGAAACGGCTCTTAATGCGTCGGCCTGATGGCGGATATCCTTGGGAGCGCACGCGGCTGCGAGGCTGGGCATGCCCACGGGAGCCTCCGTTCCTCCAGGGGGAAGTGAGCACGATGGACAGCTCATCACTGCCTCCCTCTGGCCCCCCTGCAAGTGAGCGCTTGGCCAGAACATCAGCCAGGGTGACAAATCTTGACAACTTTAAGATTTATGGACTTCAACTCCCAGCATCCCCCAGCCAGCGATGGATACTTTTTTAAAAAAGGAGGGATTTTAATGTATAAATGTTTCATTGAGGCTGTTGGCCATTGGCTGCTGAGCATTCAGGGAGAACAGGGTGCCAGTAAACTAAATAATGAGGGATGGCTCACGGTTTATGTTTAATGGTAGCTAAGCAGTTTGTGAAATGGGAAATGGAACCCCCCTCCCACCCAAGAAAGGTGGAAAGTAGTAAACTCATTGGGGGCTTTGAAGGACGTTTAGCACATGCTTTAAAAGAAAATGTGTTGGGAAGCAAGAAAGAGTCGAGGAAAGTGAAGTGTGTTTGCTTCTCACAGACTCTGAAACACACAAAGGAGGCGCGTCTCTGTTGGACGGCCATCCAAGGAGTTCACACGGATTAGGCAACATGCCTCAGCCGAAGGTCATCTGGGGTGGTTTGCCAAGAAAACGGGTGCCAAGGATGACTCATCTGGCAGAGTCAGAGGACACGTCTCCTGGATAGTCAGGCTGGCCCCACCAAGACCCTAAACCCAACACTGGACTGAATAGCCATTGATGGGTCCACTCTTCCATGGAGCCTTCTGGGCCTTGTTGTCCTCGAGGTGAACTCTGAACCTCTTTCGTTCTGGAGAATTCAGTGGAGCCAAAAGCTGGTGGAAAGAGGAACAAGGCCCAGAAGACTTGAGAGGGGGCAGATCGGGTGAAATGCAGCCGGCTCTAACGGCTCGCACGGGCCAGTAGGGCCAACTGCGCAAAGACCCACCCACCCACCCACGCCAACGTCATGACGTCCCTTTTTTGGGACAGTTTTCACGTTCTGCACATGTGCAGATGGCTTTGCGCATGTGCGGACGACGGCACACATTTCCGAGCCGGTAGGGAAGATAAGTGGATTTCACCCCTGGGGCAGATCCCAGTTCTTCACATGGCTGAGATGGAGCTGGTTGTAAGGTCCTGTTGGTTGGGGCAAAGGCTCCTCCCAAATGGCTTGAGGGGTTGATACAGGTGGCCAATCCTGCCTCAGTGCTGAAGGTTCTCCTTGATGCTTTACAAGGCCACGACCGTCCCCCTGGGCTCTGCTTCAACTCCAGAGGATGACCGCAAGGAGCCTTTGGCCCGGCCTGCTCCTGAACTGTCCTCGTTTCTAAGCAGAGAAGGAGCCCTCAATGACCAGTGGCACTTCTAGGCGGCTTGAAGGACCTGACATCTTGGAGCAGCAGATTCAAGGCTTGGATGTGTGGCTTCCAAGACCCTTTCAGGCACTTTTTTAGGGAGGAGAAAGGACCCAGTTGCAGCTTGGACTGTGCTGGAGGACAGCTGCTCCCCACTCCGGCTGCTCAGTGAAGGTAGCTTTTGGGGCCTCTCTCCTTCCGTCCCTTTTTTGGGACAGTTTTCACGTTCTGCACATGTGCAGATGGCTTTGCGCATGTGCGGACGACGGCACACATTTCCGAGCCGGTAGGGAAGATAAGTGGATTTCACCCCTGGGGCAGATCCCAGTTCTTCACATGGCTGAGATGGAGCTGGTTGTAAGGTCCTGTTGGTTGGGGCAAAGGCTCCTCCCAAATGGCTTGAGGGGTTGATACAGGTGGCCAATCCTGCCTCAGTGCTGAAGGTTCTCCTTGATGCTTTACAAGGCCACGACCGTCCCCCTGGGCTCTGCTTCAACTCCAGAGGATGACCGCAAGGAGCCTTTGGCCCGGCCTGCTCCTGAACTGTCCTCGTTTCTAAGCAGAGAAGGAGCCCTCAATGACCAGTGGCACTTCTAGGCGGCTTGAAGGACCTGACATCTTGGAGCAGCAGATTCAAGGCTTGGATGTGTGGCTTCCAAGACCCTTTCAGGCACTTTTTTAGGGAGGAGAAAGGACCCAGTTGCAGCTTGGACTGTGCTGGAGGACAGCTGCTCCCCACTCCGGCTGCTCAGTGAAGGTAGCTTTTGGGGCCTCTCTCCTTCTCTCTCTCTCTCTCTCTCTCTCTCTGGGCCATATTGAACCAAGACCGCTAAAGGAACCGATGTAGGACGGAAAAGAGAGCCACAGACTGATGCCTGAATTCCTTGCAGAGCCATCAGAGGCAGCAGCCCATGAATGGGAAGAACGTCTGGCTAAAAACAGCTCCTTCTAGAACTGCCCAGGCAAACCTCCCCTTCCTCAGCAGCCTTCCAGAGGTCCAGTAACCCTCTTGGTCTCCTTTCCTTCTCTTGGCAGGTCTGGCAGATCCCAGAGAACGGTCTCACGCTGTCCCTGACGGAGCCTGTGGTCATCCTAGAGGGCCACTCCAAACGAGTGGGCATTGTAGCCTGGCACCCCACCGCCCGCAACGTGCTGCTAAGCGCAGGTAGGCCGAGAAACGGGATGCGATGAGCTTGCCTGTGGGCCTTTGGGGTCAGGGTTGGTTGAGTCTGCGGCCCTCAAAGCCCTCTTCCTCCTCCTCCTCCTCTTCCTCCTCCTCTCCCAGGCTGTGACAATGCCATCATCATCTGGAACGTGGGCACCGGGGAGCCCCTGATCAACCTGGACGACATGCACCAAGACATGATCTACAATGTCAGCTGGAACCGCAACGGCAGCCTCATCTGCACGGCCTCCAAAGACAAGAAAGTCCGCGTGATCGACCCCCGGAAGCAAGAGATCATGGCGGTGGGTCTCCAGGGGTCTCCCCGGTGGGTTAGGCTGGGCGGGGGCAACCTTGGCAGGGAGAGTTTCTGGCAGTCTGTCTTGCGAATGAGAGCCAGCCCTTCATTCGGCCTCAAAGGGCATGCGTCGCACCTCGTGAAATCAGAATCGATTTTCCACGTAACATTGAGAAAAACTAAATTTGACACCAGTTTTACCTGTGACGCCAGCCTTCTCCCCCCCCCCCCCGGGGCTCTCCAGAGGTGTGGGTGGCAGCTCCCATGGTTCCCAGCCAACACGGAGGAGCTTGCCTTATGGAGGTTTCTTCACCCTTTGCTGCGGGGTTCGAAATGTGCAGATCTCTGGTGCAGCCCGGTCGAGTTCCAAGGCCCAGCATCCTGCTCCTCGCCCTGCCTGGGAGCAAAGTCGAAAGTTGTGATCGTTTTGTGCTGTTGGAATGTGACACACACCCCCTCCTTTCTCTCCTCCTCCTCTCCCTCCTCTCCTCCAGGAGAAAGAGAAGGCGCACGAAGGTGCCCGGCCGATGCGAGCCATCTTCCTCTCGGACGGGAACGTTTTCACCACGGGGTTCAGCCGCATGAGCGAAAGGCAGCTGGCCCTCTGGAACCCCGTGAGTGTCCCTGGGGCTGAGCTGGGCTGGTGTGGGAGAGCCGCTCCAGAAAGACAGACGTGTTGCCTTCAGCCCCTAGAGCAGTGTGTCTCAACCTTGTCCTCTTTAAGATGGGTGGACTTCAATTCCCAGAATTCCCCAGACTTCAATTCTGGGAGTTGAAGTCCACCCATCTTAAAGTGGGCAAGGTTGGGAAACACAGATGGATGGATGGATGGATGGATGGATGGATGGATGGATGGATGATAGATAGTGGGTAGGTAGGTAGGTAGGTGGGTGGGTGGATACATATATACATACATAGATGAGAGAGAGAGAGATCAGGGTTTCTCAACCTTGGCCTTTAAGGTGGGTGAACTTCAGCTCCCAGAATTCCCCAGCCAGCCATGTTTCTAGCAGCTTAAATATGGAGAGGAAGTTTGGGGGAAGCGTTTGCTTCAGGTACATAATTTTAGAAGCTGTTTTCCGGCGGAGGCAGCCTCTTTTCTGGATGCCTCTTCTTCAAATAAAAAGGCATCTTTTGTGTTGCAGAAAAACATGGAGGAGCCCGTTGCCCTCCATGAAATGGACACCAGCAACGGCGTTCTGCTGCCCTTTTACGACCCGGACACGAACATCCTTTACTTATGTGGGAAGGTGAGCCCAAAAAATAAGAATTTCGCCCCAGAATTGGGAGTGGTAAATGCCCAGCTTCTTCCTCAGTCTTTATCACAATAAAGTGTTTTTGTTTGTTTTTTTCAATGGAAGAGAAAGGATGATTCATAGATGGCTTTGGAGCTGGGTTTTCTTCTCTGGAATTTGTTTTGGGATTCCCAGGATGCAGGAATAGCCTCTGAGGAATCCACCCTGTTTCTTTGGAAAGTTCCTTCCTTAAAAAAGAAAGCATGAAAAAAGCCAGAGGATATTATTGGCACAGGGTCCTTGGCTGCACTCAGTTTCTGTGCTGATCCGTCTCCAGAAGCCTCTTGGGTCAGGCCCTGCTCGGTTGCGAGGTTACATCCCCCCCCCAAAGATCTGGATGCCCCCCCTTCCCCTATTGTTTAGAAGAGCTTCAGAGACCGAGCTCTTCAGCCAGGCTTTTGAGGAGGGGGAGAGGGAGAGATCCCTTTTCTTTTCTGCTTTTCATACAGTAAATGGTTTTATCGTAATTCTTGTTTTGATTGTTGCCAGCCATCCAGAATGGCTGGGAGTCGGGGGGGCGTATGTTGCGCTTAATAATAAGTAAAGACAGGTAGTCCTCGACTTACAACAGTCCGTTTAGTGACCGTTCAATTACACCCCTCTGAAAAAAATGACATCACGATTTTTCACACTTACGACCGTTGTAGCATCCCCATGGTCAAAATTATAGCACTAGCACTTAGACTTATATACCGCTTCGCAGTGCTTTACAGCCCTCTCTAAGCGGTTTACAGAGTCAGCCTATTGCCCCCAACAATCTGGGTCCTCATTTTACCCACCTCGGAAGGATGGAAGGCTGAGTCAACCTTGAGCCAGTGAGAATCGAACTGCTGGCAGTGGGCAGAGTTAGCCTGCAATACTGCATTATAAGCACTAAGAAAGAAAGAAGGAAGGAAGGAAGGAAGGAAGGAAGGAAGGAAGGAAGGAAGGAAGGAAGGAAGGAAGGAAGGAAGGAAGGAAGGAAGGAAGGAAGGAAGGAAGGGACAATAGCACTAGCACTTAGACTTATATACCGCTTCGCAGTGCTTTACAGCCCTCTCTAAGCGGTTTACAGAGTCAGCCTATTGCCCCCAACAATCTGGGTCCTCATTTTACCCACCTCGGAAGGATGGAAGGCTGAGTCAACCTTGAGCCAGTGAGAATCGAACTGCTGGCAGTGGGCAGAGTTAGCCTGCAATACTGCATTATAAGCACTAAGAAAGAAAGAAGGAAGG
>QLTV01003457.1:832342-845449 GCA_003457575.1 Thermophis baileyi
CCAGAGGGGTTCTGGGAATGTGATGCTGTCAAAAGTCGGAGACCCTTCAAGAAAGACCCTCATGGGCACTAGAAGCCTGTCGTACAGCTTTGAACATGGCCATTTTTTCAGATAAATTTGGGCACTTTAAAGGCTAATTTGGGAATGAATATTCCTAACGTTTTTTGTGGCTTTTGGTCAGCCATCAATCCTCCTACTGGGCCTTCGAAGAGTTTCCAGTGGCTCAAACTCCTGTTATCCTCTTTGCTCCAAGCATGATGTGCCTGCCATGTTCACACACACACACACACACACACACACACACGGCTTCATGACAGGGTTAAAGTCCCAATAAGAAGAGCTTCCTTTCTCATCCACTGTTTTGGGTTAGGGTCCCTAAGGTGGCCATTAACCCCCCCCAAAAGGTTAGAATGCAAATTTCGCGATGCGTCGGTCCAGCCGTGTGGGAAAAGAAGTCATGTGGACAGATAAGAGAAAGTTTGCAGGAAATGGGCTGGAGCATCAGACCCAACGAGATAAGATAGTCGTAGAAAGATGATACGAGTGAGTGGGAAAGTTAGAGAATGTTGGTGGGGGTGAATTCTGAGTTGGGGGAGTCTGGTTCCCTTGTGCTAGAGATGAGTGAAGAGTTTTCAAAAGAGGGAAGGGCGATTTGCATCCCCCTTCCCCCGTTATTTACACTGCCAAACTATACGTTTTTCCAACTTGGCATCATCTGTGCTGCAGCTCCCAAGATTCCCAACCGACACCATAGAATTCTGGGAATTGTAGTCTAGAAGATGGAGAAAGCCATTACGTACATCGGGTCAGCTTCCCCTTTGGGCATGCTTTGTGTTTACAGTCAGCAGAAGGTTGGAGACCAGGGGTGGGCAATTATGGCCCCTTTACAACCTGTGGACTTCAACTCCCACAATCCCTGAGCCAGCCAGTCCACCGGTCGCGAAGGGGCCATAGTTGCACATTCCTATTGCAGACGGAAGAAGCGAGATCCTTCTCTCAGAATTGGGCATCTTTTCTTCCTTCTGCCTCAACAATATTAGTTTCCCTGGTGTGATTCTTGCACTTTCCCAAGAGCAGCGTGGATGGAAGTCCCTCGGAAGCTTCTAGGGACGCTGAGCCTGCAGCTTCTTGCTCCCTAGAACAGGGGTCTCCAACCTTGGCAACTTTAAGCCTGGTGGACTTCAACTCCCAGAATCCCCCAGCCAGCTTTGCTGGCTGGGGAATTCTGGGAGGTGCATGCACGTTAAAGTGAACAAGGTTGAGAAACAGTGCCTTGTGCCATTCTAGTGAAAAGCTGTGTCTGAATATGTTTTGTTTTTCACCAGTGCCTTTTCCTCTACTTCAGTGGCTCCCTACAGTGAACCACTTAAAAAAAGATTTGGTTATGCAGGGGTCTCCAACCTTGGCAACTTTAAGACTTGTGGACCAACTCGCAGAATTCCTCAGCCAGAAAAGAGTTGAAGTCCATTAGGCTTAAAGTTACCAAGGTTGGAGACCCCTGCCCTAGAACGTGGCCAGCCAGGGTCCCCGAGGGGATGTGCTGGTAGAAGACCGCCCCCCATTGTGTCATGTCCAAATACTTGCTTCCAATTTCAAACGATTAAAAGAAAACGAATGACCAAACCCACACCATGAACCAACTGCTCTCTCTTATTTTGTTTCCTTGCGTGAAGGTGCCCAGTTGACCCTACTTAGTTCTGCAACCAGCTTGCTCTGAAAGAGGCTACTGGGAGTCATGGGGGTGACTGGTTGGTTCGCCAAGCCATATAACTCAAGCCATCAAAATGGATTTCCTTTCAGAGCTGGCAGGTGGGGACCTACTTCCAGGGTGGGCTTATGCCACAGTGAAGAGTTGACTTTGTCCTGCCACTTGACCAAAAGGCTGAGACCTCAAGTCTGGACACCAGGTTTGGCAAAAGGGGCCAAGATCAGCTTTCTGCATCTCAAGAAGGACAAGCTTGAGAACCCCCTGTTAAGACGCCACTTCAGCTCCAAAGTCCAGAGTCAGATGCTCTGTTCATCATCATCCTTTTGAGTAAGTCAGACCAACATGGCTTGAATCGATTCAGCTGGGTTTATTGTTGGCCGCCTGCCCTGCATGAAACCAACTCACAGCTTCAGGTTGAGTGGGTTGGAGCTCCCCTTCCTTGCACCAGTTCCTGAGCCTGGAGGACGTGGGGACAACGGCTTGTGGGGAAAGGTTCACTGAGGTCTGAAAGTCCAAGTGCTGCTGGCCAAGAGGGTGTAGGAGGGGCAGCCAGATTTGAGGTGCCAAGGGCCAATGGCAAGACGCACAGGTGAGGAAGGTGGTGATGGTGGTGGTGATTTTTTCACTTACTTGGGAGTGGGGAGCACTTCTCTGGAGAAGATCCAGGGGCCTGGGGGGACACAGCCTGCACTCGGGCTGGATCACCGTCCAAAATTTGTCCTGAACGAACACTTAAGGACGCTGGTAGGGAAGGTGCGTTTGCAACCCATTTTCCACACTTCAATATAATGCTCTGTGGGGGGAGGGGAATCGCCCTATGTCCTGCATACATCCGTAAATAAAATTTTGGAAAAATGAAATTGCTAAAACTGCGCAGGTAGGAAAGCCAAAGGTGTGTTCTTATGGTCTTTTTGAACGAGGTGGTGTCAGCGACAGAACACGCTGCAAAGAAAGCAGGAGAAGAATTGGCTGAGTAACGGACAACTCTGGTGTCGAAACCCTCTTGGAAGAAGCTCTCACTCGGCTCCCAGAAGTTCTGCCTCCTTCTGCCCTTCCGGAAGAGGCATAGAAACAAGACCAGATGGTTGGTGGGCTACTTTCCAGGAAAACGGGGGGGGGGCTCGGGAGTGGGTGGCCTTGAACCTAGCATCTCCAGAGATGAGGCTGCCTCACCTGTCGAGGCAAGAGAAATTGGTCCTGCAAAAATTCACACATGGGCCTCCTTTTTATGAAGTGATACTTGGTGGATTACACATCTGTGTCACTTCCTCCCAGGCATGGCAAGAAATCTCAACTCTGCAGGCTCCTCTCTCCAAATTCAGGAATTCTGCAGCAGTTCGCAAGCCCGGCACGGCTGAATTGGTTGCAGGCAATTTCACAGCCCTTCTGTGTGTAAATCTGATGCTTGCCCTACTTCGAAATCCAAGTGGTCTGGAGTCTCCCCACGGCTTTGCCCCTCACCCTGAGACCCTTTGTGTCTTACCCAGCCTAGTGTCACTCCTTACTCCCCAAGACTGGCCCATCGCTAGGACATCTCGGCCACTGGAACCCCTGGTACAGAAACTTCCAGGTTTATTCTGACCAATTCGACATTGCACGATGGTGGCCCTCGGAGATCTGCTGCAGGCGGCTGGCCTTAGGCCGCCTTGGACTGAGCCTCCATGTCTGTGAAGAGACGTGTCGCCATCCAGATATTTCCCACCGAACCTTCGCTGGTCCTGCACCTTCTCAATGCAGAGAAATCAAGCCCAGAACTGCCTTGCTGATCAAAGTGCAACACCTACCCTCCTCCTAAGCCCTGATCCGGTGCAAAGTCTCATAACCACAGCTCTTCTTTTGCCACCCATAGGCACAGCCTCCTTCCTCTCCCCCACAAAGGAAGCTGCATCATGTGTCGTCCAAACGGCTCTTCTGATTTTGCATTCTCATGCTGCCCCGACACCACAGGGTTCCTGTTTTCTCTCCTAGCAGGTAAGCCGGACTCGGCCAGAGGAGAACCTCTCGGCATCTCTTTCTCGGCATTGGCTAGGAGAACTGAGCTGCTAGAAGAGCCTGTACTAAGGGTGGCTTCTGTCCCTCACAGGCATCTTCTCCGGCAATTGAACTAAACAGTTGTTTACGTTCCTTGGCTATGTTTCCTTTGGGTGGTAGCTGAGCTGGCTCGCTAAGGGGGGCACTCGAGAGTAGGACATTGTGGTGGTGGATGGTGGTGGTGGGGGAGAAGAAGCAGCCTCGAGTTCTGGTGAGGTTTAGGCTCCTGGAGGCAAACTGGGTGGCTGAAGGTGTGATCCAGAAGTTCATGCTCAGGGATGGGGCTGGTTGAAAGTTGCTTTGGGCTCTCTGATTTAGTGAGGATAAGCAAGCAAACTTCACCTCGTCAGTGCTGTGCTCCTCCCGTACATGGATCTGTGCAAAGAAATGGATGCTTTGAGATATAAAATTAAAGTTCTGAAGATCCTGATTTGCTCAACTGGTGGCAATCGCTTGTTCACTTTTTGGGTGCTGTGGGGCACTACAGAAGTCAGCAAATGGGCCCAACCACATCTCTGAAAAGATTGCAAGGCTGGACTGCAACGTGGTAAACTCATAGGAAACGTTTAGTCAGTCCTCCTCCAGAAAGTTGAGATTCTGAGCTGACTGTTCAGGCTTCCTTACGTGTTCTGTCCGTCATCTGTGTGCAAGACTGCCACAAAATATCTCCGTGGGGTTTGGTAATGTACATATTGGTATGACTGATCCTTCTCTCTGGTGAGCATCTCTCTTGGCCCAAATGAAGCAAGAAAAGTTGTTCTCAGAAATGAGGTTCTTAAAATATGGGGGAAGGTGGAGCCCAAGTGCTCACTTGGATAGCCATTTGTCTGAAGTGGTGTAAGGTTTCCTGCCTAAGCAGGGGGTTGGACTAGAAGACCTCCAAGGTCCCTTCCAACTCTGTTATTATATTATATATTACTTCCCTGACCTCCTTTAAGTTTTCATCCGGGCTCATTTCGATAAAAGGCCTTTTCCTATCCTGTTTTCACTAGATAAGTTGGATGTTGAGCCCCATTCTTCCCTGATGTCTTAGCTATGCTGGAGACGTTTTTGTGAAGGAAAAAGTAGAGGCTGGTTATTTGCGTGGACACCTGATAACCTGCGTCTTTCACTTTCTCCTACTTGCATCAGGCAAAATGGCTTCCTGGTGGATCTTCTGGCCCATGGTTCTCTCAGGCTTCCTCCTATCTGGTGATTTCAAGAGTATACAAGATGGCACCAGCACGACTCCTGCCAACACGAACGATTGGAAGTGGAAAGCAGCAGCTGAGGGAAGTAACGGATCCTCTCGGTTGCTCCATCAAGGAAGGCAGGATCCAGGGAAGAAACATGCCAAAATGCCCCCTGCCCTTCCAACAGCTTCAAGCCTCTCGATGGTTCTCCAGGAAGAGACCACCTCCTTTCCCACGGAGATTATGACCAAAATTGCATTCAAAGGCTCTCCAAAGAATGTACTGCCAGAAACCAAAAGTAAGACTAAATCAAAGCCTCTTCCCCTGGAAATGACTGTAACGTGGCCATGGCTGGTTGACGTCACCTCCAAACCCTCTCAGGCGCCTGTTTCCACAGTGACATTGGAGCAAGACTTTGAGCCTCCTGGACCTCTCTCCACAAGAAAAGGCAGCCTCCATTCTTCATTCAAAAAAGTCACATCTACTTTGGCATTCTTGGACGATCTATCTACTGCGTCCTCTCACGATCGGATTGATGATTCAGGGTTTTCCACAGCTACCCAGCAGCTCATCCCACACTCACCTAGGCCAGACACAAAGTCAAAAATAAAACTTCCTCTCGTAACAGCTACATCTGCAACGTCACAACATCTGGATGAACTCTTGTCTACATCTCAGACTTTGGTGGATGACACAGAGTTTTCCACGGCCACCCAGAAGCATAACTTAGGTAGGCCGGGCCTAAATCCAAGGGCCAGACCTCTCCTTGCAACAGCTACATCTGAGCCCCATAAAACACAGAGACGGCTGGATGAAATGTTGTCTACAGCCTTGGCTTTTTCTACAAGGTCCCCAAGACAAAGCTTGGGTATTACCACATCAGGTTTCTCAGCCACCACCCAAGGGAAGTCTCCCCTTGCCAATGATACCAGCCCTCTGATTGGAAAGTGTTTGCTGGCCATCCTTCTCCTGGCCCTGGTGGCCGCCATCTTCATTGTGTGCTCCGGTGTCTTGGCCACCATGCTGTGGCGTCAGAAGAGAGCCTACAGACTGGGCCAGGCCAACCACACAGAGATGGTGTGTATCTCGTCCCTGCTATCTGCCGAAAAGGAGGAGGAGGAGGAGGAAGAGGAGAGAAGGAGAAGGCAGCCCAAAATGAAGCGGGTACAACTTCTTGGGGAGACAGCATCCGAGACTGAGGCGGACAACTTAACTCTGAACAGCTTCCTCCCAGAGCATTAATAGTTGGTGCTTCAGACATCTTTGGTTCACCTTCTTAGAGCCTCTTGATCTTCTCCAAGACCGTCATCTGAACCCAGGACTATATCTGCGGTACATCCGTATCTTCTCATCTGGGTGGACCCATTGCACTGACTCATACATTTGTTTGCCTGCTA
Organism: Thermophis baileyi; assembly: GCA_003457575.1. Classification (NCBI taxonomy): domain Eukaryota; kingdom Metazoa; phylum Chordata; class Lepidosauria; order Squamata; family Dipsadidae; genus Thermophis; species Thermophis baileyi. The sequence goes on from QLTV01003457.1 coordinate 838,651, forward strand.
TAGAAACCCAACATTTATGTTCTGCAAACTGTCGTTTCTTGGAGAACTATTGTGGCTTGTTAAAAACAAGACTTAGCACAGTGTTTTTCTGCAGCCCTGCAGATCAGATTAGAGGTGCCTGGAAAGGGGACATTCTGAAATATGTAAGTTATTTTTTAGTTAGATTTTTACTTGGTTTCCTCCCAGGAGCTCAAGGCTTAGGTTCTCCCTGCTCCCCCAGACCGTGAATATCTTATTCAGCTGCTCCTCTACCGTAGGAAGGTCTCTCATTTCCTTTTTTGAAACCATCATATCTAGAAAGTAATAACTGAAGCGTGAAATCTCAAAACGGACCTAAACATTTCTGCTTTTTTTTTTTTTTACTACAGAACTAAGATTTCTAGAGTGTTTTTGAGATGGTTTATGTTTGAAATTGAGTTGACTGGAGGGGGGGGTCTTAAGTAATCCACCTTTAAAATAATTAAACATTTTGAAACACAACAGCGGTTGTAGTAGCATCCCTGGAACCAATCGGCCATTGCAGAAACATCGTATTCTGGGCTCATCCCAGGCCCTGTTGGGGGAGGTTCAGAAACTGGAAAGTCCCATTTCCCTATTCTGGGCTCCTTGTGGCTGGCTTGGATTTTGCTCTCACCTCAATTTTAAACGTTCCATTCTCTCTTCCAGTTTTGCAACACAACATAAAGGGAATTTTTCTCTCTCCTCTCCTCTCCTCCCCTCCCCTCCCCTCCCCTCTCCTCTCCTCTTCCTGATTGCTGTTTCATTCTTATCTCCATTTGTGAGGAAACCATCTTATCCCACCTCAAGTATTTGTCTAACCACACTAACTCAGGCTACAGGGAAGGCCCATCCCAATGGACTCCATTATCCCCTGACCAGAAGGGCCTGGAACAGAGAGAAGCTCTTCTCTCCATTTATTTTTGGGTCCTATCTACAAACTGCTTGGCCCCTCCTCACCCACCCTCAGCTTTCTCTTGGTTCCCTGTTTCTGCTTCACTGTTTTGATTTCTCTTCCTCATCACTCAGACTTTGTCACGGGTACCACCTGCTAGCCACAAACTCTTTTTTGGCACTTAGTAGGACTTGTTTTACAGAAAAGTCCTTCATTTTTCACCAGCTGGTCTCTAAATTTGAGATGCAATTTTTTTAAACTGTCATAGTAGCAATGATCAAACAAACATATTGGAGAAAGAAAAGAAGGAAAACGGCTTGTAAAAACAGTATGAATTAAGTGAGAACATTCAGAAAAAGACTTTGGAGAAGAATATCGCCAAAATTGCAGATGGATTGTCTGTGGACTTTTCACTAAAACAGAGGGGGAAAATGGTGTGGAAATGGGCAGAATTAATTTCCCTTCATGGAAGAAAGGAAACACATTTATCCACCTGTTGTTCTGTTGGGTAATTCAACTGCCTCCCAGAAGCTCCAGAGCAGGTGTGGAAGCTACTCGTGAATGTATCTCAGTAATTAATATTCAGCTAGACTTCTCCTGAACCTGCAGGTTCTAAGGAACCTCTCTAGAAGTTCCTCCTCTGTGTGGGAGAGAGAGGATTGATGTCAACAGGCCCCTGAGTTCAAAACAATGGCCAAACCTTTAGAGATTGGCAGTTTTTCTAAAGAAAGCTCGCAGGTACTGTATGTTCCCTTTTCAAGATGCTTTTCTGCTGGTTATCTTGCAACATCAACCCGAGAGGAAAAGATCTCGCTGGGCCCTTGGAGATGACTCACACGGGGTGAGGCCTGCCTCTGATGCAAACCTGGGACGGAAACGGGCTTTGCAGAACCCCCCAGGAAGGTCTCTGCTGCTGCGGTTAAGACAGGGTCTCGATTCTGCCAGATGCCAGGCAGAGGGGCAAAAGCCAGCCTGCTTTCAGGGGGAGAGAAAACTATAGCTTTCAAAAGAGTCCCCGGGAGGGAGGGAGGGAGGGAGGGAGGAAGGAAGGAAGGAAGGAAGGAAGGAAGGAAGGAAGGAAGGAAGGAAGGAAGGAAGGAAGGAAGGAAGGAAGGACCGTTGCAGTGTCCTGGGGTCATTTGATCCCCTTTTCTGACATTCTGACAAGCAAAGTCAATGGGGAAGCCGGATTCACTTAACAACCGTGTTACTAACTTAACAACTGCAGTGATGAGCTGTGGTGGCGCAGTGGTTAGAGTGCAGCACTGCAGGCTACTTCAGCTGACTGCTAGCTGCAGTTCGGCGGTTCAAATCTCACCGGCTCAAGGTTGACTCAGCCTTCCATCCTTCCGAGGTGGGTAAAATGAGGACCCAGATTGTTGGGGGCAATATGCTGACTCTGTGAACCGCTTAGAGAGGGCTGCAAAGCACTATGAAGCGGTATATAAGTCTAAGTGCTATTGCTATTGCTATTGCTATTGATTCACTGAACAAATGTGGCAAGAAAACGGGGCAAAACTCACTTAACAAATTTCTCACTCAGCAACATAAATTTTGGGCTCAATTGCAGTTGTAACTCAAGAACTATCTGTATTCCTCTCCTCTTTCTGTAGCTTTTTGCCTGCAAGACTTTTTCCTGGCCATCCAGATCTTGGCCTTATTTTTATTTATTTATTAAATTGATATGCTTCCTGCAATTAGGCTTCCTTTAGCCACCCTTTTCGACCAGCTTTTAAAACCCTGGATTAGATTTGATGAAGGACTTTTGGCTCCTGATGAGTTGTTGGTTTGGATTAGAATCCTGCAAAACTGAGATATTCAACTGTGCTGACCGACCTCAGAAGGTCATAATGGAAACGTTTTTTTTTCCTGTTGTAGCATCAGAGATTGGAAGGTTTTCGGCTTGGATTGTGAAATGTTCAGGGGTATTTACAGACAAATCTTTTCTTGTGCATTTCTCTTCTTTGGCTTGCCCATGTTCTGGGCATAACCCTTCACTTGCAAACTTGTTAGAAATGCCATGCGGCCCTATTTGGATCAGGAGGCTCTCCTCACGGTCACTCATGCCCTTATCACCTCATGGCTTGACTATTGCAATGCGCTCTACATGGGGGTGCCCTTGAAGAGTGTCTGGAGACTACAATTGGTCCAGAATGCAGCTGCGCGAGCAGTCAGTGTGCCAAGGTACACCCAGACTTCTGAAATAAATATGTTGCAAATAAATATAAACACTTGCTTTTAAATGAAAATTCATCTACCTAGCCGTCACCAACTGGCAGGAACAAATAGCAAGTTGACTTCTCAGGGCCATGAAACTGAACGTGCCAGAGCAGCATCTATGGTTCTTGCCCATCTTGGCAAGGCCTGGGGCCAATAGTTGTTCTGATTCGCCCATGCATGGTTGTGTGAATGTTTTATTTTAAATATAGTTGGGGGTTTTTTTTCCCCTTTCTTTTTTAAATTGTTTTTATATGTTTTATTTTTTATGATGTACGCCGCCCAGAGTCCTTCGGGAGTTGGGCGGCATATAAATTTTATAAAATAAATAAAATAAATAAAATAAATGTATCTCATCCACTTCTGGATTTTTTTAAATATTCACTGGAGAAACATTTTTTTTAAAAAAGGACAAGGTAAAATACCTTTTGTAAGCACTGAAAGGTTCCCAGATGGGTTGCTCAAATTTTACATCATAGCCCTCCTGTGGCTCCCCAGCCTGAAAATGCTCCTCGGCCTCGGGGTTGTGACACATCCTCGACTACTAACATTTTGGGAGAAGCATTTGAAGAACGCGCAAAGCTTGCTTGGACCAACAATACAGTAAATAGCAACGCTCCTCATTGCCACCAGAGGGCGCCCCAAACCAAGAAGACCATCAGACACACAGCCAAGCGTCCAGCAACACTTTAGACCTGGTCTTTCAATCTCTTTATTTATATCCTGTTTATTGATATTTGCAGATGTTAATATATCTTAAACACGCAGGCAGACATCTATAGATGTGGATGCACACAAAACACATCAATTGTGCATCAGATTAGGTGCACATTGGACACTGCGCTGAATGCAATGGGGATCTAGTCATATGTAGGACTGAAATGTGCAGGAATTGCTTTCAGGTGTTATTCTCAGCTTGAGCAAAGTTGGCAAGGGGGGGGGAATCTAGCCATCATAAATCACCGGAATTTGATCCACTATTGCTCCCACCCCCGCCTGTCAGGGAAAGCCCAGCAATAGCCTCTTTCTGCCTGCCTGCCAACTCTCTTTGCCCCAAATACTGACTGCTGTTGCAGTTGCGAGGCGAGCATCTGCTTTGTCTTGAAGATCCAAGGATCCCGCTGTGCTCCATGTCCCATCTTTCCTTGGCAGCTCCTGTCTCCTCCTTCCTTTTCTGCTGTTGATTTATCCTTGCTCTGCAATTCAAACCAGATGTGCTCCAGCCTAAACCCCCATTAGTGCTGGCACAGAGTCCGCTTTGTAAAGAGGCCGTATGGATCCTGGATCTTTCTGGGCCTCCTCCTTCCCTCTGGAGCATCTACAGGCCGGTGCCCCTTTTTGTGAACCGCCAAGAGTGTGGAAATTGGCAGCGGAGAGCTTGGGGAAAGGGCCCAGGTGGGAGTCGCTGAGGATCAACATCCATTATTTAAAAAGAAGTGTTTGCTTTACCCTGGCGTTCTGCATTTTCTTCCCTGAGGCACAGCACAAGCGGGCATCATTTTCCAGGCATTTACCTGAGTGGGGCACTTCCCTTGGCAGAGGTAGCCGGTGCCAACCAAAGTGCCTTGGATGCAAAAGATTAAAGAAGAGAAACGGGAAACAGAAGCGATTCAAGCAGGAAAAGTCCATCCTCCATAGATTGCCACCCTGAGCAGAAGCTTCTAAATTAGTCAGTTAGTGTTCTGACCCCACCCGTGGCTTCCTTTAGCCCTTTGTGCCCCTCCTGATGCCCTCTGTGGGCACACTTTCTCCAAATAAGGCTCCCTTGGAAGGAATGGATCTGCAAGAGTGCCAGTGCTTCTGTTGCCAATCGTCCTTCTCCGGGTCCTGGGCTCCCTTGCCCATTCAGCCCTGCCCAGAAGCTGCCCGCCCTTCTACCGTTGACGCTGAATGGGGATGCCCGTTGCCAAGACATCCAAAGGAGAACCGGAGCCCTTTTCCCCAAGGCTGTGACTCTGGCACACCTTTGCCCCCTCTCCGTTCTTCCTGCCTTTTGGATTTACCCATCTGAGGCTCATTCTCGCCTGACATCCCGGGGGGGGGGGAATGTAAACGCTCATTCCATCGGGATGAATCAGCTTTCGCATCCTGAGAGGCACAGAGTCCTGCCTCAGCTCTGCTGCCAGGGAAGGCCGGCTGTGGCATCTCTTCCCGCCCAGCGATGGACGGAGCCGTCACCAGGATTTTTGCCAGTGAAAAAATCCAAGTGGAGAAAGGCCAGACGTCAGCTGGGGGTGCTTTCCACCCGGCGGTTCATGATGGAGCCAACCGGGTTTAATTTGCATGCAAACTGGGGTGGGAACTTGAGAGCTGGTGGGTCTGGTCTGCAGAGGCGATGCTGGGAATGCTGGGATGCTGGGAATCCTGCCCCAAAGAATGTCTGGGGATCTGCTTTTGTCCCCTGACTCCCAAGCCAGGATGTGCCCTTATGCAGACAGTTCTGGGCTCTTCATTTGCACTCTTCTGGACACTGCAAGTTGCTATCCCTCATGGAGGACAGGCCCTTCTGTCTCCTAGGGGGAAAAAGGGACCTGCAGTTCCCCCCAGGGCGATTTTCTTCCAGCACAGCCATGGGGACTTCCACCTCCGGCTTCATCGCCACGTGCAAAGTTGCGAGGCTCCGCAGAGACCAAATTGCGCTGGGGACGGAGCGGTTTGGGGAAGAGGACTCCTCCCTCGAGGTGGGCGTTTTTGGGGCACGGGTGAGTCCCCGGGTGGCCACAATGAAACCCTGCAGAGCCAACCTCGAACACATCAGAGGCGCCCACAAGACCGAGGCCGGCTCTCCTGGACCGACTCTCCTTTGAACTTTGGCCAAAAGACTCCGTTTCTGCAGGCCACTTCCAAAGAAAGAGGCGTGTGTGTGTGTGTGTGTGTGTGCGCGCGCTGTGTTCACTGAGCTGGCCACCACCTGCAAAGCCAGCACTGCCTTCCTTGTTTTGCGCCCTTGGCCCCTTCTAACCCTCCACGCTCCAGACTCACAAATGTTCGTCCAAAGGACTCTTTCCTTTAACTGCCTGGGGTGGGGTCAGGCCCCGGATGGGCCGTGGGGCAAACTTTTCATTTGCTTCAAGGGAGCCTGGTTGGCTCTGCCTGCCGGATGTGCTCAACGCCGGATCCATCCTCAAAGGCTTCGCCTTGGTACCCGAAAGTTACCTGCAGCTTCGTCCGTTTGGGACAAGAACAGGTTGCAAGAATGCAGCCCATTCCCGCTCCTTCCAAGAACCAGATGTTGTGGGGGTCAGCAAAGCAAGTTGCAAGATGGGCTTCACCAGGACCCACCTTAAGGATCCTCACTCAGCAAAGGACCTTGGAGTACTCATCTCTAAGGATCTAAGTGCCAGAGCCCACTGCAACAGCATTGCCAAGAAGGCATTAAGAGTGGCAAACCTAATCTTGCGTAGCTTCTTCTCCGGTAATATTGTACTTTTAACCAGAGCATACAAAACATTTGCTAGACCAATTCTCAAATACAGCTCATCTGTCTGGAACCCGCACTACATATCAGACTTTAACACAATTGAGAATGTCCAGAGATATTTCACTAGAAGAGTATTACATTCCTCTGTTCGCAACAGAATACCTTATGCAACCAGACTTGAAATTTTGGGACTTGAAAATTTAGAACTACGCCGCCTTCTGTCTGACCTAAGTGTAACGCACAAAATTATCTGCTACAATGTCCTACCT
>QLTV01003457.1:845836-859686 GCA_003457575.1 Thermophis baileyi
GGGGCGTGCATAAGCGCACCAGCATGCCTACCGTCCCTGTCCTCATGTACCCATATATTTGTAAAATTTCTTGTACTCATAACCATGCTTGTACTTATATATTCACAAACATGTTTATACTCTGTATAAATAAATAAATAAATAAATAAATAAATAAATAAATAAATAAATAAATAAATAAATAAATAAATAAATAAATAAATAAATAAATAAATCCTGGACCCCATGGCCTCTGTGATCCTTGAGGGCTGAGTAGCAGCTCCGATCTACCCATCCATCTCTGGGACGGTAGAGACATTCAGAGGGTTTCCTAGCCCAGCGGACCTACAGAGGCTTTCCAGGCTGCCAAGATCGATGATCTCAGTTTAAGAAGGGGATAATTTCAGATCTTTTGGATCAGCAGATGCAGATCTTATAAAAGGTGTCTGTACTCTTAGGGCTGCTTTATTTGGTACCCCACCAGCTATTGTGAAAACATACTTCCTCTCTCTTTTTTTCCCTTTCTTCAATCTCTCCTCCCCTCTCGTCACCCTTGCTTCTGGCCTGCAAAGCCAAACAGCCTTGATTTTTCTGGTCAAAGCCAAGGCCGCAGATAACCCAAGAGAAGAGAGTCAAGATTAACACTGTAGACCCAACAGTTTGTCTCCTGGCTTCGTCCACAGAAGACACGGTGTCCTGCAAGATCAAGAATCCTCAAAGCAGCCCTGGGTGGGGGAGAGCCCTTCCCTCCGGCCTTTCAGAAAGACCGACATTGAGTCTAGCTTCCTTCTAATCTCGGCATCTGGTTTCAAAACATGTTTCTAGTCCTGGTAGGAGGAGAGCTGGCTTAATCTGTGGGGGCAAAACATCAGGAGCCTGGCAGCGGCCTTTTCCGACTCACAAATTTTACTAAAAAATCTTCATGAGCCGCAGCCGATGCCTTTTAATAAAATTTGCGAGCCGGAAAAGGTTGTGAGAAGTTTTATATCCAAATATATTTTATTCTTTATAACTGTTTCCATCTTCCCTTAAAATATTAACAGAACCCACCGTGGTCTGAGAATGAGTGTCTCCCACTAGATAATTGACAGGCAAGCTGAAACTAAGTTAATCAACTAAAATTAGCAAACTTCCTCAAACCCCCAAATAAGTTACCCAGACCTAATCCACATATCAAAGGATAAGGTTTGCAAACACAATCAGAGTTAATTAAGTTAGGTCTCCCAGAGGAACCACACACACACACACACACACACACACACACACACACACACACAGGCCTCTCAAGTGTCACCCAAGAATCCACACATAAGACACTTCAAGCTCCCCCTATACAAATCTGCTGCTGTACCCCACTTCTCTGCAGCTGCTCCTAAAGGCAAACGGTTTTGATTTTAGGAATAAATATTTCTTCTTTCCTCACAGCTGTCCGGATCTCATTTGTATTTATTCTTGCGCAGTCCCGGCTCGAGTTGGAGCCCCAAATTATTTTTCTGACAAGGTGGAGAAGATCGCGAAGGGTGATGAGGCGACCCTGGGACGGAGGCTGCAGCCATCGCAAACAGAGGGGTGGGGTATGCTGCAATGGTCGTAAGTGCGAGGACTGCTCGTAGTCACTTTTCTCAGTGCCGTTGTGACGTCAAACGGTTGCTAAACGAAAGTTTGTGAGTCAAACCAGCCCTTGCAAGCCATGGGGTGAGGCTGCCAGCAGACTCTTTAGAGCCAAATAATTTCCTTTGGGCATGCAAAACTCTACGCAACGAAGACCGTCCTCGCAGCCAGTTAGCAGTTGGCGATCTCTGGGTGTGGAGCTGCTGACTCAGCTGGAAGAGAGAGGGGGGGGGGGGAAGCCAGAGAGAGAGAGAAAGGGAGAAGGGAGGGAGAGGGGAAATAAAAAAAAAACCCAGCCCAAATTACAAGCAGAGCCTGGCCAGAGAATTTAGCTAAATTGCCGGTTAGGGCTGTGCTTGAGCGTCTCCATAGGGTTGCAGCTGGGATGGTCTCTCCGCCGGAGCTAAATTAGAGAGTGGCAGAGGACTACGGTGACCCTGGGGCTCACCAAGCCACAGGCAGCGTCATTTAACCTGGGAGGTACCCCCGTGTGGGGTGGCAAGCCATCCAGCCTGCCGCTTTGCCAACCCACCTCCGCTTGCTAGAAGCCACTGCAAAGACGGCTTTCGGAGAGAGACAAGCCCTTAGTTCAGTGTTTCTCAACTGTGGTAACTTTAAGCTGTCTGGACTTCAACTCCCAGAATTCCCTAGCTGACTTTAAGCTCCCTGCACTTCAACTCCCAGAATTCCCTAGCTGACTTTAAGCTCCCTGCACTTCAACTCCCAGAATTCCCTAGCTGACTTTAAGCTGTCTGGACTTCAACTCCCAGAATTCCCTAGCTGACTTTAAGCTCCCTGCACTTCAACTCCCAGAATTCCCTAGCTGACTTTAAGCTCCCTGCACTTCAACTCCCAGAATTCCCCAGCTGGACTTTAAGCTCTCTGGACTTCAACTCCCAGAATTCCCCAGCCAGCATGCTTCCTCCAGGGAAGGCACTGAGTGCTAGCGGGATGATAATGCCCAATGTTGCCAGGTTTGGGATGCTGTATTCTGCAACCCTGCTGGCATTTCCAGGCTGGGCATGAGTCCTTTTCTCACAGGGGAGTGAGTTGGTCTCCTGCTGCAACCCTGGGGGATCTTTGGAGCCTGGTCCACGGAGGGTGCGATGTTTGACTGCCACTCATAAAGACCTGCCGGCCTTCAAATTCCGCTACATCGGTGCCCTCTGTCTGATTCCCACAAACTGAGATTCTCCTTCTCTGAATCACTGCTTTAAGCTGCGTTCTCGTTCTATCTGCAGCTGCCTTAAGAAGCTGCATTTGCTCAACTGCCACATCCTTTTTGGGAGGAAAAAAGCCAGGAAAACCAAAAGGCAGCAACCTTTGCAAATATTTTCCCAGTCTCGGCTTCATTTCATTTTTCTTTCTCACAGGAAAGAGTTCGTGTCTTGGAATTCTTTCTGCGCTCCAGCGAGAACTCCCCGGGATGTGACAGCAATGTATTTACGATCCTGATAAGGCATTTTAGAGGGGAAAATCATTTTTAAAACTTAACTCTTCCTTGCCCTCATTCTCTCAGCCTCCTCCCTGCGCTCTCCCGGGGTCCTTAAGAAACTCAGAGCGAAGGAAGGTTTCAAATTTCATTTGCAGGCTTGACTGGAATAAAACTATGGTTCTCTGGAGCCATAATCACAAACCTCTGTGAGTGTCTGCAACAGAACCGCCCATTACGGGGTCTGGAAGAGGCGAAGAAGAGGAGGGATTTGCTGTATAATTTGACATTCCTCCATTGTATTGACTAGAAACGTAGCACCCTCATTTCATTTGCTGGCATCTAATTGAATTAAATTATCCAATTTGCCCAGGGATTGTGGAATAAGCCACAACGGGCCCCATTCACAATCATGTTCCTGCGACATGCTAAACCAGAACCAAACCACACTCTAGCTTAGCACGATGCCAAAATCTGTCTTCTCCAGCAATCTTTCGTCAGTGAGATACGATAATCAAGGAGAAGAGGAAACCAAACAGGCTGTTTGAGGATGAGAAGAAACTTGGTACGTGCTCAGATGCACCCTTGTTCTCCTGGGGCAAATAATTCGGAAGAACTTGCTATGGACTTAGAAAGTGGCTGCTTTAAGCCTTATCTTTGCATCTCGTTCCTGCCTTGAAAGCAAGTTTTCATCAACGTTTTCATTTACATTTGAGTGCTGGTTAGGGAGTAGTGCCTAACCAGAGCCACGAAGCGAGAGGCAGAAATATGAGGTTCCAAGTTAGAACAAACCAGCATTTCTTTTTTCCCTAGATGGCTTGTCCAAAACTGCCACGGGTATGAAAAGGAAGGAAGGAAGGAAAAGGAAAGAAAGAAAGAAAGAAAGAAAGAAAGAAAGAAAGAAAGAAAGAAAGAAAGAAAGAAAGAAAGAAAGGAAGGAAGGAAGGAAGGAAGGAAGGAAGGAAAGAAAGAAAGAAAGAAAGAAAGAAAGAAAGAAAGAAAGAAAGAAAGAGAAAGAAAGAGAAAGAAAGAAAGAAAGAAAGAAAGAAAGAAAGAAAGGAAGGAAGGAAGGAAGGAAGGAAGGAAGAAATTTTCGGTGGGCCACTCCTGCGATGCAAGCTATGCCTTTGGGAAGATGTGCAGGACATGAATCTCTCCCCCCACCCTCGCCGGTTGTGCCTTGCACGGTCCCTCCCAGCGAGGACGGGGGGGGGCGCTCTGCCTCCAGAAGAAAAGAGGAGGGGAGGGACGGAGAGGGGAGCTGTTCGGGGCCGTCCTGCCCTTCCCTCTTCCTACCCTCCCATTCCCACATGAAACCAGATTTAATGCAAACAAGCTGGCCTGGCTCAGAGCTGCCTAGGACGCTGCGGAGAGCACAGCAGAGCAGAGCAGAGCCCCTCCAGGCGCCAGGCACCCCAACTCGGAGAGAAACTTCCCGAGAGGAACCAGCCGCCTTCCCATCTCCTTTTCCCCGGGTGAGTCCCTGCCAGGCGCTTCTCCTGCTTGGGGGCCCAGCTGGCTCCCCTGCGTTGGGCTCTCTCTGCCATTCTCCCTGGCAATGGGGAATCCTGATGGGATCCTGCCACCCCTCCCGCCCTGCCAGGCACCCGTGACACTTTTTAAGGCCTCTGTCAGGGTGGCAAGAGCCCGCCTCTGCCCCTGTTTTAATTCCAGGTGTGCAGAAAGAGCCAGCAGGGCAGGTGAGTGCCAGTCAGCAGAATCCGCCCCCCCTGCATTTGGAGGGTTGCCACTGTGAGGAGGCGAGAAGGTTGGGCAGTTCAGGGCTGCTGCTGCAGTCCGGTAGACTTCAGAGACCAAAGGAGGCTCCCTGCAGACCGACTGCCTCTAAGCAAACCTTTGCACAACCGCAAAGGTCGGCTTCGATGCCCACAGCCCTTCGGCCTCTTGCCATCGTGTGCCCAGCCCTTGAGAGCTGCAAGACGGGCACTCATCTGCCTCCCCAAAGCTGCAACGCTTGGGTTGGGGTAGGCACGCTTTTGCGGGGAGGTCTGGGGGTCCAAGCCCTGACACTCATACTTATCTTGGCCAGTTCCCTTCTCTCTCCATCCCTTCCCCGAACTGATAGATTTCCATGCTGGGGTCCCTTGGGATTTCCTTTCTCCTGCACATGTGCAAAGTGCTTCTGCTTGACTCACAAACGGGCCCTGTGGTGCCTCCTCTTTTGCAGTTGGAGCCTGGGGGCCGGAAAGAGAGAAGACCCCCCCCCAGAACCATCCTCTATCGATAGCCTTTATGGTTGCTTTTTTGGGTGACTGCATCCTTCCTCTTACTTTGATGACTTTAAATATTAACAAGAAGTAAATTTGAAGGGATTTGCCTGATTTTTCAAATCGCACATTCATAAGTCCTTCTATCCTCTCCCTCCCCCTCCCTCCCTCCCTCCCTCCCTCTCTCTCTCTATCTCTCTCTCTCTCTCTCTGTTGTGTTTTTGACTCAGTGAGTCCAAGTACAGATTAGGTGGACGTGTTCCTGGGGGGCCCAGGGGGCTGGAAAGTACAGAAGCCCCCGCCTCTGAAATAAAGTAGAATTAAATATCCCCTCTTGTGGTCCAGAGTCTTTAGCTGGCTCTTTTGGGGGGGGGGGGCTGGGATCCCGAACGGAGTCTGGACTGTTGATTTAATTGCCATTTGATAATTTGTTCCTGCCAAGGGGAGTCAGAGAGATCTCAGATTACAGAAAGCTGAAGTGGGTTTAGAGAATATGTTATGCTTTTGGGGAAAGAGGGAGGGAGGCTGACGAAGTATGGAGTCTGAGCAAAGCTACGGGGGTTGGAGGCATTCCCAGGAATGACGACTGAGGAATGGAGGACCGCTTCTTCCCAGATGCTACAGCAGAGGGATAAAAAAGTTGAATTTTTATTGGGGTACTCTTAAGTTTGATGTTTACATCAAGTTTTAGACAGCTGAGCGGAGCCTACGCCCTCAGCAGCAGTCTACCTGTGACTACCAGAAATGGGAACGGTGGTGTCTGAGCTGCTCAGAAACATCTGGTTGGCTTCTATTGAAGGAGGAGATCCTTAAACGGGGGAGAGGGGGGCGCAAGGCAGACCCCCCCCTTAACCTGCAGCTTTTCATCCTGGGAACACTGTGGATTCGGGATGCCAGACAGGGCAAAAAGCTAGTTTGGGGAGCCAGAGAGGTGCCTCTGCGATCACCGAAGAGCAGGGCCCTGAGATGTCCCCCCCCCCAAAATGTGGATGCCCCTTTGGGAGGGGGAGAGAGGCAGGGAAGAAAAGGAGGAAGTTGGAAGATGAAGGGTGTTTTATGGCAGCATCCTTCATTAAGAAAATCCAATCAAACGCAGAGGATGGAGATCAGGCAAAATTTGGGCCATGGACTGCAGAGAAATCCTCCTTGGTAGCCCCGGGGGGGAGGGGGGCTGGCCTGGCAAATCCCCCTCCAGGTGCTCTTGGTCTCCTCCGATTCACCACGATCCCCAACGTTGCTCTGCTGAAGTTTTAGGAGAGCTGAAAAGCTGAGCAACTGTTGGAAAGTGGGAGAAGGGGGACCACATCTGGCAGCCCATCCAGGACCCTCCAGCTGTTCCAGCCCCCCAGACATCCAGATGGCCAGACCACCCACTCTGGGGGCTGCAGGAAGGCTCCAGACTGGGCAAAGGGGGGTGCGTGTATTGCCCTCAGCTGGCCAAGAAAGGATTGGCTTTCAGTTTGGCTGCTTTTAGCAAAACATCTGGAATTTGGAAAAGGTCTCAAAGCCTGGGCAGTCTCAAGGGAAGGGTTAGCGTCTGACCATGTGCAGAAGGACATCCCTGCGCCTCTCCCTGAGGATTCTAGGCTGTGTGTCCTGAGAGAGAGAGACAGACAGACAGACAGAGGAAGAGAGAAAGAGAGAGAGAGGAAAGAGGGAGAGAGACAGAGAGAAAGAAAGAGAAAGAGAAAGAGGAGAGAAAGAGGGAGGGAGAGTGGGAGAGAGAGAGAGAAGGAGAAGGAATGGAGACATTTCTTGAATTTTCTTTGTTTAGATCTACCGGATAGATTAATGGGGCCTAAAGTAAACCTCACCCAGCAGGGTGAGTGCTGGCGTTCTTGAGCTGTCTCGCATCGCTCAGCCCGGCCAGCCGTTTCCGTTGAGAGGCTCCAAGCTCAGGAATGTCTCCCGCTGCCAGCTGTGCTCCGCTCAGGCCAAATCGGGATACTTAAACACCACCTTCCCAAGAACGATTGAGAGCAACCGAGGCTGCAAACCGACTCTGGGCACGGACGGAGCGATGCCCGGATTCCCAAGTGGAAAGTCCTTTGCAGGCCAGAAGTTCTCCGTCTCCTTCTCTGAACAAAGAGCATTGCTGTTCTGAATTCGGACAGACCATAATAACTTAATTGCCCCCCCCATTGCAGAGACACCCCCCCAAATTAACGGACAGATGTGAATGAATGCAGCTGCTTCTAAAGCTGAATCGGAGTTTTGGGCACCATCTCTGCCCCTGTGAAAGTACCTTAACCCTGGTCAGACCACCAAGCTATGGGATCCAGGGCTCCCTATCTAGCTGCCATTCTGGAATTGGGGGTAGAAAGTGAGGGTCTTAAGCTTGGAAACCTCTTCATGCTCTCTTTAGCCTTCTGCAGATCAGGGACTCATACTGAGAACCAAGGCAGACTCCCCCACCAAGCACCGTAAGCTGGTATGGAGAGGCCTTGCTTTGGCCTAAGATTTAAAACTTCAGGGTTGGTTTATTGTTGTTCCAATCACTGCAGATTTTAGAATAAATGAATATTTTTATTACCATCACAAACCAGAATTGCAAACAAACAAATAAACAAGCATTCGAAATCAAGTAAAAACAAGATAAACTATTACAGTTGGTGGAGGCTCATAGATTTTATACAAGAACAATGTAAAATGGGCATTTGGTGTTGGGTAAGGCAGGGAATAGACTGAGGGGCCCAAATCAGTGGTGGGATTCAAATTTTTTTACTACTGGTTGGTTCCGTGGGCGTGGCTTGGTGGGCATGGTGTGGCTTGGTGGGCATGGCAGGGGAAGGTTACTGCAAAATCCCCATTTCCTCCCAATCAGCTGGGACTCGGGAGGCAGAGAATAGATGGGGGCGGGGCCAGTCAGAGGTGGTATTTACCGGTTTTCCGAACTACTCAAAATTTCCGTTACCGGTTCTCCAGAACTGGTCAGAACCTGCTGAATACCACCTCTGGGCCAAATATTTGATTTTCGTGCATGATTGCAATTCTTTGGATTGGTTTGTTTTAGCTGTGAACTTATTTTCGGTGTGGAAAGGAGGAATCCTTCCAGAAAAAGGTTTCTTTGATTCAAAGCCCTCTGAAGAATAACAGATCCCTTGTGTGTCCCTTGTGTTCCCTCCACCCCCCCCCCCCAGAAATTTGTGTGGTCCTTTGAGCCTTGCCATGGTGGCCCTGCAAGATCTCTGTCTGCTTCTTCTTCTGATGTCGCCTTTTTGCGCCTCAAGATCAATTCAGAACTTGGTCCTGGAAGACAGTGAGGGGAGCGGAGACAGCGAGGGGGCTCCCCCCGACCCCACTTCTGCCAGGGCGACGCTGAGTGCGAGTCCCACCTCAGGGAGCCTTGTGGTCGATTCGGTCAATGGAACTTTGCACTCGTTCAACATCCTGGACGGCATTGTGAACTTCTTCCAGACCTACATGCTCTTGATCATCGTGGTGGGCTCCCTTCTCCTCATCTTCCTTTCCATCGTGTGTGCGGCTGTCATCACCCAGCAGAAGCACAAGGCCTCCGCCTATTACCCGTCGTCTTTTCCAAAAAAGAAGTACGTGGATCAGAAGGACAAGGCAGGGGGGGCCAAGGCCTTCAGCGAAGTTCCTGAGAAGCCGTCAGATGACAGCCAAGAGGAGCCAGTAGATTCCACCAAACAATTGCAGGCTGACATCTTAGCTGCTGCCCAGAACCTCAAGTCTCCGACCAAGGTCGTCATGGCGAATGGGAAAAGTGGCCCCGTGGAAGACCCACCAGTTGAAGCAAAAGAGGAAAGGGCCCAAAAAACAGAAAACGTGGAGGAGGGCAGCTCCAAAGAAGAAGAAGAAGAAGAAGAATCACCACCAACTGAGGCTGAGCTGCCTCCAGAGACATCAGCTCCAAACAGTTTGGTGGATGCTGAGACCAAAGAAGAAGAGGTCCCATCTGTGGTGGAGACCCATCCATCTCCACCTGAGGAGTCCAAGGAAGCCCCACCCACCGAGAAATCTGCCATGCCTGCCTCAGAAGGTGAGAAGGAGCAGAAGGAAGAGCTCAGCGCTCCACTGACTCTTGACCCCACAGAAGAATCCAAAAACTGAACGGAGTCAGTTCCCATCACTGGGGGGGACAGCTTATAATATGAAATCTACAGGGATCTGTTTATCAAACAGAGGGGAGCAGATCTTTACCTTACCTGTAAAGAAGACAAGTTAGCCACCTCCCACCCTTCCAAGAAACACCTGAAAGTTCTACATTATTGTGATTTTGCTTTAATGGAATTTCTTCAGTTATTCAGACTTGCCCAAGTCTTGCGTCCTCCAGGTGTGGAAGACCATAACTTCCATCATCCCCTGCCAACCAACCTGCCCAGGGAGGTGATGAGAGTCGCTTAACACATCTGGGGGGGGGGAGAGGGAAGCTGAGTGACCGCAATGTCATAATGCAGGTACTCAACCAGATGTCATTGAGCAGGTAAGATAGAACTTATTTTAGAAGACCTGTTGAAGACACATAGACTTCAACGTGGTTCCAGGATTCTTCTGGAGGAAACATCCCAGTATCGTCCTCCAGGACTTTCCCACTTTCAGGGAGAATATATCTGCACATACATACATACATACATAATTTTTGAGATGGGCCCTTTGGATGTGCGTCTAACTCTATTTATATCAATCCTTAATTCTGGACCAAGAGATCATTGGTCAACCTTTCTATCAATCATGAAGTCATCCAGACCTTTCTTTCCCCCCAACACTGCTGATGAGATCATCTTTGGGCAAACTTGAAGTTATTTCATACCTGTTCTTCTTTTAAAGCAAATCCTGGCTCAACTCTGTTTAGTCGTCCCTTATATCAATCATTAATTCATTTACTTTGGTTAGTATCAGCTCTGAAAGTTGAACTCGTGGCCGTATATAGTTTCAGAATGGCCAACCTGAAATCAAGTACAATTTCCGGCCAAGCAATGACAACAATGTACAATGGATCCAACACTCAGTCCAAGTTTTTTATTTTATTTTAAAAAAGCTGGTTTCTGAGAATTCTTCACTCCAAGTTCTCCAGGTGCTTTAGGACAGGGGTCTCCAACCTTGGCAACTTTAAGACTTGTGGACTTCAACTCCCAGAATTCCTCAGCCAGCAAAGCTGGCTGAGGAACTCTGGGAGTTGAAGTCCACAAGTCTTAGAGTTGCCAAGGTTGGAGACCCCTGCTTTAGGAGATCTGATTGCTCAACCCAAGCAACTTTGGGAAGAATCTGATGACATTTCTGATAATTATTCCTCTTAAAGGTCTACAAAGACGCAGACTTTTGTGTGGAGGGGAAGATACTGAGGATTTTCATGAGTGAATGAAGCCCAACAAAGGTGGATTTTTATCTATGTTCAATCCCGAAGTTCTTCACTTGTCAAGATTTGGTTCATCTACCGAGGAGGCAGGCCTCATATTTCTCAGCATTCAAACACACTGAAAAATGTTTTCTGGGCTTTTTTTAAACTCAGTTATGGGGTGGAGGGAAGAATTTTGGTCTTTTAAAAAAATGTTTTTATACTTTGAGGGGAGGGGGGGGGCGGACATTGGATTTCAGATTTCCAGGTGCTAATCTTTCTGGGCCAACTAGAAAAATGTTTCAGTAAGCCTTACAGCTGAAGCAAGTGAGTTTAACCTGGTTTGCGACAAGCCTTGAAGAAGCTGGGTGCCAGGAGAACATATTTGCAACCAAAAAAAAAAAAAAATCCTCCTTGGTTTTTCCCAGCTTCTTTGCAAAGGTTCTGCTGATATTTATGACTTTTCCTCCCACTGGGGTTCTCCCAGGGTGACCCTTGTAATCCTAGTAAAAACTTCTATAAATTTAGCTGACCGAGACATTTATTGTAGTTTTGAGGACTTATCTGGGATAGGGTTTAGGAGGTTGACCTTCTCTGGCAGAGTCTCTGCAGTCCTACACTCTCAAGGCCATTTTTGAATGAGAGATTCTAACGGGGTTGTAAAAGACAACATCTGGAGCTTTGCAACCAGCTTAACCCCAACTAGGTTAGCATGAAGAGGGTCTTGTGAAGCTCTCAGCATCTTTTTCTAGGGCTTCCTAAACCTTAAAACGCCAGGAAGGACACAGTGTTGATAAAAAACACAAAAGAAACATCCTTACAGCCCTTCTTCACTTTCCAGATGTTCCAACCCAGTCCAGGCGTGGCAGAAACCAGATGCCCAAACACCTAGAACTGTGTTTCTCAAGCTTTAAGGTGTTTGCACTTCAACTCCCAGAATTCCTCAGCCAGCACGGTTAATTGGTTGATATGGCCAATGATTTCAAAAAAAATGGCCCAAATTCCATAAAATGCCATCACTGTCATGTTCCTTTCCCTTGCCTGAACCCCTCTTAAGCCTACAATGAGTCCAAATGTATTTTTCTCCATTATAGATGTATGATCCATTAAAAAGAAATGATAAAGCAGGCTTGTGTGGATTTGTGGATGAGGACCTGTGGTTTTCCTGCCCTGAATTCTCCAGGCAACGTATCTGAAAGAGCAAAAGACTTGTGGGCATAGAAATGGAAGGGGGTCTCTCCCCCCCCCCCCACCAAAAAGACAGTTCTTAATATGCAGCTCATAAAATCTTGTCTCTTTCTTGGAAATGGTTCCTCCAGTCTCAGATTATGCCCAAACCACTCCTCAAAATTACGGGATTTGCACACTTCCTCTTTTACCCATTGGATTATTTGGGGAAGGGGTCAGCTAAACCTATCTCGTCCTACCTCGCCAGGCTGGTTTTTGCTTTAAGCTCTCTTGGGATGCTAGTCATCTTCTTTGGGCAACTAGAACCCCCTCCCGTCTCCCTTCTTCTCATCCCGTTTCCTAAACGGTCCCAAAACCCTCCCTTTGGCGGGTTGACTTTTCACTGTCTTGGTGGCTAGACTGGAAGGGGGGAGCAAACATTGTTGTGAAACTTCTCTCTCTCCTGGGATTAAAAGAGGAAATAGCCGGCATTCTTGGGCCAGAAAGAGAGCATCGCAGGGGCCTCCGGATGGAGATTCCCCCCCCCCCCCAATCCATCGGGCGCTCCGGACTCTGCTGTGCTGCGGCACTTGGGAGAATTTCTGCCTGCTTTGAAGGCTGCAAGAAGCTCAGCCAAGGGGAGAACTGGGGTGGAGGAAAACGGGCCTTAGGGATGGTCCGGGGTTCTAGCAGGCACCAGGGGTGACGTGATGCTGCTTTTTGACCTAATTGGCACTGCCATGCCCTCCCCTTGCCAGCTCTGGCTTCCCCTTTGTCCCTCTTCTGCTTGCAATGAAACAAGGTCAAACAGCCCCTACTTGGCAAGGGTGGCACTCAGCAAGTTGCAAAAGATTTGGGGCACTCTCCTTCAGGATTGTCCCAAAAGGCAACTGGTTCTATTTCTATTTGCAGCTTCTGTTCCCCAGCATTCAGTCAGAACTGAAGAAGCTTCTTGGATGAGAAGCGAAATGCTTTCAAAGACACAAAAAAAAGTCTACTTGTCTTTTGAAAAGCATCTTTGGGGCAACCATGACCTGGATGATTGACAATCTCCATAGACATTTATCCTTCAAGATGATCTCCATCGTGGAGGGGAATCTCCCAGCCGCCCTCTCTGACTGTTGCTAAATTCCCAGGGTTCTTCTTTTGTCCAAGTGCTCTGTCCAGATGCAAATCACACAGAATGACAGAGTTGGAAGGGACCTTGGAGGTCATCTAGTACAACCCCATGCTCAAGCAGGAGACCCTATTCCATTCCAGACAAATGATTCTCCAGTCTCTTCTTGAAAACTTCCAGTGATGGAGCATTCACAACTTCTGGAGGCAAGCAGTTCCACTGATGAATTGTTCTCACTGTCAGGAAATTTCTCCTTAGTTCCAGGTTGCTTCTCTCCTGTTCAGATGTGGGTATCGTATCAGCCTAGCTGAAAGCCGACAGCCTCCCTTTCCTCCAAGCAGGAGGAGCAAAGTGGGTCCTTTAAGGCAGGGGTCTCCAACCTTGGCAACTTTAAGACTTGTGGACTTCAACTCCCAGAATCCCTCAGCCAGGCTGAGGAATTCTGGGAGTTGAAGTCCACAAGTCTTAAAGTTGCCAAGGTTGGAGACCCCTGCTTTAAGGGAAGCTGTAATCCTTCCTCACACCTTTGGCTTGTGACAGGTAACCTGGAGTCCAGTTTGGGCCCCTTTTCATCAGCAAGAGGGCAGGATGGCAGACAGAAGAGGGGGGGGGTGCACCTCTTTCCTCTTTGCATGCTTTCAACTCCCAGCACAGCCCTGCTTTAAACCCCCCAATGTCTCCAGTTTATGTCAAGGTCCTCCTTGAGAGAAAGCCTTCCAATTTGCAATTTGCGTATTTTCTCAGAAGCAGAAGCAACAACCCGGTGGCAAGGTCAGCTGCCAACAAAACACTGATGTGTGCTTGCGAAGGAGAGATAGGAGTGTGCAAAACATAACAACCCTCCCCAATTATTATTTTTCTCTCCCTTTCTCTGAGCACAAAACAGCTGAACTTGGGAGCATTTGGTCAGGAACAAAATCTGCAATGCTTTTTAAGCACCAAGCAGGGAAAAGGTGTGTTTCCTAAATGCTTCTTCCCCTGGGGACTCTGAGAACTTATAAAAGGGGACATGTTTTC
>QLTV01003457.1:859770-872003 GCA_003457575.1 Thermophis baileyi
CCTTCTGTGGGGGGTGGGGTGGGGGGGGGTGGAGGGGGGGGGGGAAAGACCGCCTGACTCAAACTTCTGCTGTTTGCCACGGCAGAGCATGCCAAGAAAACGTTAAATGCTGATCTCGAATGCAGGAGAAACCTCAAGACTAAAAACGGCTGCTTGGAGCACTGAAGGGTTTGGCCCGCTCCTGGAACAAAGGGAGGGTTGTAATTTAGCCGTTGCTGTGGGTTGCCTGTGGCCAGCTTGGTCCGGATTTAGAGAAATCTGCCCAATATTTAGGGCAGGCAGGCAGAGTTGGAGAGAACATCTAGTCCTTTCATTTCTGACCGCCTACCTCCAACATCAAGGAGAGCTTCAACCGAAGCCTTTCTGCCTCCCTTCCTTGCATTGTGGTGGCCCCTTACCAGAAGCCCCTTCCCATCCCAGGGCTATTGAAAGCAAAGCCTGTTTGGGCTCCTTCCTGGCTCTCCATTGCAGGGTCTGCGTTTAAACTGGGCTTGCATTTTGTCATAAACCAGGATGCCGCCCCAGCTGGCATGACGTGCCACCAGAACAAATTGTATTAGAGCTTAGGGCAGCAGGGGTGTGTGTGTCTGATGAGCATCAAGGAAGATTTAAAAGAGAAAAGCAATACGGTGACTATCTGAGCTTTGCTTCTTGGAGAGCTTTTAAAAGGGGGTCTAGAAAAATCATCTGCTGTGGAAAACTTGATTCTAAAACTCGGGTAAAATGGGCAATTAAAATGAGTCAATCCAACCCTTTTGACAAAATCTTCTCTTCACCAGAAGGCGCTCTTCGGATGCAAAATATTTCAGAATGATTTATTTTTAAGCGTCTCCTTTTTGCCTTTGAATGGGGAGGCCTATTGTTGACCGGGATGGCTTCCGAGTGGATTATCCAGTTGCTGGGATCAACGGCAGGCGATGCTTCGGCAGCTGAGGACTGTTTTGGTTGGAAACCTGAGCTGCCGATAAATTATCCCAAATACAGGGTGGCAGCTGGCACTCTTGACAGGAGGGGTGAAAAACCTTCGCCCGCCTGTCTGTCAGCATGCACTTCTCCCTGGCCTCTGAAGAATGCAGAGGCAGGTTTCGCTGGCTGGGGTAGCCTTTGCAGAAGGGAATTGCCACGCTGGGACTGTCCCCATCTCATCAGCCAGCCTGGACATGTCAACGGACCCCTAATTTAAACACAGTCCCCTCTGGCGCCTTCAATAGAGCCTCCTGTTCTCATTAGGTAGATTAAAAAAAAAAAAATCAAGAGCAGCAGCTGCCGTTTTGCATGTGCTGAGAGACTGGTGTATATTCTGCTCCTCTCTCCTGCTGGTTTTCCAGTCTATGTCAGACAGTCGAGTTCTATCAGATTTGGGGAATGAAGAGATCACAAGAGATACCAGTGCCAGGCACCAGGGGGGAAAAGTGCCAGACTTCCAAAATGTCATTAGGATTGATAAAAAAATGTGGTACAGTATTTCTCAAGCTTGGCACCTTGAAGGTGTGTGGACTTCAGCTCCCAGAATTCCCCAGCCAACAAACAACTGTTTGCTGGCGGATGGGTAGCTTGGCCTCGTGGTTAAGTCACCAGGCTAGAAGCCAGATGTGAATTCTAGTCCTGCTTAGGCATGAAAGCCGGCTGGGTGACTTTGGCTCAGTCCCTATCTCTCTCAGCCCAACCCACCTCACAGGGTTGTTGTTATAGGGAAACAAGGAGGAGGAAGGAGCATTAGGTATGTTCTCCACCTTGAGTTACTTATAAAAATAGTAAAGGTGTGATATAAATAAAGAAAACGCAAATTAAAAGAACTCATCGTTCTGTAGAACAAACATATATTATCTCTGCATGTGTAGCACAGGCTGAACAGCAAACAAATCTGAAATTTGTGCATTAACAATCAGGTGAAACAAAAATATATTCCTTTCTTTAGAATTCCAATCTAGAAAATAGCAAGCAGAGACAGCTTTATCAGGTCTATCCCTCGTGTTAGGGGAACGTGAAGCCAGCAACATAAAACTACACTGCCGTTACCCCCCAAATCAATGACCAGAAATGTAGTCAGTCGTAAGCCCAAAGAGCCTCTGTACTGCTCTAAATCTACCCCTGGAGGGAGAACCATGGGATGCCATACATCATTGATTGTCCCTGTGGACTCAAGGGTCGTAACTGAAATGGCCCTGGGACTTTTCTTTGTAACTAAGAGACAACTTTAACCCCCCCTCTCTTTCAGTGGCCATCCTTAAGGCTACAAACCAAATCTCAGACGAAGATCTTTCACACAGATAAAGGCAAAGAAGCCAAGAGCAAAAAGCTGCAGCAAAGTCAGTCTATCCTGTTGGCTCTAGTACAGTCTGAACATTGTGCGTATGACTTGTGCGTCTTTCCAAAATGTTGATGGATCAAGCTCCTAAGATATCGTGCTGAGGCTACAAGTGGAATGAAGGGAAGCTGGCTCCCAGGCCCTGAGATGCAAAGGAGCCCTACATACTGGCTGCGCTCTTCTTAGGTCCAGCGGGGTTTGACCCCTGCTTCAACTTGTAATCCGCCAAGGCAGCCTTGATGGCGTCTTCCGCTAGCACTGGAGAGAAGGAGAGAGAGAGAGAGAGAGAGAGAGAAACTGTCAGAGCTTGGAAACATGTGATGCTGCTTTGTTTTCCATGGGGAAAACAAAGGGTTCCAGGAACGCAATCAACAATGAAAATCCTACTCACTTGAGCAGTGCAGTTTTACTGGCGGCAGGCAAAGCTCTTTAGCAATATCAGTGTTTTTTATCTTCAAGGCTTCATCAACCTGAAATTGACCCAAATTGATAGTTTAGCAAGGCTGGGTAGCTCTTGGGTAACTCTTTCCCAAGGATCTCGTTTACAAAGAGATTCTCACTTTATTTTACATGAGAATATGCCCCACCAAGGCTGAAGGTTCACAAATGTCCTCGAAGATGATGGAAGAGAAGACGGGACTTAACTCTAAATATGGCCAAGGATTTGAAATGGAGAAGCACGTACCGTCTTCCCTTTCACCCACTCCGTCGCCAAAGAACTTGAAGCGATTGCTGACCCGCAGCCAAACGTCTTAAATCTGGCGTCAACGATTTTTCCGTTTTCGTCCACCTCGACCTGAGGGCAGTTACAAAGACCCCAATTACCGGTCAGGGCAAGGCTAACGGAAAGGGGACAGGCTGGGCATGCTGAGCTGCCTGGGAAAAGCAGGGCCTTTGCTTACTTGCAGTTTC
Organism: Thermophis baileyi; assembly: GCA_003457575.1. NCBI lineage: Eukaryota > Metazoa > Chordata > Lepidosauria > Squamata > Dipsadidae > Thermophis > Thermophis baileyi. The sequence continues at coordinate 862,991 of QLTV01003457.1, forward strand.
ATGACGTCACCGCAGGCCGGAGCCCCCACCAGGCCAGTCCCCACATTCTTTGCCTTCTTGTCCAGGGAACCGACATTCCTGGGATTCTCGTAGTGATCTACCACCTGAAAGGGAAAATTCAGGGCAAAACTGAGGAGCCGAAAGAGAGAATCCTCCTCATAGAAGGGAGGCAAGAAAAGCATCACACCAGAGAATAGCACGGGATTCCTCTCTTCCCCCTTTCAGCTTGTTTGGAGGTTGTGAACCTGATTGACCAGCTGGTCAAAGTGAGGCTGGGAGGCTTTTTCGCCCAGAAATGGCTGAAAAGCGAGCCCAGAACGGATTCTAGGCAATCGGGGCTCTTGGACTCCCCTCTTTCTGTCCAGCCCCCCCCCCCCCCCGGGATCAGGCCCAGCCAATCTTGGGGCACTTGAGTTTTGCTGCTTTCCAGGGAGAGGCGACACAAGAGAGAGGAAACAGGCCGGAGGAGGGAGAAGGAAAACTCACAACCCCGGGCTTTTTCTTCCTTCCTTCCTTCCTTCCTTCCTTCCTCCCTCCTCCGCCCACTGGAGACAGAAACCACCCGGCCCTGCCCTGCGTCCTCCCCGAGGGAGGCGGCAGGTGGACGGGGATTCCCTCCAACTCCACACCCCATAAGCCCCGGCATGTAACCCATACTCCCTTCCCACCCTCCCCGGGACAGACACGTGTCTACTTTGACGGGACCCGCGTTCTCTAAGCCTCTCCTTTGACAGCCTCGGCCGTGAAAGGGGCGGGGCTGCGGCTCCCGTTATCGGGAGCGATGGGAGTTGTAGTCCCTCGGGAGGGGCGCCGGACCGTCTCCCGCCTCCCCTCTCAAGGCCCGGCCCACCTTCTCGTGGTAGCCGGCGGCCGGAGGAGGCGGAGGCCGGGCCAGGCCGGGCCTGAGGAGCACCGCGGCCCTAACGCCGCTCGCCCGCAGCGCCGCCATCTTGTCCGTTTCGCAGGCGCTGTGCAGCCGCGGGGGACGCACGCAGCGTCAATAGAGGGCGAGGCGACGCGTCCGTGACGCCATCACGGCGCGCCAAGGAGAAGGCGCGGAGCCGCCAAGCCACGCCCCCTTGGCCTTCGAGGAGGGAGCTTAACCGCTCGCTGCCTGGCAGGTATTTCTTGCGCCGCTGTTGAGCGTGGCCGCGGGAAAGAGCAGGCGAGCCTCCATGTTCAGGAGACGCAAGCGCTGCCGCCTCCCCCCCCCAAATGACAAAATCCGGGCGTTTTCATTTTATATCGGTTTTATTTCGTTTTAATTCTGCCCCCTCCTTGTGGTGCATGGGTTACCCCCCCCCCCCCCCGTTTCACGGGGGGGGGGGAGAGCGCTGGCTCCTCCCAGGGGTCTTTGCGGCAGCCAGAGACGGTCTCTGAGGCCCCTTTCCACGCGGCTGCCCTCCGCAAGTGCCTGTTTGGAGCGGGACCCACCACTCCCCTTCCCTTCCCGGAGCTCTTCCCGCGCCCACTCGGCCTGGAGCGGAAGATCCCACTGAAGGCCGAAAATCGCGTCTCTTTCAAGGTTCACGCGCCCGGCTCTCTCCTGGCGGGCTCTTCCCCTTCAGGCGTCGCTTCGGGCAGCCCGGAGGCTCGGCGCGCGCGAACGTCCCCGACGCGCGAGGGGTCCTGCCGGGGGCGCAGCGAGGGCGGCCGCCGGGCGCGATGGCGGACTCGGAGGATTCGGAGGCGGTGGCCATCGCGGCGGCCATCGGGCTGCTGGAGGAGGCGGGCGACTTCGACGACCGCTGCCTTATTGATGACCTGAACCCCGCCGACCTCGACGAGGAGGACGACGACGACGACGACCGCCGCTATGAGGAGACGGAGGCGGACGCCGAGATCCTGCGCCTGGAGGAGCAGGTGAGGGGGCGGGGCTTCTGGCAGGCAGGCCACGCCCACCCCTCCTTTCCTGCCCCCGGGTGGGGGGGGGCTCTCGACGGGCGCCTGGAAATAGGAATGAATGGGGGGGGGCAGAGGAAGAGGAAGGGAGGCCGCCTACGAGGCTGCCTCTCCGCGCCAGGAGCCCCTGTCCTGGCCCGAAGGCCTTTTTTGGGGGGGGGGCCTCCTCCCAAGGAAGGCGGCTTTGCTGCTTGGGGGGGGGGCGGATGGCATGGGGAGGCCAGGCAGGGACCCTCCTGCTTCTCTAATACGGCTAGTCCTCGACTTACGACCCCAACGGAGCCCGAAATTTCCGGGGCCAAGCGAGGCAGTTGTTAAGTAAGTTTTGCCCCACTTTGCGACCTTTTGTGCCATCGTTGTTAAGTTAGTGATGAGTCCGTATAAATTCACCGCAGTTGTTAAGTAACCCGGTTGTTAAGTGAATCCGGGCTTTCCCCGTCGACTTTGCTTGTGGGAAGGTCGCAAAAGGGGAATCACGTGAACCTCCGGGACGCTGCGGCTGTCGTAAACGTGAGTCCGAAGTTTGATTACATGACCGAAGGGATGCTGCAAAGGTTGTAAGTGCGAAAAACGGCCCCGAGTCACCTTTTTCCCCAGTGCTGTTGTAATTTTCGAACGGTCACTAAACAAGCTGTTGTAAGTCGAGGACTATCACATGCACCGATGACGGCAGAGCAACAGTCACGGATTCTGCCTCCTTTGTAGGCTGGAGCTGGGCTTACCTACATTTGCTAGTCATCATATTCTGCATTAGTCGGTGCGAATTTTGCGTTTGTACCTTTTTATCTGGCAGGGACTGAATTGGAATTCTAAGGTGTTAAGATTCCGCTGAGAGTCACAGTACAGCCGGGCGGCCCAGAAAAGGATTTCTCTCCATCTTGGCTCCACTCTAAATAGTCCATAAGCTGCAGACGTTTCTTGGTCTAACACCGGATTAGGGCTCTCTAGTGCAATCCGTACCTCATGATCCGCTTTGGTGCCTTGAATGTGAGACGTTCCCAAGCAGTGGCATATTGTGCCTGACCCAGGATAATTAATGTACTGCATTGGAAACCCCTCATGATCTTTGTGCCTGTTTATTCCATAAGTAAAATTTGCCAAAATCTCTGGATGGCATTCATCAGTAGCTTTTAACTAGGTTTCTGTAGAACCATGTAAATAAAATTACTGTTTTGACATATTTTTTTTAGCTGTCCATCAATGCCTATGATTACAACTGTCACCTGGATCTGATAAAACTGCTGCGTCAGGAAAGGGAATCCTATGGGCTTCACAGAGCCCGCCAGAACATGAGCGAACTTTTTCCTCTGACTGAAGGTAGGCAAAGTCTTTTGGTCTTGCAGAAATTCAAATCTTGATATACCCCGTTTCGTTTTGTAAAACATAAATTGAAATCGGATACCGAGTGATCACAAAAAAAAAATTCCTCCATAAATGAAATTCAGATTAACAGAGTTGGAAGGGACCTTATAGGTCATCTAGTCCAACCCTCCGCTCAAGCAGGAGACCCTACACCATTTCTGACAAAAGGCAGTGCAATCTCTTCTTGAAAGTCTCAAGTGATGAAGTTCCCACAACTTCCGAAGGAAAGCTGTTCCATTGGTTGATTGTTCTCACTGTCAGAAAGTTCTTCCTTATTTCCAGGTTAAATCTCTCCTTGATCAGTTTCCATCCATTATTCCTTGTCTGGCCTTCCGGTGCTTTGGAAAATAGCTTGACCCCCTCCTCTCTGTGGCAGCCCCTCAAATACTGGAAGGCTGCTATCATGTCTCCCCTGGTCCTTTTGTTCACTAAAGTCAGATTAACAGAGTTGGAAGGGACCTTGGAGGTCATCTAGTCCAACCCCCCACCCGCCCAAGCAGAAGACCCTACACCATTTCTGACAGATGGCAGTCCAGTCTCTTCTTGAAAAAAATTTCTCCTTATTTCCAGGTTGAATCTCTCCTTGTTTAGTTTCCATCCATTGTTCCTTGTCTGGCCTTCAGGTGCTTTGGAAAATAGCTTGACACCATCCTCTCTGTGGCAGCCCCTCAAATATTGGAAGACTGCTATCATGTCTCCCCTGGTCCTTCTCTTCCCTAGACTAGCCATGCCCAGTTCCTGCAAACGTTCATCGTATGTTTTAGCCTCCAGTCCCCTGATCATCCTGGTTGCTCTTCTCTGCACTTTTTCTAGAGTCTCAACATCTTTTTTATAGTGTGGTGACCAAAACTGGAGGCAGTATTCAAGGTGTGGTCTTACTAAGGCTTTATAGAGAGGTATTAGTACCTCACTTGATCTTGATTGTATCCCTCTGTTAATGCAACTTAGGATTGCATTGGCTTTTTTGGCTGCCGCTGCACACTGCTGGCTCATATTGAATTGGTTGTCCAGAGTTGTTACTGGTAAAGTTTGCATATAGAGTGAAAGGGTCTAATGTGCATTTTCAATTGAAGCATTTAATAAGAATAAACAGCTGGGTGGTTATATTTCCCCATCTCCCTTGATGTTGTGGCAGAGTTTTAAAAATACTGCTCTGTTTGTCTTAGTGACTCTGTTGAAAATAACCAGACTTTGTATTCCTACCTCCAAAGACTCCAAGAATACTTTAAGGGGGGGGGGGATATACAATCCTGCTGATGTACTAGGGATGGGGGTATATACACTACATTTACTTAAATCAAATTTTGTACTGTACAGGCTCGGTCTGCGCCGACTGTGAGGTAGAATTGCTTGAAAACCTTAGCAGAAAAGCAGCTGGCTTGTTCATTTTGTGTTGAGACTTGCATTCACACTAGTCCAGTTTTGACAGCCTCAGAGAATATATCCCTAGGTGAAAATGTACAGCAATTTGTACTGCTGTGGATCCTGTTAAATGTGCACAGGCTGCTGTTTTTTAAACGAAGGTGGTTCCTGTGCCATGGCCTTCGCTCGTTCCCCCAGATCGGGGGGGGGGGATTTGGCAATTTGAAGGGGGAGCAATATTCAAGATTGGCTCAACCACCAAACCCCCAGAGAGTAGAAGCTTTCCTGGCAAACATTTTGTGGGGCTTTTAAATGAAAGCTGAGGTTTCTTAATTATGTCGCCTGTTTTATCTTCTGTTTTCTGGGTTGCATTAAAAATGGCAGCTTTGCTGTAATTTTAGTTAAAATTACTAGTGATTTACTTGTGGCACCACTTAATTGCTGCCAGATGTTTGCTGCCATCATGATGGAAACCAAGCAAAACTCCAGAGCATTTACTTTAGAGAATTCCCCGAAAATAAGACCCTGTCTTATATTTTTTTGAACCCTGAAATAAGCCCTTGGCCTTATTGCCATGCACTCAAAAGCCCGATTCGGCTTATTATCAGGGGATGTCTTATTTTGGGGGAAACAGGGTATTTAGGTTACATTTGTTTCAGAGAAGATTTTGGTTTCTTGAGATGTAAGTAGAACGTAGCTGTGTGAACATCTGTTCAGACGTAAACCCTGTTGAATTTAGTAGAACATATACACACATACATATATTCTACTAACAATCACTAGTAATTTTAACTAAAATTACATATATATTTGACCCTGCCTTAGTAATATGTTATTTAGCAATATCTTTTTCCAGATTAAACTGTGGTAGCCGCCTAACCCTCTTTGGTTTCGTCCCATGTCCACAGAGCTGTGGCTAGACTGGCTGAAGGATGAGATTCCGCTGGCTAAAGAAGACTCCGAGCGGGAGAAGATCTACGAACTTTTTGAGAGAGCTGTGAAAGACTACATCTGTAAGTTTACTTTTAAATGGATATTCTTTCAGGCACACTCAAACAAACGGAGATAAACAGCACCAAAATAGATAGATTCAAGGTGTAACAGGTTCTCCAAAGAACTTGCTCTTGCTCTGCTCTGGAGGAAATGAAAAATTCAGAGTTAACTTCAGCCCCCCCGGTTGTTTTCTAGGTCCTGAAATCTGGCTGGAGTACGCCCAGTACTCCATTGGGGGCATCGGCCAGGAAGGAGGCATCGCGAGAGTTCGCGCAATCCTGGAACGGGCGCTCATCGCGGTTGGCCTCCATGTGACCAAAGGAGCTGCTATTTGGGAGACCTACCGGGAATTTGAAAACGCCATGTTGGCAACAATGCAGGTAAGCCCTGGCATGCCGCACTCAGTTGCCTGGAGTTTGGTCAGGTGATGATTTCCCAGAGAGCGTTGGTGTTTTGTAGGAAGTGTCAGACAAAAGATAGCAGTGGCATTTTAGCATTTAGGCTTTGATGCCATCCCGTACTGTTCTCCAGCACCCTCTGGGCGGTTTACCATCCTGAAGCATTATTTGCATGTTGCAAACCCCAGCAATCCGGGTCCTCATTTTACCGACCTCGGGAGGATGGAAGGCTGAGTCAACCTTGAGCCCCGTCAGGATCGAACTCCAGGCTGTGGGCAGAGTTTCGCCTGCAGTACTGCACCTTAACCAGTGCTCCACCAGAGCTCGTTTTGATGAGACCTCAGTCTCTGGGCATCTGGAATGGCAAGGGCTCGCTCAGCAGTGCCCGCTCCTGACCCAGGATTGGGAGGTGTCATTTTTAAAATGATTCATGCATCTTTTAGCTGCTTTTGGCTCCTCTTCTGCTCCTCTTCTGCTGCTTAGGACAAAGGCTGATCCGTGTGCTTTGTTCCTCCCCTGGCAGCCAGCACTGGGCAGTGTCGCAGCCCCTGAGCAGCAGCAGAACATCAAGGCGCAACTCGAGAAGATCCACTCGCTCTATCGTCGGCAGCTGGGGGTTCCCTTGATAGGTAAGGATCATCTGCAAAGGATCATTTATCGCTTGCCTCCCAACCCAAGGCCTGCCCCAAAACACTTCGGCTTCTTTTTTTGTAAAAAAAAAGAAATGTAATACATTTTCTATTAATTACATTTCTTAGTGCTTAATAAACATCGTGTTGTCTGGGTATTTAATTTGCTTAGCAATACAGATTCTATTCTTAATCTCCACCCCTTTTTTCCAACCACTGGCAAAATAAGTTCCATGTTTGATAATATTCTGTGTCTTATTTCTGTTTGGTTTTCAATGTCAGTCTATCCATTTCTGCACAATCTAGTATCTTCGTCTTGCGGTGTTTCTTCATTTTTCCAATATTGTGCGAAGATAATCCTCGCTGCTGTTAAAACGTGTAATATTAAATACATACTTTTCTTATCAAATTTTTCTGTTATCATCCCTAATAAAAACAGTTCAGATTTAAAATCTACATGTTTCCCTATTATCTTTTCTAGCCATCTGTGTATTTTTGCCCCCCCTTTTTTTTGCTTTAACACAAGTCATATATGATAAAATGTGCCCGTCTTTTGATTACATTTCCAACATTTGCTAGACATATTTTTAAACATTTTAGCTAACCATTTAGCTAAGATTTTTTTTAGCTACAATCCTTTGGCTTCTTGTTCCTCGACTCCAGAAGGAATCGGTGGCTGAGTTTTGCACGGGGCACCAAAAGCCAAAGCAGCCGCAGTGGGGCTTAAGGCAAGGGAAGGGCTTGGGAGTCTGTGTTCCCCTTCCTGGCTGACACGGGCTTGTCTCTCTTTCTGGAGATATGGAATCGACATTTTTGGAATACGAAAACTGGACTGAGGAGCCGATCCCTGAGGCAGCGCTGCAAAACTATGCAAAGGCTTTGAAGCAGTTGCAGAAATACAAGCCTTACGAGGATGCCCTGGTAAGTGGCTCCCCTCACAATCCGTAAGCTTCCCCATGGCCCATCCTCTAAGGCGCTTCCTTCCAAATGACAGCGTCTTTTCTTGGTTCTTGTGCTGGGCTTCCAGCTTTCCTTCAGAAGGTATTTTTAGTGTGGGTCTTTTTATAGGCGACACTGTGGGAAGACTCTGGAAGTTGCCATCAAGCTTGTCAGGGAAGGAGGAACAAAATTGGTTGTGTCTAAATGGTATTCTTTTTCAGAACTTTCTGGGAATGTCCCCCTCCCCCCCCCTTTTTAAATTGAGTTTTACACTGAGCAATGCAATGCAACCTTTTTTTTTTTTTTTTTTTTTTTTTTTTTTTTTCGGTTTCTTTTCCCTGTTCTACTTTCCCTAAAGAGCTTTCTTCCTCTCTTGTTGTTCCAGCTGATAGCTGAAACCCCAAAGCTGGCCGAATATCAAGCTTACATCGACTTCGAAATGAAGGTCGGGGATCCAGCTCGCATTCAGCTGATCTATGAGCGTGCCCTGGGTGAGAACTGCCTTGTGCCGGACCTCTGGGCTCGCTACACTCAGTACTTGGTAAGCGCCTCCCATCAGCAAGCTCCCTCCAGCCTCACGTCCTTCTGCGAAAGAGCTTTCCTGGGTCTAGTCAGTTGTTCGGGTTAACCAGAGTAATTCTTGTTAAAAGAACTTCAGAACCTCAGGAAATTTGGATCTATGGGGGCACACGGGGTAACAGATCTGCAGAAATGCTTTATCGCTGATTATTTGATATTGCTAGCTCTGCAGAGGGAAAGCTGTCCACTCGATGTAGTCATTGGCCTTTCCTGTGGCCTCCAAGATTTTAATAGAATCCTTTCTCTGTGAAGTGCTCGAGGTGTCTCTGAGCAAGGATTCTCGCCCACCGGAGTGCTGCGGCACCAAACGCTCTCTTCCGCGTTACATAGAACCACAGTTAGCCCGGCTTTAAGCCAGCTTTAAACGTGCTTCCTTTTGTAGGACAGGCAGCTGAAGGTGAAGGAGCTGGTGCTTTCTGCTCACGAGCGAGCAGTCAGGAATTGCCCTTGGACCGTCAAGCTGTGGAACCAGTACCTGCTGGCCATGGAGAGGCATCACGTTGAACACCAGGTGATCTCAGGTAGGATCAAGAGAGCTGTTCGGGCTACGAAAGGCTTCTCTGGTGGGGGCTTCGCAGCCTCGGAAGCCACACAACACTCCAGTCCTGTTTGCACGATCTTCTTCAAGCTGAAGGCTTTGTCGGGAGACATTGGCTGGTTTTATTTCTTTATTTTTTTAACCCTAATCATCTCTGCCTGCTCCCCAGGCCCTGTGCCGGGAAGGGAGGGGGTGTAGGCTGCGTCCCTCTTTCTTTGAGGGCTCCACCTGGCTCAGACTGAGAATTCAAGGCTGGAGCGAGGGAAGAACCTGGGCTGTTGAAGCTGTGTTAGCCCTTATTTCTTCTCCCC
>QLTV01003457.1:872189-882968 GCA_003457575.1 Thermophis baileyi
AAACCTTTGAAAAGGCTTTGGACGCTGGCTTCACTCAGGCCACCGATTACGTGGAAATCTGGCAGGCGTACCTGGATTACCTTCGGAGAAGAGTGGACTTTACCCAAGGTGATGACTGGTGGAGGAAGGTGCTAATCGCAACCACCCTGAGGCAGCCCCTGGTTTTGGCTTCCTTCTTCCGGATCCCAGCAAGGAGTTTACTTTTGCCCCAGGGCGACATGGCCTGAATGCTCCCCCGTTGGAGAAAGCAACACCTTGCTTCTAGAAAGCTAGCACTCCAGGGATGGCTTCTGAATGGCTGCGCTCTCTCCATGCTGTTTTCCAGACTCGAGTAAGGAGCTGGAAGAGCTTCGGTCGGCCTTTGCTCGCGCCCTCAAATATTTAAAGCAAGACGTCGAAGAACGTAGGTTGCCTTTTATTTAGAAAACAATGTTTTTCTGCCGCGGGTATTAGTGTTCTGATCAGAAATAATCATGGCTTAATTCTGTTTGCCTGCAGGGTTTAGTGAGAGCGGAGACCCTTCCTGTAGTCTCATGCAGGCCTGGGCCAGGATTGAGGTGACCTTAACTCACCCTGGGTGGGCGGGGGGGTGTTTACCCATGGATATTTTCAGATTATATTAATAGGGGCCGTCCCCCTCCCTAGGCTCGCTTGTGCAACAACATGCAGAAAGCGCGAGAACTCTGGGACTTCATCATGGTCAAAGGGAACGCAAAATATGCCAACATGTGGTTGGAGTATTACAACCTGGAGCGGTAAGAGGGGGTCTCTCTTCCTTTCGGCCCACCAATGAGGCACATGTGGCCAGCGCTCTGTACTTGCTGTGCTCCAGGGCATATGGGTGCTTGGAAGCCCCGTCCTGTTTGGGTTTAAGTCTTCCGGGTTGAAAGGATGAGCTGGTGACATCACCGTTGCCCAGGAGATGCCCGGATGGGGCTCCTTTCATGTCCTTGTCAAGGAGCTGGAGCGAAGGACGGGAGCTCACCCCGCCACGCAGCAGCACTCAGGTCTCAAGCGCGGCCTTTGCTGACCTGACCCAGCGTCCTAACCACGGGAGCCACCAATGCTCCAATGTGCTGGGAGATGACTGGAAAAGAGAGCTTAGTCAGGGCTTGTGTGGGGCTGGCGTAGGGATAACCCTCCCACACCTTTGAGGTGTGGAAGAGGAGGCATTGATCCTTAACCTACACAACCAGGCAGCCCAGAAAGAATTCATTGTTCATTCCCAAACTATGAACGCGAGGTTTTGCTTGCTGGGCCCAGCTGGGAGGAAGGAGCTCTAACCTGAGGTGTTGGGGTGTGTGTGTGTGTGCTGCACACCTGCTGTTTTCCCACCAGGGCCTCCCCAGCTTTCCTTTCTGGGGGGGGGGCGTTTTCCAAGGTTTGGCTCAGCTGTGTCTCCTTGGCTGTTGATGACTGCATCTCTCCCTCTCCCCTGTATCTCCTCTCTGGCTGCAGGGCACATGGGGATGCCCTTCATTGCAGGAAAGCTTTGTACCGGGCCGTGCAGTGCACCCAGGACTACCCAGAACACGTCTGTGAGGTGCTGCTCACGCTGGAGAGAATTGAAGGTGAGCAGCCCCCACTTCCTGCTCGGGTTGATATTTGGGAACTGTAGAGAAGGGAGGGACCAGGGGCTCCACCTCCTCTCCTGTCCTCTCGCAGGCACTTTAGAAGACTGGGACACAGCGGTCCAGAGGACAGAAACCCGGCTGGCTCGAGTGAAAGAGCAGAGAGCAAAGGTGTGAAGGGTTGGGGTTTAGTTGTTGTTGTTGAAAAAACAGACACTCTCCTCTTGAAAGTAAAAGTGGGGTGGGGGTCTCTGTGTGAGTGTCTTACCTGCTCTTTGAAAGTCTCCTGCAGTTACGAGCAGAAAGATGGGGATAAAGCTTAACAATGATGGATGCGCTTTGCTGCTTCAGAGTCACGGGCGTGGTGGATGAGAACAGTGGCTTTTAGCCCCCTTTGGAGGGATTCGGGGGTGGGGGGTTCACTCTTAATTCTCTTGCCCTTGTGGATGATCGGCACAGCCCCCCAAAGACCTCCCGCGTTCCCTTCCTGCATTGCTCCAAAGTGTTGCCTCTGAACGGGCCCCCCTGTCGCCTGGCTCGGCAGCTGCAGCCATAAAAGGGGCTGCGAACGTCTTGTGGGGAAAGAAGGGCCCAGTTTGGAGCTTCTGCTCATCAGGCTGTTTGTCCTGTTAGGCGGCGGCCAAGGAGGCTGCCCTGGCGAAGCAGGAGGAAGAGAAAGCGGATCAGCGCAAGCAAGCCCAGGCGAAGAAAAAAGCCCTCAAGAAGTCCCAGAAGCCCAAAGCCGGAGTCAAGCGGAAGGCAGGCGGCGATGGCGAATGGGAGCAGGAGGAGGAAGGTAGCGCCAGCATGGCTTTGGTCGTGTGCTCTGCTTCGGGGTTTGGGTGCTTGACCCCCACGGGATTCTTCGGGGTGACAAGGAAACTGGAATCCGGGGGGGGAGGGGAGAATCCTAGCTTGGTCTGACCTGGCCTTTTGGCAAAACACACAGCACGGATAACAGAAGGCAGGCCTGAGCCATCCACGTCAGAATGCCATCAAGTTCCCGGGTTCATCTTAGTGGGCGCAGAAGCAGCCTGGCCAGGAGAGAGCCCTGATGCCTAAAATGCCTGGGAAAGGGTTGGGTGCAGGCAGAGGTGGCCTCCCAGGGGGACGCACCAGCACGGCCCCTCCCAGGACTCCCGGATCGGTGGCTGGGAGGTGGAGCACCTCAGTCGAGGAAAGCAGCCGTGTCCTTTGCTCGCGCTTCCTCTGCGGCCACAAAGCAGGTGCTTTTAAAGGTAGAAGCTGTGTCCAACTTGTAGGAGGCGGTGCTGGGAGAGCCAGCGTGGTCCAAAGACATTTCTGTGGTCAGGTAACCAGTGTGACTCTATGCTAAAGGCGCACAGAACACTCTTACCTTTCCTCCGAAGCGGGGTACCTATTTGCTGGCGTAGGTGTGCTTTCAAACGGCTAGGTGCTGGGGAAAGAACGGGAGCTCAGCCTGTTGCACAGCGCTCGGCTCTCGAACCCGGGCTGTCAGCTTTCCAGCTGGCAAGCTCCGTGTCTTTAACCGCTGAGCCATCGCGCCCCCCCGGCAGGTCCTTAGCAACCTCTGAATCCCTCCATGTTCCCCTGAGCAGCCGAACTGCCTGTCAAGAGGCCGAAGGGTGGCAGGAAGTATATGCTGGACAACGACAACGATCCAGAAGAGTTGGAGATGGAGATGAACACGGAGCTGGAGATTGAGCTGGGCCTCTTTGGAAGGAAGGCCGACCTCAAGCCAAAGGAAGAGGGAGCAGCTTCCAAGTGGAAAGAAGCCCCCAAAGTCCTTCACGACAGCAAGAAAGAGGGCTTCACCGTCTTTGTCAGCAACCTCTCCTACAACATGGCCGAGCCGGAGGCAAAACTCCGAGACCTTTTTGCCAGCTGTGGGGAAGTGGCCGAAGTCCGTCCCATCTACAGTAACAAAGGGACATTCCGCGGCTACTGTTACGTGGAGTTCAAGGACGAGCGGTCAGCTCTGCAGGCCTTCGAACTGGACCGGACCGTCGTGGAAGGCCGGCCCATGTTTGTGTCTCCATACGTGGATAAAAGCAAGAATCCGGATTTCAAGGTGCCCCTCCTGCCGTCACCCGTGGGAGTTGGGGGGGGCAGGGTCAGCAAGTCCGCTTGTGGGAGATTCACCGGCTCCTGAATTATGCAGAAGTAGCGAGCCTTTGCAGGGCCACTCCGGTTGTAAGGCTGTCCTTGTGTCTATGAAACAGGTGTGGGATTTCCCTTTAGACCGGAGGTCTCCAAATGAGGCCACTTTAAGACTTGTGGACTTCAACTCCCAGAATTCCCCAGACAGCAGCTGGGGAAGCATCCCTTTGCTTTGCTGACTGGGGAATTCTGGGCATTAAAAGTCCACACGTCTTAAAAGTTGCCAAGTTTGGAGACCCCTGTTTTAGAAAGAAGGCTGAAGATGAGAAGCTTGTGCCTGACATGGGAAACGTGAAACTTTGCATTGGTTAAAAGAAACACCAGGCTGAATATAGAACCTACCCCTAAACACACACACACACACACACACACACACACACACCCACACACCCCACCCCCTTCACCCTTCAGGCCTGTGCTTGAGTTTTCTTCCTTGGTGTTCTTTGCCCTCCTGCAGGTGTTCAAGTACAGCACCGCTCTTGAGAAACACAAGCTGTTCATCTCCGGCCTGCCCTTTTCATGCACAAAAGAGGAACTGGAAAAGGTCTGCAACGCCCATGGGGAGGTGAAGGATGTCCGGATGGTCACCAACCGAGCTGGCAAACCCAAGGTGTGCTTTTGTGGGGCTGCCCTGCCCTGCTCACCCAGGGTGGGACGTTGCTCTGGCTAAGATCCGATGTTGGGAGAGCTGCATTTGGAAAAGGAGGAATCCGGAGTGTTGATAGTCTCTCTGTGTTTTTCCTCTTAGGGCTTGGCCTACGTGGAGTTTGAGAACGAAGCGCAGGCCTCTCAGGCACTTCTGAAAATGGACGGACTGACCGTTAAGGACCATGTCATTAAAGTTGCCATCAGCAACCCTCCGTCGCGAAGATTTCCCGAGAAGCCGGAATCCCAAAGCCAGGATCCGAGTCTGCGGCAGGCTTCTGGCGCGTGAGTGTTTTGAGCCCAGAACCCCAGAATAAAAAAACCTTATTTAAGCAAAGGGTATTTATTTAACCTAAGCCTTTGGTAGTTTTTCCATTTTGGAACTTTTCAGGTTGCTGGGAAATCAGTTGGGTTTTTATTTTATGTATTAAGTTTTTATACTTATTTACCACATCAGCTAGATTTTTTAAAAAGATAATTCTGTGGCACACGACCGTAGTAAGGCAGTAGTAAGGCAGAAACGTGTCTTTGGAAACTGAGAAATTAAGAAGGCCAGATATGGATTACTCAAAAGCAAACACCTTGCAGCTCAAGGAGTTTTAAAACTAGGATTGTGGTCTAGTCTTGTTTCAAGAAACTGTTGTTGTGGCTGCTTGGGTTTCATCACTCAGTAGTGTTGAGACTTTTTTTATCTTCTGTGCACATTTTGTAAGTGCCCTAAATCTGCTCCTTCCGCAGCCGTCGCAAGGGAAGAACCCAGCTGGCGTTGGTCCCTCGGGCCTTGCAGCGTCACAACAACCCAGCAAGTAAGGCAGAGAATGGCACGGTGCAGAACCCGCCCGCCACGCCCTCCCCATCTGCGGAAAAGCCCAAGAAGATGTCCAACGCGGACTTTGCCAAGCTGCTCCTGAACAAGTGAGCCGCTGCCCTTGACCAGCAAAGCCAGGGGGCTGCCGAGGACCCCCTGGAAGTCATCGGCTGGTCTTTCCCCGTAGCGGCCGCTGTGGCTGATCATGGCTCCCCTCCGATTCTAATTTGGACTTTTACGTCCGCCGAACGCCCGAACAGGGAGGTGGCGATTCCCCACCCCCTTGAAGTACCATAGGGCAAAGTTGTTATTGAGTTGGGGGTGCGTGTGAGGAATTTGTTGAACATGGCTTTAAATGCTCCCTCATATTGGGGGTTTATGCGGCGAGCGCTCACTTTTGAGGCTGAACACAGTATGTTTTAATAGTTGGGTTTTTTTCAGCTGTTCTCCAAATGAAGAGTTTAATGTGAATTGAGTCTCGATCTCGTTTATACAAATCCCACCGCAGGTGCTGAGCTAAGTCGGGCAGCTTTGCAACGCTACCTCCGTTGCGCGCAAAATTAGCCCCGGACGGGTCCAGCTCCGTCTCATGTACAAAATGAGTATAAATAGCCGATGCGAGAAACTTCACCATAATGGCCTATTTTAGTATTGGGATACAAGGGTAGGCGTTTCTACTGACCCGTTTCCTCAAAATTGAGTCTGTTTTTTTATATACATATATAATCCGTACCTCTCTCTGTGGCTGTGACCGGCACATGCCGGCTACTTTGGAGCTTTCGCTGACCCGGCACTGGAGGGACGGATCCTCTGCTCAGCTTCGATGTTTCCGTTTGCCTGGTTCCTGTAAGGGTCTCTAGCCAGGCCCCTTTTGGTTCTCGAGATGTTTGGCTTGCAATGTTTTTTTTTTTTTTTAAAGAAAAAATTTGTATACAATGTAAAGCGTGAGCCTGCGGCATTCCTCCTCTGGGTTCATTAAAGTTGTTCTTGCAAGTTGAGCGTGGCTGCCTATTTGACCTGCTGAATCAAGCCGAGGGGGATGGGCCTCGTTGTTTGCAGAAACGGAGAGAAGATACTAGGGTATTTTTAAAAAAAAAAAAAAAAGTTTGCATTTTGAACCTTTAAACACAGTTCTTAGGGGGACCCTCCCTCACCCTGGGCTCCTGCAATTTGTTGGACTTCAAATCCAGTAATCCTGTTTTGTAGATAGGCAGGCCCTGGATGCCCGAAGGGGTTACCTGGGCTGCTGGCTTTCCTGCTTGCATTGTTCCTGCCTCAGCATCTGGGTTAAGGAACAATCCCAGAGTCACCTCTGCATTATGCAGGCATGCGGAGGGTTGCTGCCAACAAGGAGTAGGAAGCAGGGTGGGCATGAAAAAAAAACAACACCCAATCCCTTGTTCACAAAAGCAACTCACGGCAGTAGACAATTCTGCTCCCTTACTTGCAAACTAAACAATATCCCACATGGAATTCCAGCGCTTCAGGCTGCTCGTCTTATTTTGAGTAACTATTTCTGGGTGCCTGTAGAACGGCACTAATTTTGCGTACCTGGGAGCTGTGAGGGAGAAGATGCCACCCTCTTTATTTATTTATTTTTAAAAAAGAGCCAGAGTTGGGAAATCTCTTTATTGCAACCAACCAAATATGCACTTTGCAAAAGCACTTTGTTAGGCGCTGCTCCTATTTCACACACTGCGTTGTGGTTGTACCTGCCCGGCTTGCCTTAGAAGTGGACTAAGAAGGGCAGCTGGCCCCTCCCTGAAGTCTGGACCGACTTTAAGCTTGCATCACGCCTGTCCCAACGCGTGTGGGTTCTTCCCAGGGGCAACCCAGATGGCAAGAGGGTGAGCCAAGAACGTGAGCAGAAGAGGGACAGGGACTCATTCAGGGGCACCGGTTGTGTGGGGATGCCGAGTTTGCAGCTTAACACAAAGCACACACACACACACAACTCAACCTTTTCTCCTTTGAAATCTCAGGCAACAACGTTTCCACGTTCCAAGTGGAATAAAAGTAAAGTGCTATCAGGGGAGTTTAAGAAGCCCTTCCACTTTTAGTATTTGAGGCTGGGTAGGCTTTTTCCTCAGACAATATCACACCAGAGCAAACGTGGCTTATAGGAGGGTAAGACCCCCAACTTCCAAAGAGTAGGCTCTGCTGTGGTATTGTGTAGTCAGTTTCTTACGGTTTTGTTTTCGTTTGTTTTTAAGGAGCAGTTCAAAGCCAACAGACTCTTCTCTCTAGGTTCTGGCCTGAACTGAGACCTCCTTCCGGAGTGGTTCTGCTGGAAAGGGGGCTGGGGGGAAGAGCCAAGGCACAATTCGGTACAAATACAAGTCCCTACGAAGGCACCGGCAGGCAGGAAGCTGGTCTGGTTTTAGATGTGAAACTGCCACAAACACAAACCGGGGTGTGTGTGTGAAATTGCAGCTTTGTGGCCTTCACAGAAGCTTCCTTCCCCCTTTCCTCAACAGGTGGGAGTTTGGGCCCTCCCCGTGCGTTGGCAAACTGAACAATACCAAACCTGCATCAGTTCACTAAGGACACCAATGAACTCCTCAGCCGGGCTTGGCTGGGTAAAGTAACGGAGGCGTTTTCCACATCTGACCATCTTTAGCTGGAAAGCTGACCCTGGGCTGGAGTTTTCCAGCTGAAGCCGTCCTGCTTGACGCTTAACCTGCCAGAGAAACAGCTCTGTGGCGTTAAAGACTGGCCTGTTCCCTTTTGCAATAAAGTTAGACAAGTTACTTGGGGCCTATTGGGGGGTAATAAATACGGAGAGGCCACTGCATTAAACGATTTAACTTAAAGACATAAATAATGAAATGTTTTACAGAAAGTGCTTTTCCTGCTCTCCTCCCACAGGGGGCGTCCTTCGCTACCAGCGTTCAGGTCCGAGTTTTGAGCGAGATGGTCTGTTTGCAGCCTGTGCTGCTGCAGCTGCTGCCGCCCCCGTCCTGCGCTTCGGGGAGGCCCACGGAATGCTCCGTGGTCGCAAAGAGCAGCATGTCGAGGGTGGTCTCCGTGCATTTGGCAATCAGGCGGATGAAGGGCCGGACATCCCCTTCGTTGGCCACCTCCAAGGCGTGGTAGTACTCGGCCCGCTGCTCCTTCCGGATGGTGATGGGTGGGTAGCCGGCCTGCATGAGGATCAGGTTCATCAGGAGCCGGGATGTCCTCCCGTTGCCGTCCACAAACGGGTGAATGTACACTAGCTTGTAGTGGGCCAGAGCGGCGAACTCAACGGGGTGCAGGCCCATGGCGTCCTCGGAGTTGATCCACTGCACAAACTCCAGCATCTGCTTCTCCACGTCGCGAGGATGGGGCGGGATGTGGTGGCCGACAAACACCTGGGTAGTCCTAAATCGGCCAGCTTCGATGGGGTCCACGTAGCCCAGGACTCTCCGGTGAATCTCCAGGACGTCGGGCAGGGTGACGGACCCTATCCGAGACAAAAGGGTGGTGTTGACGTACTTCATGGCGGCGTGCATGCCGATGACCTCGTTCTGCTCCTCCAGGCTTTTCCCGGGAACGGCGTATCGGGTCTCGATGATGTGCCGGATCTCGGCGAGCGTCAGGGTGTTGCCCTCGATGGCCACCGTGTGGTAGATGTGGTGATAGTAGGACTCCTCCATCACCCTCCGCAGGGCAGAGTTGCCTTTGGGGATGGACAGGACCTTCTGGACTTTGCTGTCGATGATGCTGAAGAACCTCTGGTCGATTTCTTCCACAAGAGGCAACGTCCGGTCCCGGCTGACCAGAGCCTTCTTGTTGTGTGGGGAGATGGTCAAGGCTTTGGAGTACAGATAGTCGGCCTGTATGATGTCCTTCTCCTCCTCGGAGAAGAGGCCGAACTCGGTCAAGGCATCCACGTAGTCAGGGTCCATCTTGAGGGCGTGCAGGAAGAGCTTTTGAGCTTTCTCACGCTTCCCTTGTCTTTTCATCTCCAACGCCTGATGTAACGCTGCTTTGGCTTCTAATCTGACCTCTGAAACGAAGCAACCACCGTTAGGAGCCGTGCATTTTGTTCAAGCAATGTGTTTTGCAGAGACATCTAGATCAGGGGTGTCCAACTTGGCAACTTTAAGACCTGTGGACTTCAACTCCCAGAATTCCTCAGCCAGCAATGCTGGGACACCCCTGATGTAGAGGTAAAGCGTGTCTACCCTCCATTGTTAGACCACACAACCTAAGCTCAGCTTGATGCTGAATTTCATGCTGTTTCAGTTAGCTTTGGCTATTTTGTGCTTTGTACTGAAGCGCATATGGATTCTTTCCCGCACCTTCTTGGGGCACCTTCACAAACCCAAAGTTAAGGTAAGTTTGAAACCAGCTGGCTAAGAAATTCAGGAACGACTAAAGGAAACTACTTCCCAAAATGCAGCCTAAACATGAAAAATAAGGGGTGGTCTCTGGTTAGGCTCAACTTCCTCCACTGAATGCCCCTGCATGCATTTAGGAGGAGCTCCTAACATTCTCACTCAGAATTCTGGGATCTGAAGTCCCAACACGTCAGCACAGAGATAACAGGAGGGAGAGATTAGTGAGATTGTTTACTTATAACCTACAAGGCACCACACAACCCACACCCGAAACAAAGCATATTAAAGGGAGCTCCAGATGTCAGAGACAACAGAGAAGCCTTGTGGGTCACCCCAGAAGTAAAACTGAAGGCCATCTTTAGAGAGGAGGGGTCCTTGGTGCTCCTGAGCTTGACTGTTTTCTTGCAGATGTTTCATAACCCAAATAGGTAACTTCATCAGTGCGAGTAACATCATCACAGTAATCCTCATCTCAACATGCTTGAATTGCAGACCCCACATTTCAACCCACAATTATTCTCCTTTATTGGTGTTCTTTTAGAGAGCAAGTCGGAGTGCGAGACTCCAGGGACAGACCTGGGGAGACCTTGGCCTTCAGCACCATCAGCTCCAACCCGCCAGAGGTCACGCTGAGCTCGGTGGTCTGCCCCGTGTAGGTGGCGATGCCCATGTAGCCCAGCCCCAGCTTGCTCCTGAGGAAGGCCCAGCCCTTCAGGGCCGCCTGGCACTGCCCCTCCACCAGCAGCACCGGAAGCAGCACCATCAGGAGGGCCGCCAGCACCGCGGCCAGCACCGCCGCCCAACGGGCCCGGAGCCAGAGGGAGACCCATTTCAGCTCCGGCTCCACCGCCGTCACTCCGACTGCCATGGAGACCAGCTTCATCTGGGCGCCAGGAACAGCGGCCGTTGCATCGTCCTTCTGGAGGGTGTCACCTGCGAAAGGAAGGAAGGAAGGGGGGGAGGGAATTAGCAAGGTGTCCCCCAAGTGATTCTCCTCGCCCCGTTCACACAACCCATCAGACCCGGGTCTTGGCTGGAGAAGCCACCACTAACTAGGCTCTGGCAGCAGATGCCGCCCTGGCCCCCAGCCTGAGCCCCCCTCCCTCTTCCCTCTCCCCCCTTTCCCGGGATGCCCCATCTGCCCCTCCCCCTTTGGTTCTTCCCCAGTCTGACCCCTCCCCAGATCTGCCCCCCCATTCCTTTTGTCCCCCCACCTCTCTCCCCCTCCTCTAGAAGACCCCCTTCCTTCCCTCCCCCACCTCTCTCCCCCTCCTCTAAAAGACCCCTT
>QLTV01003457.1:883029-894476 GCA_003457575.1 Thermophis baileyi
CGCCCTTACCGAGAGCCGGCTCGCTCTGCCCCACATTCCTGCATCACCCACCAAAGTTTCTCTTCCGGCTCCGCCCCTCAACACACCCTTCCTTATTATCCCGTCCTCCGATTGGCCGCCGCAAGGCTCACTTCTTCTGCCCCGCCTTCACCGACGGGCCCCTCTTCTCCTTCCATTGGCTGCTCCGGCCTGTCGATCTCCCTTCGTGTCCCGCCTCCTTTCGGGGAGGGAGAGGGAGGAGGCGAAGACACAAGGACCGAGAGGCTTGTCTTCGTGGAGGAACGCGATTGGCTTATTTCCACGTCCATCGGAAAAGGCGTCTTTGGGCCAATGGGGAGGAGGCGGAGGCGGGGCGCGCGGATTAAAAAAATAAGAGGGAAGTGCGTTGTCAAGGAGACGGGCGCGGGGGGAGGAAGCGGAGGGTGCGCCACACTTTGGGGGCGCAAATTGCCCTTTTTCTCTTGGGGGGGAAACAAAGAAGGGGCGCGGGGCGGCCCGAAAGACCCCCTGCCTTATGTGCCGAGCGCCACTCGCTCCGAATAGGACAACTTCCGCTGCAGAAAACCGGCGCGGCCATGTTTGTTTTGGGCAAAGAAGCGAAGTGTTTCGTCACATCCGGAAGCCTGGTCTGAAAGCTTATGACGTCATTTCCCCAGTCTTGCCTAAGGCTAACACGGGAGCCCGGTGGCACGTCGGAAGCGGAGAAAGACGCGCTTCTTCATATTAGAGACTCGGTTTTATGATGAAATCCGCGTCTTTGTCGCTTTCTTTTTATTTCTTTTTAAGGAGAGCCCTTGGCAGGATCGATTCTTGAATGAAACCACTGCAGCAATTAATACACGTTGACATATGTGTATTATATGATTTGTAGCATACATGTATCATTGAATGTAGATGTTCTATTTTGTTTTTAAATAAGTGTGTATAGAAAAAAATCTCGTTGCTTGTAGTTGCAAATGGCTTCATGGTACCAAATTATATTTAAACAGCTAATGAAACAATTAAGAACAAGAAATCTGCAGAGGGGAAAATCTAAATCCTGCTTGGAAGTGCAAAGGAGCAGGTGACGACTGGAAAGAAAAACTCAGGGATTCTCACGATGGCTGGTTGGCAAAGCTTTCCTCTCCATCTACGGATTAAGCGCAGCAAAATTGCTACACAAGAGGGGAATTTTCAGGCTGGGCAGCCGCCGGGCAGAATCCCCTGCCGAAAGAGGGCAGCAGAGACTGGCATTCGCTGAGCCGCTGCTTCCTAAACCCTCTCATGACTTAGCCAGTTGCGGATCTTGACATTGCCACAACAGTGAAAATGGCTGGCAAGAGACCAGGCAGCTTCTCTACCTGGCCACAACCAGAACGGAGCTTTGGAGTTGGCTGCCCTGGCTGTTTTCCCCAAGGAGAGGGAATTAAAAATAATGACGTTTATTGACAGGGGGATTAATTGTGGGAAAAGGCTTAGACTCCACGATTTGTTTACTTGCCAGGCTGATCCACGACATATTTCAAACATGCAGGGTTTTCTTCCTTAAGGGAAAAGAACAAATAAAACCCCAGAAGCCGTGCTTGCCTCTGATTTGTCTGTCTCAAGTTCCTCCAACAGAGAGAAGGGTATTCAATAATTGATCTGTTTATTGTTTGCAGAAATATCTGCTTGCCAAATATCTTTTGCCAAAGCGTGAGATTTTCTGGTGGTGGTTCCAGTTTCCCAGTTGTTAGTGCTTCTCCGTGTCCCTGGCCAGTCAGAAGGCATTTCATTTTAGCTTCTGCCACCTCCCTAAGTACCCTGACTCAGTTTGTTGGCTTGTATGTGGAACTGAGGGCAGCGGTGGGTTGCTCCGGTTCGGCCCGGTTCTGCGAACTGGTGGTGGTGGCAGAAGTCTCCACCCACCCGGGATGCTTCTGCGCATGCGCAGAAGCGTCGTGAGGGCGCGCGCGAACCGGTAGCAAAAGCATTTAGAAACCACTACTGACTGAGGGCCTGTAGTTCAGTGACTTTGTGCCCACCAGAGTGAAACACCCACAAATATCTGACTCTAGTTGGGAGAGGCAGCCAAATCTTTGACCTGCCTTGAGTAGGGGTGTTGGACTAGAAGACCTCTGAGATTCTATGAGATGCCCAGTGCAGAAAATGTCCTTAGTCTCAGCTGGGAGACCTGCCCTGCCAGACTCTTGAGTTACAGCTGATTAACTCCTGGAAATGTTCTGCATCAACAGATAAGTTTCCCTTCACCTGGCTACCCATCAGAAAGCAGAAAAAAAAATATTGCAGTGAGATTTTGAAGACTACAAATCAGGCTTAGGCCTGAAAATGTGGTGCTCAGCCAGTGGCGGCCGAGGGACACATTGAAAAATTTTGAATTGCTCCATTGAACCTTGATCAACGAGATGTTCCAGAGAAGAAAATTCGGGTGGTTCTTTTTTGACCCAGAGTTGGCAAAAGGCATTTCAGCACCTTGGACAGAAGCTGTGGCCAACAACACCTGGTCTTGGCTTTTGGCTGTGGTCACCCTGGCCTTTTCATCTTCCCAATCCTCCAGGACAGGGGTCTCCAACCTTGGCAACTTTACGACTTGTGGACTTCAACTCCCAGAATTCCTCAGTCAGCATGCGCTGACTGAGGAATTCTGGGAGTTGAAGTCCACAAGTCGTAAAGTTGCCAAGGTTGGAGACCCCTGCTCCAGGATATAATGGCAGCTTTGTGGAAGGATCGTGCCGTTTATTGCAGGACGTTTGTAGAACTTTTATGCCATCATAAATTGCCTTTTTCCTGCAGTTGCCGTTGGTTATTAAGACAATGTAGTGGCTCTCCTTGCTGTTCCCAGCTCTGCATTCAGCCAAAACAAATGCATCTCTTCAGAGAAAAAGGCACATTATTTTTTTCCTATTACGCTTAAAAAAAAAAAGAAAGAAAATTCAAAACATAATTTGCTTTTCTTTTACCCACGGATTGCTTTCGTCTTTGAAATGACTCTCCAGTTTTTCCTTCATTCTATCATCTCTTCCAATATATATTTTTGCTTGTTTAGCTTCCTTATTTTGAGTGCCTTTCAGATAAAAAGATGAGAGAGTTATCCAGTAAAACGGCAACAGGAGGGAAATGTTCTGGGATTGAGTGGGATTGGGAGAAACACAGAAGGCACCTAGGATCATCTGAATTGGCTAATAAAATAGGGAGCAGTTCCTAGAGAAGGAAACGCATTTGCATCCTCACCTTCCATCTCAAGAGTTTTGTTTGTCAAGCGATCTCCCTAATTGAGAAGAAAGCTTTTCATTGCAGCCTCGCATTTATCCAATAATCCTCATCTCAAGATGCTTGAAATGCAGAACTGATTTAGTTCCCAGGGTCTGATCAAATTAAGACGAAGCTCAAATTAGCTGGCAAATACATCATTAAGACGTAAGTGATGAATGCCTATAAGAGCACCGGAAAGAAAGAAAGATTCTTTCTATAAATGAGGTGACTTAAGAGAAGAGGAAGCTTTTGTGGTTTGGACTTTTGTGGGTCCCCTTGTTCTGTTTTTTTTTTTTTTAAACAGGTTGTCATTCACCCTTATTGGAAGGAATGGATACAAGCATACCTGGAAGGTGTTGTGGTTAATAGCTGGATAGAGAACCCCAGACCAAGCCTGCAGACTTTGAAAGGCCCATCAGTTCTGCCTCAATGGACGACCAAGTCAAATAACAGGACCAATAGAAGAGAATCGTTGTAGCTCAGGGTTGAATTGTGGGGGTTCTTGGAGCCCTCTGAGCCTGGTTGTTTTCTTGCAGATGCTTCATTACCCAACTAGGCAACATCATCAATACTGGGTGGTGATGCTAGCACTGATGATGTTCACTAGTTGGGTAATGAAACGTCTGCAGGAAAACAACTAAGCTCAGAGGACCCCAAGGACCCCACAATTCAAATAATATGAATAGTAATAGCTAGGTAAAGCATTGATAGGAGGACAAAAATCCAGTCTAAGCATCTGGCCAACTGGGTGACCAACCACCGTAATATCACCATCATCTCGGCAGCTGTTGCAGGCCGACTGTGAGAGAACCTGATGGATAGAGAACCCCAGACCAAGCCTGCAGACTTTGAAAGGCCCATCAGTTCTGCCTCAATGGATGACCAAGTCAAATAACAGGACCAATAGAAGAGAATCGTTGTAGCTCAGGGTTGAACTGTGGGGTTCTTGGAGTTCTTGGATGCTCAGTGTCACCTGTAGCTTCGCCAACACCAGTGAAGCAAGAAGAAGAAGGAGGAGAAGAAGGAGGGGGGGGCGTTAAAGAGCCCCCTCTTTTCCCTTCATTTCCAGGACCATCTGTTGTTCCCCAGCATCTCTTGCCACTGTCGTTTCTCTACAAAGTGTCTGACAGCTGTTTTCTCAGAGGACTCTGTGGTCTCCTCTCCATATGGAACCCTTTGGGGGTTTGGCCCCAACACTTTCCCTGCCCGGATCACCCCTTTTCAGCAAAGAGAGCCTTGGAGGAGCTTCGGTTCGAGTGGCGAGCTGGGGAAAACTCTCGTCTCAGGCCCAGGACTATGCCAGAGGCAGAGAACGGAGAATGAAATTTCTCCCTGAAACTTCTCACTAAAAATGAGTCCAACATGGTAGTGGTTTGGTGGCTTTCAGAGCTCTGGGCTGGGCAGCGTGGCATGCAGAAGACAAGCAAACAAACCATGATTTGTTGAGCTACAGTGTATTCTGCGCAGCCAGCCTAAGCTCTAACAAAGGGTGTTCAGTTCTCTTTGGATCAGTCCTTCCAGAAAGAAGGGGAATGGGATCAGGGGAAAACCAACTTTCATGTTATTTCTGTTTGGTATTAAAAGCTTCTGTTTTTCTCATCAAAGTCCAGGCAATGTAGATTTCTGTGCTTCCCCTGGGAGCGTTCACACCAACGGAACCTGTTTCTTTTCCCAACCAGGCTGGCAAAAACCTGCCAACCCACCCACCCACCCACCTTCTCCTTCCTCTGGTGTGGTTAAAAATAGAAGCAAGTGAGTTTAAAGCGAGTTACCCTATATATTTCTAACTGCCCCTCCCCAGGTTTCCATGGCAGCCAAAAGGAAGGGAGGGAGGGAGGGAAGGTTCCTTTGCTTAATACATCAGAGAGAGAAGTGGGGGGGGAGTGAAGGACATTGCCTGATGCTGCCTAATTTTTCCCTCTTTCTTTTTATGAGGGGGGGGGAGCAGATCTGCTTCTGGTGTTAATCCATTGCAGCAAGAGATTCTGTCCCCTTTTCTTTAAGGTTTCTTCTTTGAAATATTCATATGTGCAGTGGCAAAAATTCCCAGCAGCACAGACTCAGGGGTTTCAGATTTTAAACTTTCCTCTTTAAAAAAGCAATCAAGATTCTAGTCCACATTGCGGGTGTCAAGCGATCAGCCCATCTGGAGCAGCGCTGGCAAGCCGGCTCAACGGAAAGGAATATGTTCTGATATTATGATGCAGCTGAAGGGTGGAGCTTGGAAATATTTTGGCATATGTTCTCTCTTGGCCTGGGCTGAGTTGTTGGACAATTCTTGACTGGGTCTGGTGTGTGAATTGTTGGGAACCCAATTCAGGCCTACACTAAAACTTGAGAAGGTCTTGTGTTTAATGACGAGATACACATATTGTACGTGAGACAGAGCTTCTCGTTGCTGTGTGTGGTCTTCATAGCTTCGGGGGGGGCGGCTTTCTTCTCTGCCCCCCCAATCACTCTGGTATCTCCTGCTTTTCAATCTCCCTGGCACCTTCTCAAGCCGCTGCAACTTCAGCCGGTCTGATCTGTCCAAACCGTCAATCTTAGGCCAGGACTCTTGACAGCCTCAGATGAGCAACTGCCGGTGAACATCTGGTATTTTTTGTGATCCATTGATGAGACTTCTGAGGAATATCTGGAGAGAGCTGTTAGGGCCCTCAGCCCAGATTAATGGATATTTTTTTGCTAGAAGAAGATATCAACGGTTGTGCTTCTCTTTTCTAAGCAAGAAAAAAACCAATCCCAAAATCTGTTTAATCTGTATTTTAAAGGATGATCCTGGTGGTTTATTCAATGTGCAGGAAGATATATCAAGTTTGCCCAATAGCCAAACTCCCTTTCCTCCTGTCCCAAGTCATTAACACTTAGTCACGGTAGAACCTCCAGGTTCCAGGGGCAGTCTACCTCAGTGAACGGCAAAGGCTGCAGGGGAGCAATGTCTTTTACTTGTGGCCTTTTTTGACCTTTCACATGGATGGCCCTGGGCCAGCTGGTTCCCCTTTGACCAAAAGTGCACCCCCAGCTGTGCTTGACCAAAAGTGCACCCCATCCAAAGTGCACCCCCAGCTGTGAATATTCCCCCCAAAACCCTTGAAAGTCACACCAAGGAAGGTCTGGCCTGGATCCCACAAACCTCATTTCTTTCCAGAAGTGTTTGATTGTTTCTTTGGCCAAACCTGAACACCCAAAATGGGATGATGAAATGTGAGGAGGGGCCTTCTCTCTTGGCTCTGGGTGGAGGAGGCTGCAGGGGAGGAATGTCGCCATCAGGATCCCACTAATTAACAAATTAGCTCATCAACACCCACACCCCTTATTTATCTCTGATGAAACCCTCCGTTAATTACATCAGAGCAGCGCAAGGCATAATTTGTGGGTTCCAATCGCGCATTTAACTCTTAAATTGCTTCTCTCTTCCACTTCCCCCAGAGCTAAAGAATTCAAAGAAATGGATCTATCCAACAGACGTAAATGAGGGATTGACCTTCCAGTTTCTCTCATTTTTTTATTTCTCAAAACCCAGTTAAATGATATCAGGTCAAAGATTCTTTTTCCTTCGTGGCCTATCACCCTGGCCTTGGAGACTACAGAAACCATGAGGGAAGTTTCCGAGGCAAGCAGGACTAGAACTCGCGGCCTCCCATTTTCTAGCCTGATGCTTTCCCCACGACACCAAACGGACTCTTGATCCAGTCAGTTATGCTTTCCAAGCTTGTCCTGCAAAATACAAAACCTTAGCCTATTTTTTTAAAAAAAAGCCAATTGCTGGGGGAGACAAGCTGGACATGGCCGTGGGACGCACAATCCACCAGAAGGTTTTGGGTACGGGCGGGAGGGACTTGCCCTGGCCTCAGCAAGGCTCAATGAGCAATTCCTAAGGACTGTTTCCCTAGAAGCAGAGGAGGTCGGAGAGACCACTGGATTGATGTGGCATTCTGCCCAGGCTTTCCAATTTAGCTCTATTGATTTATACAGACTTTCCAATTACTGAATTCTCCACAGCGGCTATTGGTGGAGTCGCATGCGGTATGTGACTCTGGTTTTTTGGGCCTCTCCATGCTTGAGGAAGGGGCTGGCTCCCTAGAAGAAGGGGTCCATTTCATTCCCCCCTTCTTTTTCTGGAAGAAGCAGGCGCACTAAATGCTCGCTGCTTCGCTTTCTGGATCCCATGGGAGCCGCCTGTCGAAAGCCAAGCATTTGCGGGGGGGGGGCTCCACAGATACACCCTTCAACCACAATGCAAATTATTTTTGCAGAGTTTCACATCTTTTGCTGAGGATGAGAAAACCGCTGAGGGTTTGAATAGAAACGGAGATGCTGGGAATTAGGGAAGAAGCAGAAGGCTGGTGGGGGTGACAGGAGGAGAATATTTAATGCAATTAAAGTTTTAAATTCTATGGTAGAATGACATCCGTGTTACCTCTGCGGGGAGAGCCTGTGCGGTGATGTACCAAATTTGTTAATTGGTGCTACCTGTTCCTCTTACAAGCCTCTGACTTCCCTGGAGTACAGAGAGGTGTTGCTTAGCCATGGTTTACTCTGGAGGAGAAAACGCCCGAGAAGAAGTCGGTGGCATTTACAAATATTGTAAACGGGAAGGTTTTGTCCAAGGGGAGCCTGAGAGCAGAGATGATGACAGGGAAGGAGCCAAGAAGCAAAGCCAAAGAATTACATCATCTCATCCAACCATCAATAATTAGCTTCTCAGGATGTCAGGATTTGAACAGAGAATCTTAAGGTTGTGTGGGAAGTGCTGAACCACTTGTAACTTCTTACCTGGACAGCCATGGGCTTCCTGGTTCGTTGCTAGCTCCACTCCATCCAGGTGGATCATGGCAAGAGTTCCTCTTGAACAGACCTCAAGAGATGTTGCCTCCTCCATTGTGTCTACTCCTTGGTATGTGGCCTTCCTAAGATGTAATGTCAACCTCAATCTTGATTTTGGTTCCCTGAAATCCATAGTGTGGTCCAGGGGTGAAATCCAGCAGGTTCTGACAGGTTCTGGAGAACCGGTAGCGGAAATTTTGAGTAGTTCAGAGAACCAGCAAATACCACCTCTGGCTGGCCCCAGAGTGGGGTGGGAATGGAGATTTTGCAATATCTTTCCCCCTGGAGTGGGGAGGGAATGGGGATTTTGCAGTATCCTTCCCCTGCCACGCCCACCAAGCCACACCACGCCCACCAAGCCACGCCCACAGAACCGATAGTAAAAAAAATTGGATTTCACCACTGGTGTGGTCGCTCTCCCGATTCCCAGCCTTTTGGCTGCAGTTGGGACCTGTCCTTGGCCAAAGCCCTCCGTGACTCTAGAAGGTGGAACTCCAGAGGAGCTGAGCCTGGCCAGGTTGACAACCTGGAATCACACCAATGTCTCCAAGATAGGAGTGGAGCATCCAAAGACAGGGAGATCAAGAGAGGGGTCGGTCCTGCAAAAGGGCACCTGGAAATGTCCCAGGAGGCTGGCGGTAAAGTCCCATCCCAAGAAGGACGTTCATAGGAAGCTTCCAAGAAGTCTTCTCCAATTGGATCAGGCATTCTGTCCTGTCTTGAGACCACCAAGATGGGGGGAATGACCTCAATTCTTCTGCAAAGGCCATGCTGATCTCCTCTGCGCCTTCAGATGCTGGAATTGGCACTACCAAAGCGAGCAGGATTTTTAAATGAGAACTCTGTTCTACCCAGGTTACAAAAACAAGCTTTGAAGAATCAATACAGTGTTTCTCAACCTCATCCACTTTAAGAGGGGTGGACTTCAACTCCCAGAATTCCCCAGCCAGCAAAGCTGGCTGGGGAATTCTGGGAAGTTGAAGTCCACTCCTCTTAAAGTGGATGAGGTTGAGAAACACTGAGCCAATATAATTTATAAGGAGGTTCGACCAATGCACAGTGACACAAAATCCTTTATCCCTGCTGCTTCGTAATATCCCTTCTCCAGGTTCCCCTCCCTCTACCTGTGCAGAAAAGGGAACAGGGGAGGCAAATAAATCCCCCAGCCTCTTTCTCAAACCCTAATCCTCACGATCAAAGCCATGTTTTGCCACCCTAAGCGTAAATCCTCGTTAACCATCCTTGGAAAAGGACGGGAAGGGCGGGGAGAATCCTGCACGCGCCTGCAAACGAGGTAATTTGATGTTTGGCTACCAGCAACCCTGTTGCAGTATTAATAATGTTTGGGTGTAAAATTACCACGTTTTGAAATTTCATTACATCTTTGTGTCACGGGGCATAAAGCAGAGGAAAACCTAATTAAATTACCTAAAATTATTGCCTTTGCTTCTTGCCAGGGGAGATGGGAAAAACACAACAGGAAATGGTGGTATGTGTGTGCGCGTGTGGTTTTGCTTTTGTTCCTTTTTTTGTGTGTAAGAGGATCTCTTGGGATTTGATTGTGTGAATGTGGAGCCTGTAGCTAGATGTAAATGGATTTTTAATTGCATGGGTTATGTGAATGTGGAATCATTTGGCAAGGAACCGTGCTGGTCTCAGCTTTAAAGGCAAAGGCCCCCAAAGTCAGACTGAGGGGGCCTCCCTGGTCACCCCAACTGGTTACTTCAAAATCACTGGAAAAGAACTTTCTGGTTTCAATGACTTTTCTCTGGGGATTTAGGGGAGATATTTCTATTCCATAAACTTCGTCAGAATTATCCTGGTAAAACATTCACCAAACAATAAGTGTGTGTGTATTTTTTCTGTATTTTTTAGATGAAAATTGCACTGCCAAACTGCATGGCAAGAATAATTTTATTCTGATTTATGTGTAGATTCAGGTGGAAAGTCAAACTGGCTGATTGTGAAATGCTCAAAATCAGCAAGATTTTTTTACAAAGTTCTAAACAAATTTCCTTCCTTCCTTCCTTCCTTCCTTCCTTCCTTCCTTCCTTCCTTCCTTATCCACTTATTTCCCCAACCCTTCCCTTTCAATTGCAACCACTGGAAGAAGCCAGATGTGTGCGTGTGTGGGGGGTTGACATCAATCCCAGGTCCCACCTGGGTGAGGAGGAAAACCAGCCAACGTGACTTGACTTTGGTGAATGGCCTTTCCGCGGAGTCCCGACGGAGAGTCGTAAATCACACCACTGAGTTTATAGAGACTTTATGTATCCTGCGGTAGGCAGGAAAGGGGAGAAAAATCATTTGGAGCCCCCAGGGCAGATTAATCATAGCTTGCCAGGGAAGTGAAATAAACCCCGGATCTTCCTACTTTCTCCTGCCCTCCCTCCATCAGGCAGGCTACGTTGGCTGGGGCATTCTGGGAGTTGAAGTCCAGATTTCTTAAAATTGCTAAGGTTGTATGGTTCTTCTCTTATACTGGGGATTTTTCCAGATGAGGCCATGAATTTGGACTTGGCTTCTGAGCCTTGGGCATAAATGCACCTGGTTGCACAAGAAGGGTGCTGTGAAGAGCATCAGCGATGAAGACAGAAAATTGGGGTGCATTTCAGCAGGTGGAACACCCTCCCCCGGATTGGAGTGAGCAAAGTTCTAGGTTTGCGTCTGAAATTCGAACGAAACTTCCTGTGCTTCAAGATGCACCATTAAGTGTGTGAGAAGGAATCCGCACCCAGAACTTTTTCAGACCCTCCTTGACCTGAGGCCACCAACTTATAGATTGTGGGACTCCTGGGAATTGTAGTCCTGAAGCATTTGAGGATACAACCCCCCCACACTTTCCCCAAGGCTCTGAAATATAATCAGCCTTTTGAATGTCTCTCGCTTTTGCTTTGCAGGACAGAAGGATGCATGCAAACCCCTTTGAAGGGAGGAGATTTATGGTAATAAATTCCAGTAACCAAAAGATAGGACCATATATTTAAAAATCTTTGAATATTTATGGGACGCTGTGCAGTATGTTTTCTCTTCCATGCTTATCCTGGTGCCTCAGGTGACAATGCGTTTGTTATTCCCCATTCATCAGGATGATCCCATGGAGGGCGGGGGGGGGCGCCTGGGAGTTGACGGTAATTGATTGCAGCATTCAGAAATGGGGAAGTTTTAATTCGGTAGGGAGAAAGTAGAATACCACTGTACAAAAACAATAGGGGGGGGGAGAGGAAGTGTTTCTCAGCCTTATCAATGTTAAGATGGGTGGACTTCAACTCCCAGAATTCCCCAGCCAGCATGGATGGATGGATGGATGGATGGATGGATGGATGATGGATAGATAGATAGATAGATAGATAGATAGATAGATAGATAGATAGATAGATAGATAGATA
>QLTV01003457.1:907696-921941 GCA_003457575.1 Thermophis baileyi
AAATAAAGACAAACTTCCCTGAAAGAGTTTCCTCTTTCCAAAAAAACCGCCTGCAAAGCAGCACAAACCCAGCCCTCGCCTCGAATGGCTCATTAAATAGGAACATTGCTTTCCTCGTCCTTGGCTGATATTCTTCATTCCACCGGGTTTCATTGTTGTTTGTTTTGTACCCTTGGCAGGAAAAGTTCCTGTAAGGCCGACTCAGCTGGACTTGCCCCGGCTGCTCTTTCTCCGTATTCCTGCTTTGAGCCTCGCTTGCTGACGGTAAGAAGACTCAGGTCAAGGACCTGTCTGAATCCTGCTCTTTCTTTGCTCCTGTGCCTGGCTTTGTCTGTCTGGCTCAGAAAAATCTGTGGTTTGCCTATGATTTGGGATGTCATTTGGAGAAACGAAACCTGTGCAGATAGAATAGAATAACAGAATTGGAAGGGACCTTGGAGGTCTTCTAGTCCAACCCCCTGCTTAGGCAGGAAACCCTACTCCACTTCAGACAAATGGTTATCCAACATCTTCTTAAAAACTTCCAGTGTTAGAGCACCCACAACTTCTGGAGGCAAGCTGTTCCACTGATTAATTGTTCTAACTATCAGGAAATTTCTCCTTAGTTCTAAGTTGCTTCTCTCCTTGATTAGTTTCCACCCGTTGCTTCTTCTCCTGCCCTCAGGTGCTTTGGAGAATAGCTTGACTCCCTCTTCTTTGTGGCAACCCCTGAGCTATTGGAACACTGCTCTCATGTGTCCCCTAGTCCTTCTTTTCATTAAACTAGACATACCCAATTCCTCATATGTTTTAGCCTCCAGTCCCCTAATCATCTTTGTTGCTCTTCTCTGCACTCTTTCTGCAGTCTCAACATCTTTTTTACATCGTGGCAACCAAAACTGGATGCAGTATTCCAAGTGTGGCCTTACCAAGGCATTATAAAATGGTATTCACGTGTAGATATTATTGTACCTGGCTGGGCATGTGTGATTTTGCAGTGGGTCCTTGGGAGCCACCTTCAGGGAGAGCAGCATGGAAGTTTATCAAAGAGAGATCCAACCTAGAATTAAGGAGACATTTCCTGACTTGAGAACTATCAATCAATGGAATAGTTTGCCTCTGGAAAGTTGTGGGTGCTCCATCACTGGAGGTTTTTAATGAGATTGGACCATTTGTCCAGAATGATATAGGGTCTCCTGCTTGAGCAGGGGATTGGAACTTCAAGGTCCTTTCCAACTCTGTTATTCTGTATTCTGATCCAACTGGACAATAACTTGAAATCCCTGCTCTCTTGGCTTCATCATATGGTAATTGAGATGGCCAAGGAACCTTGGATCTGGAACCGTTCTGGAATCCGATTCCAGCTCACCCACAGCTTTGGAAAGACAGTTCATCTGGGTCTTCTAGAGGCCGGATGGCTTGGCCTCATCTTGCTGGCAGAAGCCCACTGCCCATCTGTTTCCTTGCCCCCAAATGTAAAACCTGGCCATGAAATATTAATGTTTTTGTTTGCTTGGAAATCCTTTGTCTGCCTTTTAAGCTCCAGCTTAAAATTTCTCACTCGGTTTTATTCAGCAGGATCTCCAAGGAGAAGAGCAATGCTAATAAAAAAAATGTTGGATGCTTTTTGAGTTGCATTCTTTGATTAGATTTAACCCAGTTTCTCTCAACTGTGGCCACTTTAAGACACATGGACTTCAGCTCCCAGAATTCCCCAGCCAGCCATGCTGGCTGGGGAATTCTGGGAGCTGAAGTCCACGTGTCTTAAAGTGGCCAAGGTTAAGAAACATTGTCCTAACCAATCAAAGTTTTCTACTCCCATTTGTATTGTCTTTGTTTTGAGTATTGCAATTGATGCCATTAAAATTTCAAAGCTCACCAGGGCTTTTCTTTCACGCAAAAAACATGTTAGCCTTCTATTTATTATGTATTAAATAATTTACACCACTGTGCTCTGCTTGCCAAAGGATTTTTCCTTCTTCTTTTTTAAATGTCAGCTAGACAAAGTCTACCGGTGCTTTCATACAGTTTGATCTAACAGAGGTACCGGACCGATGTTCCACCACTTGACATGTGATCTGCCTTGTCTCTCCTGCAAGGGATTCTGGGACATTTTTCAAGGCAGGGCAGGATGCTCATTTATTCTGGAGAATGCCGTATTCAGCCTCCTCCTCCCATGCATTGGAATTGGCGTCACTGGGTAGGATTGGGGTCATCCAAGGAAGAAGTTGTGTAGAAATTAGGGTATGTTCTTCTCCATCCATCCATATCAATTAGTTTTGACTTGCAACAATAGTTCTTTGTTGTTACTCAGTTGTTACTCAGCCATTACAGACAGTCTTAGATGAGGCTAGCTCTCACTGCCTTGTCCTATCAGCCTTCACTCTTTTGTGTTTCTTAACCGTGGTGTGAAGCTACCTTGGCACCATGTCAAGTTTTTGACCAGTTTGTGTTCCAACAGGTCATGGGAGAATTGGAGAACACTACGGATTACTTAGACTACTATATTTTCGAAGACCTCATCCCTGTTAGAGACAGATATAGCAAAAAACCCCAAATAGACTCCCTGACTGTCGTTCAAGTCGTCGCTGCTCTCATCTACAGCATCACCTGCCTCCTGGGTCTATTGGGCAATGGTTTGGTCATCGCCATTATCTTCAAGATGAAGAAGTCGGTCACCACGATCTGGTTCCTCAACTTGGCAGCTGCTGACTTCCTGTTCAACGTCTTCCTGCCCCTGAACATCGCCTACACCGCCATGGGCTTCCACTGGGTTTTCGGCAGAGACATGTGCAAAGTCAACAATTTGCTTCTCAACCTCAACATGTACACCAGTGTGTTTCTGCTGACCACAATCAGCTTTGATCGCTGCATTTTAGTGGTCTTCCCAGTCCAATCCCAAAAGCGTCGGACCCCGACAATTGCCTGGTTGCTCTGCATCCTAATTTGGGTGATTGGTTTTCTAATGAGCTCCCCTTCCCTTGTTTTTCGAGACACCACAACCTTCCGCGACCGCATCCTTTGTTTTCACAACTTCTCCTTGTCCAATTCTCCAAATGACACCGCCCTTGGCCAGCAGAGACATAAAATGGTAACCACCGTTCGCTTCTTGTTGGGGTTTATCATACCAATGATCATTATCACAGTATGTTACATTACCATAATTTTTCGGCTGAAAAAGAACCGTCTCGCCAAGTCCAAGAAACCCTTGAGAATTATTGTCGCCATTATCACCACCTTCTTCTTGTGTTGGTGTCCATACCATACTCTCCACCTCCTGGAAACTGATCACCACTCAGTTCCAAACACCGTCTTCGAGATTGGGTTGCCCCTTGTCACCGCCATCGCTGCTTCTAACAGCTGCATGAACCCCATTCTGTACGTCTTCATGGGCCAAGATTTCAAGAAGTTTAAGGTAACCATCCTGTCTAGACTGGCTAATGCCCTGACTGAGGACACAATCAATTCGGTCCACTCGTTCTCACGCAAAAGCGTCACCAAAGCCAGTTCAATGACTGAAAAAGAATCATTTTTACTCTGAGCTTTGGAACCCAACGTGGATTACAGTAGATCATTGGTTTCCAGCAATGGTCCAAAGCTCCTTGTGGTTGCCTTCTTGGATTACCCCAGTGGTTTCAGGAGGAACTTGACATTGGCTTGGTGAATCTAAGCCAGTGGTGGTTATGTGATTCTAAGTACACTCTTGTTTATTCTTATCACAGCTTTTTGAAGGTCATGGCATAAACACCTGATCCTAACCACATAAACAAACTTCACGACAAAGGAAGGCCCGATGGTTGAACTTCAGCCTGTAAAGTCTTCACTGCATCCTACAAATTCTTGGCAATAAGCATATTTTGAGCTCTGGGGGAAATTGAGCACCCCCTTCATTGGTCTGAGAATTGGGAAGTTTAGGGTTAACTCATTTTAGACAGGACACTGAAATAGGTGTGTGTGTGTGTTTCCGATTCATTTGTACCTGTGTAAATCCAGGTGTGATTTCTCATTCTATCACCTTCCATGTGAGCAGACATGCAAGAGGCTCATTTTCTGCAATCCCCAATTTTCCCTATGGAGAATTTAATTCTAATAAAACAACCACCACCACCACCACCCTGTCCTTCCACACTATAAACCACGCTTCGGAGAACAATCATTCCCTACAGGTTCTGTCCAGCAACTTTTTCTCTCTTGTTGACTTTTCCGTGAGATTTCATAGTCCACGAATAAATCTTTTCTCTAGGACAGGGGTCTCCAACCTTGGCAACTTTATGACTTGTGGACTTCAACTCCCAGAATTCCTCAGCAAGCATGCGCATGAGCTGGCTGAGGAATTCTGGGAGTTGAAGTCCACAAGTCGTAAAGTTGCCAAGGTTGGAGACCCCTGCTCTAGGAGGTGGGCTGGGCATCCCGTCTATTCAATTTCATGCCCAGTTAATTTGGGAAATAATTCATTTCCCCCTCTTTTTCTTTTCACTGAATAGACCTAAATCTGAAATGATGAGCTAGAATCCAGCCCTGGGTTTATAGCTTGATAAATTGGTTTTACTTATCCCAAATCTAACAAAATCGCTTTTGATTGTATCTGGAAAGACACGGACTATGGAACCTCTCCTTCTGTCCCCAAAAGTGTCAGGTAGAACAACTTCTCCATCTCTGGAGTAGATCAACAAGGATTTCTAACTACTGGTGGTCTACAAAAATACGACCAAAATTAAAAGGAAGTTGTGGAAATTTGCTGCATCAGCAACAATCTCTTGGATGAAAGAAATCGTCCCAGGCAGAGACATCCAACAATCTTTTCCAGCTGGTGAATCTTGAGGATTTAGTAAATAAAAGTAACTTCAACTATTGGCATGAGAGTCCATTGCCCTCAGTCCAAGTCCTAGCAATATGGCGTGTGTTGAAAATTAATCTGTTGTGTCAGGTTTTCTACAAATGAAAAAGCATGTACCAGTAATTGTTGTATGTAACATTCCTAACAAGTATATCTGTATATAAGATAAGTTGGGGGTTTTTTACTTGGTATTTCTAAAGATATGCGCTGGTTTTTTCCCCCATAAGCAATTTTGTAAAGTCCACCCTTTTTTAAAATGAAAAATAAATAAATAAATTCCAAGCAGCGATATCCTGTAGCATGCATTTGTGTTGCCAAGTGGAGCATACTTTAAATAAAGAGACATGTTTTTGTGCGATGGTTTAAGTGAAGAAATATTTGGAGAGGAATTACTAATAAGACAGGTGGCTGAGGAATTCTGGGAGTTGGGTGCCAAGATTTGACACCCCTGAAATAATTCTCGGCTCTGGAGGGGCTGCTAAAAACATCACCAATAAACAACAACCTTTAGCGCCTCTGTGTTTTTTATTTGCAAAGTGTTTTGTACATTTTCATCTAATTAATCTGAGTGTTACCCAAAGAGGGCAAATTTTGTGAGGGAGATGATCAAGGAAAAATTCCTCTCCAAGGCAGACCAACAGGGGTTGGATGAGGCCAACAGAAGCTTCGTCGAAGGCTGCGGTCTTGAATAATGTATTTTCATACTTATTTCCACAAAGGCATGCACCTTTAGGTAGATTTTTAAAAAAGAACTTTTTTTTTTTAATGAACTGCTCTGTCCACTTCGGAGAGGGATGAACTTCAGAAGCATTTGGCTTCTGCAGATTTTGGAAATGAAAGGAACATTGTGTCTAAAGACAGACTAGACCTCTTAGAGAGATTTAAGATTAGCATTCATATTGTGAACTCTATTGAGAATACAAAGGTCCAAATTATCCGGCAGAAATTTTAAAAAAGTAAGAAACCAAAGTCAAGTCACGGAGAATGTGAGCGCAGAAGATTTGTGAACTCTATCCATTCCTGAGACTTAATTTGAGGGCTGAAAAGACTTCCGTTTTCAATCTGTTTGTTTAGCACCAGGATATGTGTGTGTGTGCACGCGCGCGAGCGCGCGCGCACACACACACACACACACACACACACACACACACACACACACACGGGCTTCATCAGGATAATACGCAGATTGCATTTGAGGTCCCTGGTAGTTTCTCAGCTTGGTTGTTTTCTTCTCTCTCTCTCTCTCTCTCTCTAATGAACTGTGATCCTTGGTCTAACCATATTACAAGCCAGCTTGCCAAAAGAAGGGCATTTACAAAAAACATTTCTACATTTCCTTTGTCTTCATACTATATGTGTGTAATATACAATACAAAAATAAAATTCAGCACTCTGGATATACGTTTTTAAAAGCCCCCTAAACCCAGAATCTTTGTAAGAAAGAAAAAAAAGGACTTACCTTTTTGTAGGCTCAGAGGCTAAGCAGTTCAGCGTTGATTAGTGCTTGGAAAAGAGGGGTCCAGAGAATTCTAAGATGTAGCCTAGATTGAGAACCTCCCCCCAAAAAACATCTTAGAAGCAAGGAATGGAACATCATTTACAAACGGTTCCTAATAAAATACAGGCCTGCGTTCCTGGAGGCACCAGGATAGCTTCAGTTGGGAGGGAAACCTGACCATCCCTTAATGAGAAAATAAACAACCCAGCCAATTTAAAGTGTCTTTCACAAACCCTGAGCAGAGTGCAGTGAGGTATCAGCTGTAGTTCAGGGAAGATCTTCCAGAGTAGGTCCTCTCCACTGAGGCCAAGAAGGGGCTTGGAGAAACATCTCTGCTGAAGAACCTAAGACACTAAAGACAGAGAAAGAGAGAATCTGGAAACATTTTTAGGATTTCTGGGAATTGTAAGCCAATTATTGGGCAGGCAGTGACTTGAGGGCTGCCAAGTTCTCTTGTTGACCTCCAACCTGATCCTGTTGCTCATACAAAGATTCTGGAACTCAGCTGCCCAACTGCAAGAGGACTTGGCACAATGAAGCCATGGCCTCCACAGCTCTAAGGAAGGTCCTCAGCCCAACCTCTTGAACAGAATCTGGGGCAACTGACTGGAATGACCTCCGCTTGAGACCCTGGGAAATGGATCTAGAGGCACAAGCCCACCTGTCGTGGCCACGTGGGCCAGGATGTGTCTTCCGAAGAGACAGATGCATATTGTCTTCAATTGCTGCAGAAGGTCCATTTGTCATCTGTTGTTTATTTCGTCCTCTCCAGAAAGCCATAATCTCTGCAAACAACTTTCCCGAACTGATGAGTGGTGCACAACCCTTGGGTTAAACCACCAACATAAAGCACACTTGGTGAAAGCAAATATTTGATTTCCATCCTTCCAGTTTGTTTGCCTGTTTAATGTGGCACCAACCTCTTTCACATACAAATAAGGGCGTCTTGGAGGAAGCAGCTGGTGCTTTTCACAAGCTAGAGATGGAAGCACCAACCTTCCTCCTTCACGCTAGCTGCATTCACACATTCTGCTAAACCCTGGTTTGGTTTAGCCACATTTTTTTTTTGAACAGGACAGAGCTGGCTTTTCAGACCTGTGAAGTAATGGTTCAGAATCTGTTAGGGTTTTCTGGAATTCCATGTCAAATTTTAACGGCGATAAGGGGTGATTTATGGCTGGCTTTGACGAACTTTATAATGTGTCCAAAGAAAGGCACATCTAATATTCAGTGCTGCTATGTCCAAAGTTATTTTTTTATTAAAAATATAAAACAGATCTGACTGAACCTTTAAATAATAACTTACGTCACTCTAGACTATCTGATATTCACCTGTTTCATTTTTCAGGCTAAAAAGGGCATCCGTTAGTTTTATGGCTGCTTATCTGTACCCAGTCCTGTCTATGCCTGTTTCTTCTCATCTCACATCTTATCATGATTTGGGTACCCTCTGTGTTGTATCTCTGGGGCTTCTAAGATGAGCTGCAGTATTAATTCTGCTTTTTTCCATGAGGGTTCAATCTTGGGGTACAATTAGATGCCATCAAATTAGCCCCAACTCTGGTAACTCAACAAACACCCTCATCGTGACTTGACTCCAGAGACAGTTATCCTCAGCTCCCCCCAACAGTCTCCTTGATCTTCCTTCACCTAACCCAGGGGCCTCCAAACTTGGCAACATGAAGACTTGAGGACTTCAACTCCCAGAATTCCTCAGCCAGTCTTCAAGTGGCCATGTTTGAAGGCCCCTGACCTCATCCATCCTCTCTTTCTTCTCATACCTTCACCTGGTTTAGAAGTTTCTTCTCATTCATCAGCTCAGTGTTTCTCAATCTTCGCAACTTTAAGATGTGAGGACTACAAGACACCGAATTCCCCAGGCAGCATATCTAAGGCTTAGACAGCGGTATATCAGAGATGGATCAGCTAAATCCACAATATTAAAAGGGAATTAAGATGAGTAAGGGAATTGGGCTGTAATGTGATCCCATGGAGATCATCTCAGTAAGTGTGGTTTCAGATACAAGATGTTGGATCTTCCAATTGTATCACCAACTGAGCAGAGGTGGGTTCCTCCCGGTTCGGACCGGTTCTCCCGAACTGGTAGCAACCCGCTGGTGACGTCACGGACCTGGTTCGGTTGGTGCAGGTGTGTGGACGCCGCCATCTTTTTTTGGGAATTTTTTTTTTTGAAAAAAAAAATTGGGGGGGAATTTTTTTTATTATTTTTTTCTTCTGCACATGCGCAGAAGCTGAGTTTCTGGCACTGCGCATGCGTCTCCATCTTGTTTTCGGCTCTTTTTTTATTTTATTTTTGGATTTTTCGGCACTGCGCATGCGCGCGCGCAAAGCACGCGCACGGCCACGAGGCGCGGGAGGAAGCGAGGTAAGTTAGAACCCACCCCTGCAACTGAGTCCACATTCAAGGCTGCCCGTAGCCTGGGGACCAACAACCCCTTAGATCCCAGGATCCGTTTCTGCCCTCCTTTTTGTGAAACTGGGCCACGTCTTCTGGTGGCACCAAGCAGGGGAGAAAAGATCTCCCTTTGAGCATGCTGAAGAGCGGCTCTCGAAATGCCATCAAGCTGAGATGGGGATGTTGTCCTCAGCACGCCTGAGGCTGAGCAAGATGTAAATTGCTCCAAAACCAGAGAGCAATCTTGTCTGTGTCATTAATAATTCTCTCTGAAATAAGCATAACTGCATATTTGCTTGATCGTATCGGAGGGCGAACGCAGCCGGCTGACACGACTACAGAGGGAGATATTGTTGGCCAATTGCAAGGGAATAAGTGAACGGAAGGAAGGAAAGGCAGGAAGGAAGGGAGGGAGGGAGGGAGGGAGAAGGAGGAAGATGGCTGGATGGCTGGATGGCAGGCAGGAAGACAGGGAAGAAGGAAGGAAGGAAGGAAAGAAGGAGGGAAGGAGGGAGGAACAGGGTTTGGGCATGGGGAGGAAGGAAGGAAGGAAGGAAGGAAGGAAGGAAGGAAGGAAGAAAAAAAGAAAGAAAAAAAGAAAGAAAGGAAGGAAGGAAGAAAGAAAGAAAGAAAGAAAGAAAGAAAGAAAGAAAGAAAGAAAGAAAGAAAGAAAGAAAGAAAGAAAGAAAAAGAACTATCTATTGTGGATAGTTTTCTTTTTTCACTCTTGTTATAGGGATTCAATAGCAGGCATTCTTATTCCATTTTTCTTCCTTCTGCTTCCATTGTCTTCTTGGGATCACTCAGAGTCCTCCTCCCCCTCGCCTGCCTCTCTCCCTTTCTGTGTTCAGGAGCCGATGGGTGCTGGTGAAGCCACATTGCACAATTACGCTCCTTCTCTGCATCCTTTCAGACATCTGGGTTGGTTCCAATCGCACGTTCGTTCATGTAAACATTGGAAGAGATTCCTCTCAGTGACACCCATAACATTTGGGTCTAGCCTGCCTTGCTTTCCATAATTATGGGGTGGCGTGTCGTTCTCCCCCCCACCCCCCAGTTAGCTGTCGGGCTTTGGAAACAAAGCTGTGCGGCATGTTATTTCCATCAATCACCCCCCTTTTGTTTGAGAAAGGGATGGGAGCAAAACAAAAGGAAGACATATTTGTTTTCTTCCCGGGTGCCATGTCGCTTGGACGGATCCCCATTTCAATCCCAGCTCCCCATGTTCTGGCAGATGGTTGACCATAAATTGTATGGAAAAAGCGTAAAAGTGATAAACAAACATGTTTCTTTTGTGGAGGGATGAATGCCACGGCGTGGAAGACTTATGCTCTCATCTTCCTATGCATTTTATTGCTTTTATTAACATATGAGTGGGAGACTCTTTTGGTCAGGGGTCTCCAACCTTGGCAATTTAAGCCAATTCCTGGCTGTGGAATTCTGGGAGTTGAAGTCCACAAGTCTTAAAGTTGCCAAGGTTGGAGACCCCTGCTCTGGGCTATATCGTTAACTGCCCTCTCCCCAAATCCTCTAAATTAAAACTGACATTTGTGATGTTCAGCAGGGAGAAGCGTCCCTGTTTTTCTGCTCCCGTTAATTGCTAAAATTGTAAAATTGTTAATTGTAAAAGCCTTACTTCTCCACTGGAGGAATTTTCTTGGTATTCTGTCTCCCTCGTCCCCATAACAGGCGTGGTATGGTGTGCTCCTCTTTCATCAAGAGTGTGTATTCTTATTTGTGAAAAGGTAGCCATAACAAATTGTTTTCCATATGGATTGTGTTTCCCCAACTAAGGCAACTGTTTTCCAAGTGCAGAGATAAACATTCAATAGTTTTATATTCGACAGAGTTCCATTGGAAACGTTTGGGGAGT
The DNA here is from genome assembly GCA_003457575.1 of Thermophis baileyi. Taxonomy (NCBI): domain Eukaryota; kingdom Metazoa; phylum Chordata; class Lepidosauria; order Squamata; family Dipsadidae; genus Thermophis; species Thermophis baileyi. The sequence goes on from QLTV01003457.1 coordinate 918,300, forward strand.
CCTAAGTCTTCAAGATAAACGAATGAATACAATATATTTAGAATAACAAGAATAAGGAATCCATCTCTACAGTCTGGTTTTAAAGTCACGCTTGGGTCTTCACAAAGACTTGAAGACAATAAAAACTTGAAGCAAGAAGGAAAGTGGGTAGATCTAAAGAGAAGTGCCTCCAAGGATTCCCTACTGACCAATAAGATTGTTGACTTTCTTCCTTTAAACAGATTATTTCCTTCAATACAATCATGTCATCGTTTGAAAATATTTTGCAATTGTGTCCAGTTGTGGATCAGTGATGGAGCTGAAGCAGGGGTGGGTTCTAACTTGCCTCGCTGCTGGTTGGCTTCCTCCCACACCGCGTGGCCGCACCTCGTGGGCAATTTTAAAAAAATTTTTTTTTTAAAAAGCTGAAAACAAAATGGCGATGCATGCGCAGTGCCGGAAACTCGGCTTCTGCGCATGCGCAGAAGAAATTTTTTTTTAAAAAAAAATTCAAAAAAAAAAATTCAAAAAAAGATGGCAGCGCCCACAGACTGGCACCGACCAAACCGGATCCGTGACATCGTGACATCACCAGTGGGTCACTACCGGTTCGGGCAAACCAGTCCGAACTGGGAGGAACCCACCTCTGAGCTGAAGCGTTGGGAATCCATGGGCTTTTGTTTTATTTCTGGGGTACAAAGTTTTGCCCTGACACATAACCATTTAGTTCAATATTAAGATGATGGGAGAACTGAAAAAACCCTCCAGAAAAACCAGGTTTTAATGCTGTCTTCTGAAGGAGTGGAAACAGGATCTTTCAATTTGCCATTGAGACATCAAGACAAATCTAAAGGACTTCATTCCTCATTTTCTCTCTCTCTCTCTCTCTCTTTCTCTCTCTCTCTCTTTCTCTCTCTCTCCTCTTTTGAGTATCTTAGGAAATTGATTATTTCCTAGAGTTGCTCAATGTTTCATTGGGAGCCAACTTAGAAACCAATGAATTCCTTCACTGGATGCCTCTGGGACCATCCACCTTCAGTCTTGGTCTCCACCCAGGAGGACATCAAAGGGCTTTCAGTTCATTAGGGGTGTGTGTGTGTGTGTGGCCATTTTTATCTGTGCAAAAGGGAACATCTCTTCATTTTTCAGGCCCCACGTTCACCTGTTTCCGTTCTGAATCATTTCTCCCCATCTGCTGAAACAGCCACCCGTCCAAAGTATTTTTAAATTTTACAGGGAGAAGGAGCCTGGGTTTGAATGGAAAGGCAGGGTTGCTATAGCAACCACTAGGTATAACCAACCAGAGGTTGTCTAGGCCTCCCAGGGAGGGGTGACATCTCAAAATTAATAAGCCAGTGGGATGCAAAGCAAAGCAAAATCCTAAGGAAGGTTAGAGACTAAACAGGAGACCCACATCCATATTTGAATGGGTCAAGGGGCTGGGTGTGATTCTCTGCAATAAACAGTCCTCTTCATTCCTGCCCAGGCAGCAACATCTTGGGGGCCGCCCCACACACAGCTTCTACTGCAGTGGGAAGTGGGGTGGCTTCTCCTAATCTGCAAAAGCAGCTGGGTTTTGCATGATGGGCATTTCTTCCCGTTCTGGGGCATTTCTCGAGGGTTTTGCATGGCTCAGCAGCTCTGACTGCAAGGTGGCAGGAAAACATCAGCCTCCTGAGCCGAAGGGCTGAGAAAAGAGAAACAGGCAGACAGACAGAAGATCTGTTTTCCTGGCTCTCTTATCTGCCTATTTTGAATTTTCCTGATCTGGCGTAATCCAGTGATAAGTCCCTCCGATGGCGAAATCCGACGCTTGTGCATTAATCAATTTGGAAGGATTTGCACCATATCCTGAGTCACAGTCTAGCCAAGCGAGCTTCGTTTACGCAACATAGGGATGGCAAATCCGAATCCCAATTAGCCCTCACACGTTTTAGCCTTTTGTGGGAATGTTTTTGCTCAGTCTTGGCATGACCTGGTTAACTATGATGTGCGAGCACAATTAGGATGAAGGCAGGAAGCAAATTTCAGATGGACACTGGAAAATGTATATTGCTAGCACAAGAGCCGAGGTGGCGCAGTGGTTAGAGTGCAGTACTGCAGGCTATTTCAGCTGACTGCTATCTGCAGTTCGGCGGTTCAAATCTCACCGGCTCAAGGTTGACTCAGCCTTCCATCCTTCCGAGGTGGGTAAAATGAGGACCCAGATTGTTGGGGGCAATATGCTGACTCTGTGAACCGCTTAGAGAGGGCTGTAAAGCACTGTAAAGCGGTATATAAGTCTAAGTGCTAAGTCTAAGTGCTAAAATCTTATCTTGAAGGCTGCAGTTATTTCTTAGTGAGTCTGGACTCTTATAACTATGCAATAGTGGAGACATTATTATTATTTTCCTTCCTTCCTTCCTTCCTTCCTTCCTTCCTTCCTTCCTGCCTTCCTTCCTTCCTATCTTTCTCCTTCCTTCTTTTCTTCCTTCCTTCCTTCCTTCCTTCCCTCCCTCCTCCCATCTTTCTCCTTCCTTCTTTCTGTCCTCCTTCTCTTTAACATCTCATCCCCCAAACAGCCTTCGGTCAGTTAATTTTCCTATTTCTGTGCCTACCATGGACATCAAAGCATGCGTGCAGGATGTCTTAAGAACTTCTGGAATTACATTCTTGGCCTTGCTTGTATTTCCCAAGAAGTTGTGATTGTGAACTCCCTTTTTCTCCATTAGCTACTGCATCAACCCAAGGAAAGGGCAGTGAGATACCGTCCCAGACCTTGCCCTGGAAGGAGAGGCCACCCAGGGCAGAAGAGATCTGCAGCCCCTCACCAGCATCCTCTCCTCAAAATGATCTGATCAAAATGCCGTTGACATCTCCCGGGAGCTGAGCGGAAGACCTGGCAGTGGGAGCACCTGTGAAAACACCCAGCGGTAGCCGCTCATTTTGTATTCAGCACCATGGTCAGCGCAAGCGGGAAGGGAAGACCCACGTGCAGGAAAGGAGGGAGGGGATAGAAACAAGGGAGGGGAGGGGAGGGCACAGACCCCTTCTGGTAGGAAGCATTCCAGCCCCTCCTTTCCCCACCCACAGTCCTGCAAGCCCGCATCTAGCCCTGGTGATGTTCCCGCTGCTGCTGGACTGAAGCCGCCGTCACGTTCAGCTCAGCTCTGCCCCTTCCCCAATGCCCCCCTGCTCATCCCTCGTCCTGCCGGGTAGCTGATGGGCAGGAGAGCCTTGCTTTGCAAGCAGATTCTTTGCCAAAGGAGAAGCATCAGCACAATGCAAAACAGGAATGCTCTGTTCGGAAATACAAAACGACACCCCATAAACGAGTGGAAGCTGCAGAGAAATGTCGCAATGGGCAGTGCGGCTATTCTGGACTTTGGCCAGACGGTTATGCTTTCTCACAAGGCTGCCATTCGTGTTCTCTGAGCTTCTTCTCATCCCTCGCAATCCCTTGCTCCTCCTCAGCATTGGGTGGTCACAGAACATAGCTGGTACTCGTTAGGTAATTGAAAAACAGCCGAGTGGATTTTTCTTCCAGCCTATCTTTGCCTTTATGCAAACAGAAGAAGAAAAAAGAAAGAAGAAAGAGGGAAAGAAAGATGGATGATAGAGATATAGATGATAGACAGAGATGGATGGATGGATGGATGGATGGATGGATGGATGGATGGATGG
>QLTV01003457.1:925303-946152 GCA_003457575.1 Thermophis baileyi
ACACCCTTCTCTATCTATTTCACACTTTTACATCTCTCATTCTTTCACTCCAGCTCTCTCTCATTTCTCTGTCCCTCTCTCCCTTCTCTCTCATTTGTTTCTCTCTTTTTCCTCTCTCTCATTCTCTCCCTCCATCATTTTCTCATTTCTCTCTCTTTTTCTCCCCTTCTCTCTCTCTCTCTCTCTCTTCCCCCCTTTTTCCCTCCCTCTCTCCCCCCTCTCTCTTGTAGGTGCTGCATCACTGGAGGTCTTCAAGAAGAGATGGGACAATCGCTTGTCTGACTAGACTGGACTAGAAGACCTCCAAGGTCCCTTCCAACTCTGTATCTCTGTTTTCTGCTTTACTCTTCAAGTTCTTGTGCAGGTTGGCTTCAGGCCTTCCTCTCTCCATTCCCTCCTCACAAGTCAGCTTAATGGATGCTTTACAGACACGAGAGTCGCGCATGGTTTTTCCCTGGCGGGATCGTTAAATCTCAGCACATCCCTCCTTTCCCTGGTGAGATGATCAGTGGCTGATCGCTGTAACGGAGCTTTCCGTGGGATGCCAAGCTACCCTTGAAAATTTACCGGGGCTTTCTCTAAGAAGTGGCTGCTTGTTAACCGATTTGTCTTTTTTCTCCCACGGATCTTTTTAAGCTATAATGAGCTAGAACTACCAAGGTTTGGTCTCCAGGCAACTGCAAATTCCAGGAAAAGGATCTGAAGCTGGCTTGACAATTTGAAAGGAACAGAGGGAGGGAGGGAGAGAGAGAGAAAGGAAGATGATAAAGCGATGGCCGGAAGAGGCGAATTCCCAAATTGTCTGGGCTGGGCAGAGTTTGAAAGAAACGGTGGGGTCAAAGCTCCGGTCCTCCAGCGATGACCTTGATCGATCTGGAGTTCTTCCTGACAAGGCCAGATGCCAACAGGGCAGCCTAGGCCAGGGGCCTCCAACCTTGGCAACTTGTGGACTTCTGGGCTGGGGAATTCTGGGAGTTGAAGTCCACAAGTCCTAAAGTTGCCAAGGTTGGAGACCCCTGATTTAGACCACAGAGAAGAGACTCCATTCACTGCCTGGATTTTGTGGGGGACACGCTGCTTGGTCTTCCATGGTGGAAGCTGCTGAGGTAGAGAGGGTCAAATTCATAGCTGAGTGAGGTTTTCAGTTGAGTGCTCCTTCAATGGCTCAGGGCAAGTCTGGACCCCACTCTGATCCCCCCTCCCTTCCACACCCATTTCGACTCCCAAGGAAGCCATGCCATCACCTTTATTATAAAGAGAGCCATCAAAATAATAACTCCCCGTATAGAAACCCGTGGCCAGTTCAATCAGATGCCGTGCCCACGTGTTGCCCGCTCCGGGAAAGCTGGCGAGGGCGACCAATTGTTTTGCTCGAGCTGTGAGAAATCTCCGATCCATACATCGGTTATCTGTGAAGCAGAGAACAAGAGAAGGTTCCTGAGGTCATGGAGGAGATGTTCCTGAGGGCCACTGGTGCAACTCCCACCCCTGAAGGAGATGTGAAAGGAGAAGGAGTTTCCAGTCCCCTTGCTCATCCCAGGCCACTTATTCTGGTGGCCTTCTCTTGGTTGCCCCACACTGACGTGCAGTGCTCCAGAGCGGAAGGTTTTGAAGCTATCTCATTGAGCTTCTAGAAAAGATGCTTGGCTTAAAAAATGTATTTATTTATTTATTTATTTATTTAATATGGGTTTACATGGAAGTCGAGACTCAAATTGTCAGCTGGGAGTTTACCACACTCCAAGATTTACAACTGAAACCTTCTCCAGCTCTTAAGTGATGGAGGGAGGACACCTTCCTTCTTTGACCCTCAGAGAAAGAGAGGTGTTCCCTCTCATCCTGCTGCAGTTCTGGAAGTCCAGCCATCTGGAAGTGGCCGAGGTTGAGAAACACTGTACTAGAGGCTCTGTAATTCCCCCACCCCAGAGCAGGGACTAGGCTATGGTTTTACAAATTAATAACCAGAGAAGTGTGCATTAAGGTGAGCTCCAAGAGGTGATGGGCACAGTATACTCGGGACTCCCTTGGTGATGGAACAGGAGACTGCCAGGGTGCCCAGGAGGTCTTCTGAATGTCCCCAGGCCCACCTCCCCAGCACCTCCCCTGCCCCTGATACCTTGCACTTGGGTCTGGTATACAATGAAATAGTCCAAATTGCCGCAGCTTTCGAACTCCTCCCCGTTGCATCTCTGGGCGCAAAGATGCTCTCCTTCTCGTTCATGCAAGGAGAAAAGAGTGGTGGGGAAACCGCAGTGGCAGAAGGTGCCAGCCAGAGCTGCCAGAGGGTATTCCTAGGAGGGAGGGAGAATTCACTGCTAGGTGTGGGGCAAATGCTTTGGGAGCAGAGGGGGACGGAGGTCAGCTCCTGCCCACCAAATGGGAAGGGCTGATGCAGAGGTCCTGGCACTCTCATGAAGACCATGGGAAGGGAAAAGGGATGCCCAGCCCTCTTGATTCTGCCCTTCAGAGCCCTGCATGGCTCCCCCCATGGTCCAGCCCCTGTTTTCTGCCAGCCTCCCTGGCAGCCCCTCGAGATGAGATGCTGTCCCACCCAGGAGTCAAGTAGTGCCGACTGGTGGCCAAAGAATGCCTCCATGGAGCCAGCATTGGTACCCAGGAAGAGTCGAGGCGTATGGACCTAGTGGTCCAGCCCAGGAGGCTTTGGAGAAAAGCCATGTCCTTGGGCCAGGCTTTTGGGCACAAGGCAGCACTCTTTCTGCTCACCTTTCCTGTGCAGAAGTCAACGCATCGGTCCACAGACATGTTCCTCATGGGCCTGCTTGCCAACAAAGCCAAGGAGAGGTTCTCTGGCCGGCGGAAACAGCCGCGGAAGATGGCACTGCCATCTGGGGAGAGGAGCAGAGGGAGGTTTCTTCGCCAGAATTCAGAGAGAGATCCAAAAGGCATGGCAGACTCACTAAGGATGCTCTGGGCACAAGACCCTCCCTCCTTCCGCCCATCCAGTTAACCAAAAGAACGACACGGTGCCAAGGCCCTCAAAAACGGAGGCCACACTCACACCTCCTGGTGGATCCCTGGGCCAGATCCAGGCGGTAGATGGACAGCCGGTTCGGTCCCCCGCAAAAGCTGCTCTTCTCTCCTTTGCACTCCATGTTGCACTCGGCGTCGCTCACGTTCACGGCCTGGATCTTGTGCCCACAGTAGCACTCTGCCCCGAACTCCAGCCCCGCATAGAGGTAGCCCCTGCCACAGACGAAGGCACCCTGAATGTGGGAATCCTCCAGATGCAGAGACCGGACTTCCCTCCCCGGACTGTGACCCTACACAGCGGCTGAAGTCCTCAACAATGGGCGTGGGCCGTGTCATCATCGTACACTAACTGGGTTAGCTGAACCAAGGCCAGACCTGGTCTTAACTTGAGGAATTCTGAGCAATAGGGTGGAGATTTACAGGGCAGGAGAAAGGGACAAAACCAGGATGGATTTCTGGGCACGGGTTCCATTACCTTTCAGCTTTAACTATATTCCATGGTTTGCCACACCAACCATTAGTTTGACGAGGAATAAATTCAGCAATTAGAGAAAATCAAAATGGTTTCTACTTTTCCTCTCAAGTGGGCCAGGGAGGGAAACGCGATTCGTTGTCTTTGCCAAATGTTACTCCTGATCACAAGATTTACTCCAGACAGGTAGAAAAACACATATTTCCCAAGAGGAAAGGTTACCATCACTCTATGGATTGTAGACAGCCATATTACTTCAAGTCTGGCTGGATTGTGTGATATTGTGTGTGGGGGTGGAGGGGAGTGATATGTGTCTTTTGCCACTGAAACAATATCTAAGGGGAAAATCTCCAGCAGGTAGCCATCATAGGAGGAAGTCCTGCCCCAGAGCAGAACTGCAAAGTATTTGTGGGTCAAGAAATTGGAGAAGAAGGAAATTCATGGATGTTCTCTTGGGAAGGAGACAACCTGGAATGTTCTTCTTGGTCTGTAGGGCTCAGCATTTCTTTTTTCCTCTGTCCCTCCCTCCCTCTTTGAATTGCTCCCAACCCCTCTAATTACAAAAAAGTCTCCCAGATAACCTCAATTCAGCGTGATTTGGCTCCAACCATTTGGCGTCATGTCCCTCGCTTCCCCCCTCCCCAACCATTCAACACAAGGTAACCCAAGAGGCATCAAGACCTTCCTTCCAATTTATAAAATGGAACGGATCAACGTCTGCCTTCCCCAGGGAGCTCTCCCTGGTCCTGAAACGTCTGGCAGTCATTGTCACAGGAGTCCAACTTTAGGCCCTGCACAAGACCAGGACCAGCTGCCCTCATGGCAAATAGTCCCAGGGAGAACCTGAAACTGCCAATCCCCAAAAGAAGGGAACGCACTCGATGCCGGGCAGTTAATGAAGTCCTGGTGTCGTTTGCCACCCTACCGTTCGGCGCAGTTGTCCTGGCAACGGAACAATGTCATTTTTTTGTAGTCAAAGAAGGACACTCCGCGGAGGGCTCTCTGGTGGGTGTTGTCGACATAACAGCCGATGTATTTTGCTGGTGAAAGGAGAAGAAATGTTAGCATCCACCCTTTGGAAGGAAGAGGCCTCTTCAAGAGAGGGGCAGACGCACTCCAGATCTTGACTCAGGGAGTCATGGGGAAGACTGGGCTAAAGGGATTATCCAGAGTGACAATTCTCAGCACTAACTTGGCCTGGGGAGAATTCCCATGCTGTTTTTCAGATTCCGCATGTTTAAAAATTCTTGTAAGACCTACGAGATCCCATCAGTAGTGGGTTCTAAAACCCGTTGCATGCATGCGACACTTCTGCGCATGCGCAGAAGCATCCTGGGCGGGTGGGCGAAGCCTCCCGCCACCGCTGCTACCGGTTCTAAGAACCGGGCCGAACCGGGAGCAACCCACCGCTGGATCCCATCTGAAAGCTGCTGTACCTAGCAGGATTCTCTAACCACCGCACAGCCTCCCTCCTCCCACCAAAATTTGCACTGCCTGTCCAGGGAACCATCCATCAGAGTGACAAGCCAGCTTCGCTAGTGCCTGGATGTGAATTCAAAGCACGATCTCCTGCATACCGATGGCTCTTTCGATTTACAAGACCAGACTTGGTGCAAGGAAACCTGTTGGGTGTGCCTCTTTCTGGCACGGCAAGGGGAAGAAAGAGGTGGCACTGCCAGTTCACCTTTGGCCTTCAGTTTGCCAAGGTGAGTCACCTACACAGCTGGGGAAGAGTTGCCTCAACTCCCCAAAGATTACAGCTCTGACCTTTCCAGAGTCAGTCTTGAATCTGAAAGAAGATCAAGGCTGAAGTTAGTCCAGTGATCCATCTGGACTGGACTGAGGTGCTGAACTACCACTCCCATCATCCCCAGCCAGCAGGGTTTCCTTCCTCGGCTTTTCAAAGCGCTAACAAGGCAAACTCTAATAATAAGGCAAATAATAACAATCTGGCTTTATAATAAACACCATCGGCATTGACAACATCCCCACCCATCAGTTGCAAAAGGCAGCTTTACTGGGAACAGCTGACATCCTACAACGAACACCATCAAACCTCCACATCTGCCTATCCCGGGACTTTGGGAAGGACTCGATAGGCGGATAAAAATGCCACATCCAATCTGAACATCTGGCTGAGTGTGCGACAAATCACACTTGTGCAACAGGTGACATCTGAGAGGAAGGTTGAGGCCTGAAACATCTTATCCTTTTGCTTTAGCTTTTGGGAGAAACTGACTTTTTTTAAAAAAAAGTCAATTGCGTGGACACCCCCACACCCCAAATCCTGTCACTAAATTTGGGATGTAGTAGGTTTAGAAGGGAGGAGAAAGAGGTTGGCAATTGATAGCAAAGTCCTTTCAGCTCAGTCTTGGGGAAAATCCCCCAACTCCCCTCCCCCCACTACTGTCCATGGGGTTTTTCAAAGGGCTGGTCTGCTCCGCCATCCTCCCTCCTGAGGCCCCCTTGCCCTGGTCCAGATGGGGCTCCTGGCCAAAGAAAAGGAGTGGTGGGGTGAGATGGGCACATGGGCGAATGGGGACCCCCTCTGCTCTTGCACTTCTCTGGAGCATCAACCAAGAAAGGGAGGATAGATCGTGTCCAGGACAGACACCCCCACCTCTGCAGTTTGTTCCGATGATTTCCAGGCTGGGCCTCCCTCCCCGACAGCCAGCGCAGAGACCCACCTTCCCGGAGGTTAATTGTGGGGGATGCATTGCATATGGCTGGGCCTGCCAAGCAAGGCTGCCGTCGGTGGCAATCGGATCTCCCTCGCCATCTGCTAGAAATTCTCGGAATGTCAAATCAAATTAGACTAATGAGCCTGGCTGAACGGGTTTCCAGAACAGGCTCACCACCTCCCTGCTATTTGCTGGAAAAAAAAAAAAACCTAGCTGAGGCCAAAAAGCCACCAGGAAGCCAAAATTCAGGTGCTTCTTTTGGGGAACTGCCAAAGCAAAAGGATTTTGGATGAGGAATCTGCTATGCAGGACGAAGGACCAGCTGGCGGGGCCTAGGAAGGGAGCCTTTTCTGCTGTGGCCCCCGCTCTTTGGATGATCTTGCCAGCTGACATGAAGTCTGCCCCATCCCTTTGGCCTTCCAGAAGGGCATTAAAGCCAGCCTCTGCCATTGGTCTGGGGTCCTGATGGGTCCCTCTGTGTTGGACGTGGCCGGTGGATTAACAGAGAAGATGCTACCCCTGTACCAATCTTCTCTTTGGCTGTTTATCTCTGCACTTAATGCTTCTTCTTATTCTTATATTTATGGTTTTAATGGTAAGCTGGCCAGAGTTGCCAGGCAGAGTGAGACGGGCGGCCTAGCCATTGAATATATAAATAAAAATAATAAATAAATGGCAGCAGCTGGGGAAGGCTGCTCTCGGCAATCTTGACACTGGAGCATCTTCCTGCACCCGTGCCAGGAAGGAGTAATGATCCTTGGGCTCTCCAGATGTGTTCCTCGGCCCAAACGAGGCAGCCTTAAACGCTAGAAACCAGGAACTAACTCTTTAAAACTTCAGTTATGATGTGGATGTGGAGAGATGGAGGGAGGGAGGGAGGGAGAAAGAGAAGGTCTTTCTATCTTAGGAGATGATTGTCCCCCAGGAGAGCAACTTGTCAGACGGAGGAAATGAGGGAGACGTTGAACTGCCCTCAGGTCACAGATGCCACCCAACAGGCAACATGAAAAGGGAAGCTGGTGAACCTGGAAACCTTCCAGACTGGGCCAGCAGCTCAATCCCATCTCCACCTTTCTGAAGAGCTTCATGGACCTCAGAATCTCTGGGTCTTTTCTGAAGAAGAAATGTTTTGTCTCAGCCTCGATGTTTCCTTATTTACTACATTTCTTGGATTGGGGGGTGGGGATGGGGCGAGGGAATGCCGTGATTTATTCTTCCCCACCCGATTTCTAACAGGGAACTGTCTTGGCAAAGCCAGACAAAGTGCTTTGTTGTTGTTGATTTTTGTTTTCCTGGAAATAAAGTTATGTTCTTTGAAGTATATTTAAAAAGAGAGAGAGAGAGAGAGAGAGAAAGATTAATCATTGAGACAGATTACTTCTACCTGCTGGCTGCAATCTTAGGAGACTCTGGTGGGAATAGATGAGGAATTGAGACAATGAAAATGTCCAAATGTTGTTCCCATCTTTAAGATAGAGGTCAAGAGGGGCAGTTCGAAATCCATCTGATTTCAGAAGCAGGTAAAATTCTGGAAGAAAGGATTAAGCAATCCTTTGATGGACAGCAAGAAAATAATTCATTTTGGGCAGCAGCAGATTATCAAGTATAAGGGATGACTAGTTTACCTCCCCCCCCCACTGCCGGTAAAATCACCCAGTTGATAGATAAGGGGTACATCAGGAACATAGTATAACTTGATTTCAAAAACCTGACATAGCTGCTAAAAGAACCTTGTTGTAAAGCGATCAGAAGAACTCAACTATTAGATGAGTGGGTAATAGATCAAGCCCCCCTAAGAGAACTTCTGGAGCAAACCGAGAGCATTTTGGAATGAATGGATGAAAATGTGTGAAACAGATGGAAAAACATTGAAACGATGTGCAAAACTGTAAAGACACAAGGAAAGGATTTGGGTTGGAGCAACACAAGGGTTTAACAGAATGAGCCAACCGTTTGATGTGGCAGCTAAAAAAGACTAATGTGATCTTAAATGTCAGTCTGTCCCAAAACTACGGTAGATAATGTTTTGATCAAATGAAGGCAACCGGGAGCAAAATAAGATTTTAATTTCCGTTCTCTGCATGCTATTCCCAATTTATCCTGAACCAAATTCTTTCCCAAAGGAATGTTACCTCTATCTTCCTCCTTCTCATGAGTACTCCTCCCCTTGAGCACTCGAGTCCACGTCTCCCCATAATCACCTCTGCTCCTCCCAGCTGCGTCCTTCGGAGGGTTTTTGAACCAAGTCCCGTACCTCCGGGCCAAGACCAGAGACTCCGGCATTGCTCTCAATTCCCTGCCAAGCGGCAGCGCCCCCAACAACTGAGCTTCGGTCCCTTCTGCAGCACCGTTGCTGGGCCGGGGGGCAGCCCCTGGGACCCTCGTCTCCCCGCTGAAGCCAGCATGGAGGAAGACCAAACTGCCAGCTGTCAGGTAGAGTGCGATCAAGGTGAAGAAACGGATGGGTTTCCGCCGAAAGTATCTTTGGAATTTCAGCAAGAGCTTGGCCATGTCAGCGTCATTACGGATTTTCACGGGGTCCGGGTGGAGAAACGAGCAAAGGGGCAGCGTGTCCCCACTTGGAAAACAACCTTCTGAGCAGAGAGGAGGAGCCTCTGTCTGCCGTCTAAGAGGCCACGGGTCTGATGCCACGAATCTGGTGCCACGGTTGGGTCCTCAGTGCCGTTCTCTCAATAAATCAGCCCAGCTTGGATACTCCTGTCCATGCATTGATTCAAAATGAGAAGGTTGCAGAGTTGCTCCAAATGAAGGACTGGTTCTTTGCACTAGTTCTTGGTCTTCTCCTGCCACAGAGCAGCCAAGGATGAAGTTAACATGGTCAACCTGGCGATCAGGAGTTGCCGCTGCTGCTTTTAACCTGGCATGTCCACCTGCCCTGGAAGGGAAGTTCACCAACATTCACCAAAGCGGAGGCGCATCCAAGGAGTTTTGAGGTATCCAATAATGTCCAGGAACACAGCTGAACCAACTGCCATTCATTGTCACGGGGTGGGAAGAAAATTGAACCTAGAAATCAATAGAAAAGATAATATTAGGACAGAAGACATTTCTCTTTGAGCTAGGCACTAAAGGGGCTCTCCATCATGATTTTAAACCATGCTTGTCTCTGGAGATCGGGAAGGGGACACTTTTCCTACAGTTTCCATTCTCTTTCCCAGTTTTTAGAAGAGTTAACATGATTTAGGAGGGATTCCAGATCCCGGCTGCTATTTCACAAAAGTCGGTCTCAGAGCAAGGGCTGCAAAACAGGGTGGGAGGACCTTTATGACCTCATAACACGGACACCTCTGATTGGCTACTGGGGCCAATCGCAAGGGTTTCTCTTTGTCCCACCCTCTCCAAAGGAGAGTTTCCCAACCTAAACCACTTTAAGAAGTGTGGACTTCAACTCCCAGAATCCCCCAGCCAGCATGGCTGGCTGGGGGATTCTGGGAGTTGAAGTCCACACATCTTAAAGTGGCCAATGTTGAGAAACACTGCCCCATAGTTCCCTCCCAGCCAAGGGAGGCTTCAGAAAGCAAGAACATGTCCGGACAACATTGCCCATACTCCACTGCCCAATTACATCGCCATCACCCTGATCTCCACAAACGTCCCCAGGAACACCATGTTCCAAGGCAAAAAACGCTGGGCTATTTCCACCCCAATGACCCATCATCCTTGTCCTGGCTCATCTTAAGGGGCTAAAATCACCCTGGCCTACCTGAAGAGGCCCTTGTTCTCCTACAACAAGTTGGATGCTGTAAAGAGCCCAGGAGAGAGGCAAGATCTCCTAACAGGGATAAAATCTTGTCTATCGCTTGCTTTCTTCGGTTTTAGAGAGATCCACAGCCATGGCTGCATTGCAGGGTCCCCCTCTGCTCTCAGAGCTGAGTTAAGGTCTCCCTTGCAACTGGAGGCAAAGAAAACGATGACCAAAAAACCAGGAATAACGAAGAAGCAAATAAACGGGGAACAACTGAACGCCATTAGTTTAATGGACTCTAATTTTCCTACCATCTGTCTTGAGATGATTAAGTAAAAAATATCACTGGGGCAGACGGCGTGGAGTATAAATAAATGTTTTAATTCTGCTTCCTCGTATAACTATCCAAACACGTCTCGGTCTCTGAAGCGTGAAGTTTATTGCAATCAACGGAGGGGGGGGGAACCTTCTGTGGTTCCAGGGAAGAGAGTGATTTGAAAGAGAGAGAGAGAGAGAGAGAGAATGAAGCTTTTAAACAAGCCTTTTTTAAATCTTTTCTTCTCATCAATGAGGCAGGACATAAAGTGAGGCAAGTCATAAAGTGAAGCAAGACATAAAGAAGGTCATAAAGTCGTGTAGCTCTGAAGACTTTGAGAGGTGTGAAAGAACAAAGAAAATGGCAAATGGCAAACCTCAGAATTCACGGCTTTTCAAGTGTAGACTTAAGCACAAACGAACTGCAGGAAGCTTAGATAGATACGTTTGCGAGACACCTGTGAAACCGTTCCAACGGGAAAGGGGGAACAAGATATTTTAGCTTTCTTTAGTATAGCAACAGGGGCTTATCCATAATGTAACCAATCATTGATATTTCCGTGTTTTGTTACTTTTGAGGAGTATATAACTACTTGTCTTTCCATAAGAGGTTGTTCAGATGTTGCTTCTGCTATATTACTCTGAACCTATTTGCGCAAATAAATCAAGCTTATTTTGATTCCGTGGTCTGCGTCTTGTCATTTCCTGCAACATCTACAACAGTGGTTCTCAACCTTCCTAATGCCGTGACCCTTTGGTGCGATAATGCGGTGTCTAGCTTCCTAAGACCATCAGAAATATGTGTTTTCCGATGGTCGTAGGCGACCCCTGTGAAAGGGTCGTTCGAACCCCAAAGAGGTCGCGACCCACAGGTTGAGAACCGCTGATCTACAACCTCGCGTCCTTGGGGACCTCTGTTCCGCTTTGCAATTCCTTTATTCCCTGTTTGTAGCACCGTTCAAAATCATTCCCTGCAGCCGTCTGGAGGGTGTGCGGGTCTGCAGGGAATTCCTCGCTAGCAAGAGTGAATCTTTGAAAGCCTTGTTATCAAGGGGGGTTAGAGCCGAGGTGGCGCAGTGGTTAGAGTGCAGCACTGCAGGCTACTTCAGCTGACTGCTAGCTGCAGTTCAGCAGTTCAAATCTCATCGGCTCAAGGTTGACTCAGCCTTCCATCCTTCCGAGGTGGGTAAAATGAGGACCCAGATTGTTGGGGGCAATATGCTGACTCTGTGAACCGCTTAGAGAGGGCTGTAAAGCACTATAAAGCGGTATATAAGTCTAAGGGCTATTGCTATCACCTCATGCACGGTCAAAATCAAGATCTCTCAACCGTGCCATCCCTGTCAATCATCCCACCGGGCAAGGAGGCTACAGTAAGGAAGGCTATTCCCCCAGCTGCCTGACCCCTCCTTGGAGGGAACGAGGGAGAGGGGGAGGGCTTTGTTTCTGGCGACACTGTTGAGTCTCCCATACTTGTGAGACAGGAAGGGAGGCGGGAAAGCCCAGGACTGTAGCAAGAGAAATCCCTCAGCCTAAGGTGGGCGGAAGTGGGAGAAAGCATCGCCCAGCCATTCCCCCTTGAGTACGCCCTGGTATAAAGCTGGTCTTCAGAATCGCTTGGACGGGTTTTCAAGAGTGCGTCGTCCCCTTCTTCCTTGTGGATAGCGTTGCTCAACAGGTAGGGTGGTCCTTGTCTCACTGCCTCCATAGCAGTTGTTCTGAGCCTCAATTGGGGTCTCCCTACGGCTCTTAACCTGGTTTGGTTTCTCTCCGCAGTGCCTCCAGCGGCCCGTGAGGGGACGCGTGATTTAGAACCATGTCAGACAAGTCAATAGCTTTCTCTGCCTGCAGGCCACACAGGACCACCCACCCACCGCCAAGGCAGGGGAAGCACCGGAACCGCTGCTCAGCTGCAGACTCGGCCACCTTCTGCAGGCCAAAGCATCAAACGACCATCCTTTCCCCTCCTTTTAGCTCAGGAAGGAGCTAGACGCAGGGGTCTCCAACCTTGGCAACTTTAAGCCTGGCGGACTTCAACTCCCAGAATTCCCCAGCCAGCAAAGCTTCCTTCCTGTGCAAAGCTGGCTGGGGAATTCTGGGAGTTGAAGTCCGCCAGGCTTAAAGTTGCCAAGGTTGGAGACCCCCGGACTAGAACACCTCCAATGTCCCTTCCAACTCTGTTATTCTATAATTCTAATTCTAAAAAAAGTGAGAGGGTTAGGACCAAAAAAGAGAGGAATCTATATTGATACTGGATTGAATTTCTCCCAGAATTCCCCAGCCAGCAAAGCTTCCTTCCTGTGCAAAGCTGGCTGGGGAATTCTGGGAGTTGAAGTCCGCCAGGCTTAAAGTTGCCAAGGTTGGAGACCCCCGAGATAGAGAGACCCAGGCAAACCCTTTGCGTCCACGCAATTAACAGCGATGTTGTGGATGCAAATTCAGCCCCAACTGGCTAACGGCTCTTAGGAAGCAGGAAGGAGAGAGAGACAGAATTCTGGATTCAATTCAGAGAATATACAGGTAGCCCTCGACTTACAACAGTTCATTTACCGACCGTTCGAGCTTACAACGGCGCTGAAAAAAAAGATTTAGGACCGTTTTTCACACTCACGACTGTTGCAGCATCCCGGTCAGAGGTGGGTTCCTCCCGGTTTGGACTGGTTCACCCAAACCGGTAGCGACCCGCTGGTGATGTCACAGAGCCGGTTCGGTCAGTGCCAGTCCGTGGACGCCACCATCTTTTTTTGGAATTTTTTTTTAAGGCCCCCCCCCTCGTGCCCTCCCCGCTCGGGTGGGGGGGGTGCCGGTCCTTGGGCCCCGCCTTCTTTTTTTTTTTTTTAATTTTTTTTTTTAAATTGAATTATTATTTTTTTGAATTTTTTCCTGGGCGTTTTTTTTTCCTGCGCATGCGCAGAAGCCGAGTTTCCGGCACTGCGCATGCGTCGCCATCTTGTTTTGGGCTTTTTGGGGGGGGGGATTTTTTCTGGATTTTTCGGCACTGCGCATGCGCGCGTGCACGCACGGCCACGCGGCGCGGGAGGAAGCGAACCGGCAGCGAGGGAAGTTAGAACCCACCCCTGATCCCCGTGGTCACGCAATCAAAATTAAGATGCGTGGCAACAGACTCGTATTTATGACGGTTGCATTTTTTAGGACTTTCTGACAAGCACGGGGAAGCCAGATTCACTTACAACGGCAGTGATTCACTTAACAGCCATGGCAAGAAAGGTTGTAAAATGGGGCAAAACACACTTCACTGTCTTGCTTAATGACAGAAACGTTGGGCTGAATTGTGGTCGTAAGTCGAGGACCCCCTGCATAAGGTTTCGTAATGAAGGCCCTAAGAATCTGGAGAGATTCTCAGGAAGTAATTTACATGAGGCCTGGAAGCCATCCTGCCACCCCAGGCAGGGGCTGCAGGAGCTAAATCCAGAACAGGCTGAAAGAAAACCAGTGCAAGGCAGACCCCAGCATTTGGGGCAGTGGGCTATGTAGTGTATTGCTGAAAGAAAAGTAAAATACTTCTCCTGCCTTCTGTTATTCTTGCTTTGGAAATAAAAGATGTGCAGCCAACAGTTATGCCAACCTCTCAACCTGGGGGTTGCCTCTACATAGCAGAGAGGAAAAATTAAAACAACAATCCAGGATAACGTACACATGCCTGGCCCTTTCCTAAGGCCCTCTACTTCAGCGGGCTTTAATGGGTCAGTTTTGTAAAGTCACAATAAGCCGACAAGGAAACACAAGGGACACTAAATTATTCAGTTCCCTCAATTGCTCTGTTACCAGCGAATAGTAGAACAAGCTTGCCTTCTCTCACCAGAGCAGTGGTGGCTGGTTTTTTTTTTTTTTTTCAAAGTGCGCCACCCGAGTGCTACCCAAACAGTCTGTGGAAACCCCAGATTCTTCAGACAAGAGAAAGAAAAGAAGAGAACCGCAACTGAGCAAAGACAATATCTCTATTGTGGCTAGAGTTCCCAGCCAAGGAGGAGGAGGAGGAGGAGGGGTTGGAAAGTTACTGCAAGGATGGAGAACCACCTGCCAATCGCCCAAAGCTGATGCCCCCCCCCAATCAGCTGAAGGATGGCATTCATTCTCTTCCCCCCTTCCTCTGGCCCAGGCTGGCATTCCTGCATATTCAGCCTCTTCAAATGTGGGCAGGGAGCGCCTTTCTCTCTGAAAGAAAGCTGAGCTTTTCAGAAGGGCTGGGCAGCCTCCCGAGAAGAATCCGCAGAGCCTGAGAAAAGAGTTCAGGAAAAGCCGGGAAGACGAGACAAGCCAAGAAAAAATGATTGAGAAGAACTCAACCCAGAATGGAGCTAGGGCACGACCACAGTTGCTCTTGACGGCAAAGCTCGAAAGTGGGGAAATGCCCTAAGATTGTCGGTTCGCTATTCCCCTGGTTTACTAGGGTTTATTTTTTTTCTATATCTAAGTTTTCTTCTTATGTGAAATTGTAACCAGTAGAAGCTGTTAAGA
This sequence comes from Thermophis baileyi, assembly GCA_003457575.1. Classification (NCBI taxonomy): domain Eukaryota; kingdom Metazoa; phylum Chordata; class Lepidosauria; order Squamata; family Dipsadidae; genus Thermophis; species Thermophis baileyi. The sequence goes on from QLTV01003457.1 coordinate 939,948, forward strand.
TTGGGTTGCAAAGAGAAGTCCAACATCTGGTGATAAATGAAGGTTCTCCTCTGAACTGCTGGCTGGGGCTACAGATCAGGTCATCCCAGGAGGGAGCCAGCCAAGATCACAATCCTCAGGGGTACAAGGGTTGGAGGACTGCCCCCCCCAAGCCTAGGAGACCTCCTTGCCCCCCAGATGGAAAGGCCACAAGCCAAAAGGCGAGCTATAGGACCAGGAGGTTGCAATCAAAGAGGGTTGGCCTTCTCCACCTTCTGCACCCCCATCGCCCAGGGATTTGCCCTGGATGGTTGACCCCAAAGACAGGAATTCTCCCTTAAAACCCAACCTTTGAACAGGGCAGGATGGGGGCAGTTAGTGAAGAGGCAAAGCCATCGGTGACCAAGGTTTGGAAATCAAGCAGAGAGACAGTCAGGAATACAGAGAAAGACCTGGAGAAGAGCAGAGCTTCCTTCATTCAAGGGGCTGGTTTGCCCCTGGGGGAGAGGTGAAGTCTGTTCTGGGGTTTCTTGGGGGGGTGCCTGTCTCAGGTGGTAATAGGAGACCCCAGACAGCCCAAGAAAGCCACATTCTTCCCTTTGTAAGGTGATATATCAGCAGCACTGAACAGCCAACCAAAGGAATTTTGCTTCAAGGGCAAGACCTTCTGCACCCCCATCGCCCAGGGATTTGCCCTGGATGGTTGACCCCAAAGACAGGAATTCTCCCTTAAAACCCAACCTTTGAACAGGGCAGGATGGGGGCAGTTAGTGAAGAGGCAAAGCCATCGGTGACCAAGGTTTGGAAATCAAGCAGAGAGACAGTCAGGAATACAGAGAAAGACCTGGAGAAGAGCAGAGCTTCCTTCATTCAAGGGGCTGGTTTGCCCCTGGGGGAGAGGTGAAGTCTGTTCTGGGGTTTCTTGGGGGGGTGCCTGTCTCAGGTGGTAATAGGAGACCCCAGACAGCCCAAGAAAGCCACATTCTTCCCTTTGTAAGGTGATATATCAGCAGCACTGAACAGCCAACCAAAGGAATTTTGCTTCAAGGGCAAGACCTGGCTAAGTGGCCAGCTCGGCTTTTGTTCACAGACTGAAGGGAGGAATTTTCTCCACCTCAGGTCATATAGTCTACTTTTAGACAAGGTAGGTAGAGTCTGGAGGCTGCTCCGCCGAGCCCCGAAGATGGCGCCAGCAAGACAGGTGGTGGGTGACTTTGATTACGCAATCAGGTTTCGCTCTCATTAGAAAACTATGGGTTTTGTATTTTAAATACACTTTAATCCTACGCAACCCCTTTCCACAACCTGGTGCCTTCCAGATTGCTGGATGCGACTCCCATAATCCTAGGCAATTTATAGAGGGCACGGGTTCATTCCCTTCAGAGAGATGAATGTTGAAGGGCATCAACCCCTGGCTCAATGGACAGCCCCCATGCCAGCCTTGCCAACTTAACACTTTGGGATTTCCTGACTCAGCTGATCTTTTCCATAAACTCTGGCCAAACTTGGGTTTCTCTCAGTGGGGAGGGGGGCTCTAAATGATGGAGAACAGGCCACTGTGGGAGGGGGTGTTGCATGGTTAAACCACAAGGCCGCTTCTGCTTCCTCCATTAATAGGAGACCCTGAGCTTGGGGGGGAGGGGAAACTACACACCCCTCCAAGAAAAGGGGGCAGTGAATTTTGGGTAGCTGCCAGCCCTCCCCTCTCTCCCCCTCCCCAGAAATAAATAAGAAAGCAGCTCCTTCTTCAAAGAAGGTCAAAAAAGACACAACCACAAACACAGGATCAAATCCCACCCCATTTTACACGTGTCACACATCCAAGGGGAAGGGACCTCAATCCCAGGGCTGAGGCTGCCATTCTGGCTTTTTAGGCACTCCACCCCACGTCTGGGGGGGGATGCCCTTGGCCACACAAAACCCAAGCAGGATTAGACCTGATGAAAGGAATTTGACACCATGGAAATTTACTTTTAACCCCGCCCTGACTGTCCCCCTTTAAAGCCACCACAACAGCCTTCAGACAAAAATTAAAATTGCTCCCCCCGGGAGATTTTGCAACACACCAAAATGAGAAGGAAGGTGACCAAAATAAATAAATAAACTTGGAGGAAAAGCGAGCAACTCGCCCCACGCTCAGACAGATTATTAGAAGGCTGCCAACTTTCAATATGTTTGCAGAGGAAGGAAAGCGCCGGCATCAAGTATTAATCAGGCCTCTAATTAATTGTGACTTGCCTTGATGCAAATTTAATGCATTCGGCGTCACTACAGATTGTCATGTTGTTGTTTTTAAGGGATGAAATGAAGGTGATTGTATTTCTCTTGCTTTTTTAAAATGCCATCCGCCCAAAGGAACAGCTGTTTTTTGACAGACGCCGAAATATGTCAGCCGAGACGGGGACTGAGGGCCCTTCTGGAAGGGGGCAGCCAGAGGTGGTGGGACCACAGGAGCCATCCCATCGGGCCTGTTTCTAATTTCCCTCTGGGTGGTTATGGCTGTTCTGTCACGAAAGCCATAACTGAGGCTTGCAAGTCTATTTTTTTTTCTTGTTTTAAGATTCTTTAAAAAAAAAACACAGGAAAAAAAACACGCAAAGCCAATATTAGCCTGTAATATTGTTTGGCCTTCTTCCCTTAAAGCTGGAGGAAACATGGTAAAAAGGAAGAGAGGGTTTTGTTCCACTACTGTTTGAGAATCGGAAGACTGTCGAGAGAAAAGAGCAAGAAAATGCCTTTTCCCACAATACATTTAAATGCTAGATTCAAAACAGCACACAAGCCTTGGGAATGCCTTGGCACAACACACCAACCTTGGTTTGGCACGCGTCAAGTATTCAAGTTAGGTGTATTTAAGCTAATTTATCTCTTGCAAGCTCAGAAAATGGGCTTGTTCAGTAACTAGGTTGAGAAAGTTCTCCAAACATGACTGTCCAACATTTCTCTTTTCAATTACAGGCTTGTCTTCTCCGGCTGAGTTCAATGGTCAAAGAAAAGCTGGAAGATTTAGATCTGGGGGAAAAGAGACACCAGAATATGCGTGTGGCCAGGGCAGACGAGGGAAGCCAATTAAAATTATGAACATGTGTTGGAAGAACTAAAAAGAGACATTTGTTCTCTCTTTTCTAATTTGGGAGTCTGGCGTCAGCTGGTTTTCCTTGGTGGCACTTTTGGGGCAGACCAAAGGAAGACGTTGGTCACACAACATAGTCATCCCTCGAGAATTTGTCCCCAAGACTGGTGGGAACAGCTCTAGTTTTGTTTCTGGTGGGAAGATGCTTCTCAGCAATGGTCCCTGCATCTCCAGCTGGGCTTCAAAACACCTTCTCCAAGTGATCTTCAGATTTGGTCCACAACTCCATCCTCTCCTGGATCCAAACCATCTGATATAGGAGAATACCGCTTGTAGGTCACGCCTGGCTCTTTTTCTGAAAGGATGCTAAATTCACACAGATCATAACCTTCGGTGACCAAGATGGAAACCAAGCGAGGCCTCCAACCAGGTGATCCTAAGTTCTAACTGAAGCTCACCAAAAGAGTCCAAATATCTCCTGCCAAAGGCTACGGTTACCCCTAACCTGAAGATACAAGGAATGTAAAACGAAAAAAAACCAAAAGAGACCGCCTCCTACCACATAGCTCCCAGCGACCGGTAAGATCCCACAGGGTTGGGCTCCTCCAGGTCCCGTCAGCTAAACAGTGCCGGCTGGCGGGCCCGCGGGGGAGGGCCTTCTCTGTGGCTTCCCCGGCCCTCTGGAACCAGTTACCTCCTGAGATACGGACTACCCCCACCCTATTGGCCTTCCGGAAAGCTGTGAAGACCTGGCTTTTCCGGCAGGCCTGGGGCCGCTGATCTCAATGTTACAATTTGTGAGATCCGGCCACGAATGGTATGTATGGCTTTTTAAATTGTTTGGGAATATTAATCTTGTTTTAATGTGTTTATATTTCTGTTATAAATAAATAAATAAATAAATAAATAAATAAATAAATAAATAAATAAATAAATAAATAAATAAATAAATAAAAACCCTGAGCTTGACTCCTTGTCAACGTACATCCACTTCCTTTTGCCCCAACAGAGGGTTGCCTTCTCAGGAGCAGCTGCAGGGCCCCCAGGGTGGGCCTGGCTATTGCATGCTGGTTGGGAATGGTACCAGTTGAAGTCTCCCCATTTAAGGAAAGGCCCTGGTAGACTAGCCCCAGATGCTTCCTCCTGCTGCAGTGCAGTTATCCTTGGAGAGGCCCATTGCCTTCTCCTCCTCTCTTCCACCACAACCCTCAAGCTGCGTTGGAGAGAGAGAGGGGGGGGAGAGAGAAGCCCTTTGCAAAAGAAGAGTGAACAAACAGATGAGGAAACGGAGGTTTTAAAGAAAAAACCCTGCCTGCCGCCTGCGACGGATGCACTTAAAAAAATTAACTAGCTGCTGGACTGCGGGGTGGGAAGGAGCCAGATGAGCGAGAGAAGGGATCAAAGCCCCTTGATCCCATTTGCTAGTTACTGATACAATAACGTCTTCCTCTTCCAGGCATGTGACATGTGGTCTCTATAGATTATTCACTCTGAAAATTGGAAGTTAGGTCAAGTTAATCCCAAAGGGACCAGCTGTTCCTCTGCCCGCAACGGGGGCCTGTGAGGGCATTTCCAGAAGCCCACCTAAAGAGGCCAGCTTGTGCTGGGCTTCTTCCTACATGCAGTTTGGGGGTACAGGTCTTTACAGGATCCCACGTGTGGATGAAGCCACGGTACCTCCTATTCCACCTATCCCTTTCCACCCAAGCCACAGCCACGTAATTGGTGGATTCGAGGCAATGTGGATGTGGCCACTCATAACCCACCCATCAGTCCCCCGCTCCCCCCAGCTCAGCCTTGCTGGATCTCAGCCCATCTGGATAAGCCCTTTGGTCCAACTCCAGCTTTGGAGCTGATCTTCTAATGGGATGCTGGGTGCAGTATCTTATTTGGAAGAGAAGGTCTGTCACCCACTGATGTCAAAACGCAGCAAGGGAAGCTGGGATGCACAAGAAGGAAATCATGGACGCATTTCCCCTGAATCTGCATCAGGCAGCTGGGTTGAAGTTATCTCCCGCTATTCATGCCCAAATGTCTTTCCTGTGTGGAAGGCCTCCAGACTCCCTGCTTGTCTAATATCCCGCATCTTCTCCCCACATTCACACACCTAGCACAGCTGTTCAGATGGAACACACTCTAGCCCTAGATGTTGTCCAATGGAGTTGGAGCAGCCCAATGGATCGGAAGAGTGCTTGGTGCCCTTGACCTCCAAAGGTAGCTTAGCTCGAGCAAACAGGACTCTGCTTCCAGTCAGGACCCCAGGAGAACATCTAGGGTGCATTCAGGCACCAATGTGTGGCTAAACTATGACCTCTAACTTGACCCTTAGTTATTTGATTTTTCATCAGCTTTACAAGGAAGGGAGGGAGGGAGGGAGGGAGGGAGGGAAGGAGGGAAGGAAGGAAGGAAGGAAGGAAGGAAGGAAGAAAGGAAGGAAGGAAGGAAGGAAGGAAGGAAGGAAGATGCTTGCTCTTCTCCTTCAGTGTCCACAGCTCCAGGGAGTTGATCCACCCTGTTCCTTCCTTAAGATGCCACCATCCAACTAAGTCCCTCATGGAACTTTTAAGAAAATCTCTTTTGAAACAAATTCCGATTTGTTTCCTTTGGTCTCTTGCTCATTTCCGAAAGATGCTCCCCCATTCTTCAGGAAGTCTCTTCTCTGTTTTAAACTATCTGGCTTCCATAACGGCCTTTGATGTCCTAATTTTTTTCCTTGGGGCTAATTGGCCTTGAATTCCATGATCTGAATGCCATCATGGTTACAACTGCAGCCACAGGGCAGCCTGCCTCTCTGCTCCCTCACACAACAACAACAAGTTGCCTCCAAAATGTGGGCAGAATCCCCCATCCCACAACCCCCCCTCCCCAGCTCTGAGCCAAGAGGCTGCTGAAAGGTCATTAACAGGTAATTAATCAGAGATTTCAGGAGATAACAGCCAAGCCACCAGCTTTAGGCAAGTTGTCCTCTCTTGTTCTGAGTTGTGAAAGGCTCCCTTCTTTCTCACATCCCCAGAAGTTGGGGGTGGGGGTGGGATTAAGGTCTCCTTTCCCTCCACACAAAGACAAAAAAACCCCCTTGCAGCCCCAACAGGACCCGGTCCCAAAGCATGAAGGGCCCAAAGTCTTTCCTAGGACCTCCCTCCCTCCCTCCCT
>QLTV01003457.1:946178-965049 GCA_003457575.1 Thermophis baileyi
TGAGGAGGGTCGAAAGACTTGGTGGAAAGGAAGATTGAAGGAACACTTCACCCCCCCCTAGAGAAAATGCCCACTGGCAGACCGAAGACCCTCTTTTGCCCCATGGCTCTTTTGCCCCATGGATCTAAGGGAAGAAAGGACAACCTGCCTTCCTCTCTGGCTAGCAGTAAAAGGGGAAGGGGAGATGTGACAAGACCCCCCCCCGGTCCTCTTTGCCAGACCCAGAGCAAATGGCCTCACCAGGAACCCCTCTCTGCCTCTCCCAGATGAACCCAGAAACCAAAAGGCGTGGGATGCCACCTGAGCTTCTTACCTGGGAGAAGTCACCTTTCTGAGGTCATCTGAGGTCAAATCCTCCTCCTCCTCCTCCTCCTCCACTTGGCAGCTTCTGAGGGCACCTCCAGGCTCCTCTGGGAATCCCTCTGGAAATGCCAGATCCTTGAGGGATGCTTGGGGAGCACCCGGGCATTCAGAGGAGGAGCAGAAGCCCTCTGGGGAGGCTGGGAGGGTCTCCCCCAAAGCTGGCGGGCTGCAGGCAGATGGACCCGTCCTCCCTTCCGATCCTGCAGCTCGGAGGAGGCAGCGCTCTGGGGTGGGTGGCAGAGGCGAAAGCCCCCGTCATGGCAGGCTGGCTTCGTCCGCGGGGGTCACATGCTGGCGTTGCGCGGGGTCTGCCCACCGCAGAAGGAAGCTCTTGGTCTTCAAGGACTCACCAGGCTGGAGAGGAAGGAAGACAGTCCTGTCATGGATCGCGGCGGCTCAAACGGCTGCCAGGGCTCCCCTCACTTCGTGCCCGTTTCCAGCAAGAGCCGCTGCTTCCCTCCCAGCCTCTGCCGAAGCTCCGACTGAGCTCCGCTCCGCTCCGCTCCGCTCCGCTCCGCTCCGCTCGCCAGCCTTCAGCACTGCCTCCTGCTTAACTCCTTCGCTGCCGAGGCTGCCAACGTCGCCCCTTTTTTTGCAAGGAGCTGCGAGCGGAGAGGCTCCGTCGCGCCTCCCAGGGAGGTTTCACTTGGGGGGTTTCCAGGAGAGAGAGAGAGAGGGAGGGAGGGAGGGAGGGAGGGAGAGCGAGAGAGAGAGAGAGAGAGAGAGAGAGAGAGAGAGAGAGAGAGAGAGAGAGAGAGAGAGAGAGAGAGAGAGGCTGGGCAAGCAGCCTGGGGCCCGGGGAGCAAAACCGTCAGAGGAAAACCCAACGCCTTTCCCCTTATCCAAGTCTTCCAGCGAAGGTTAAGGAAAAACATGGAGCTTGTTTGGTGCATCCGGTGCCCTTCTGGATCGGCAGAATGCTGCTTGACGGGGAGCCCAGGAGCTCCAGATGAGGACGCTTGGAGAGATGGAAAGAAGGGATGGGTGAAGGAGGAAGGCTTGCAAAAGGAGAGGTGCAGCCGAGGATGAAAGGGAGCTGGGAGGTTAAGCCAGAAGGTCTGTGTTAGTCATAGAGATACACTGATGGGGAGATCCCAGAACATCTAGAGCAGGGGTCTCCAACCTTGGCAACTTTAAGCCTGGAGGACTTCGACTCCCAGAATTCCCAGAGTTGAAGTCCGCCAGGCTTAAAGTTGCCAAGGTTGGAGACCCCTGATGTAGAGAACACCCAACCGAGGAGGTTTATTTAGGGGAAATGCTTCAATTCTAGGAAAGGAAACTTCCAGGAAGTCGCTCAGCTTCCCTTTGTTACCAGGCTGAATTCTGTATCTCTTATGCTGCAGAGGAGGAGAGAGATCTTAATGTTCTAAAAATCAGACTTCATGAGTTAATCAGCTCTTTGAGGAAAAAAAGACAGATGTTTCGTGAACAACTCGGCCAACAGCACTGTTGTCATGAATTGTAAGCGTGAGCCTGTGGGGTTAGGCCTTTGCCTTCTTGCTACACACAAGTAAGTTTTCTCCAGTGGGTGGGAGTGCTTTTCAGTCAGAAAAGGCTGCGGAAGGAAAGAGCGGGTGATCTTAAAAGGAGGGCTGGGGAGAAAGATTTGGGTTAGAAAGAGAATGAAAAGTGGGAATGGAAGAAAGGAAAGCAGAAGGAAGAAAGGAAGGAAGGAAGGAAGGAAGGAAGGAAGGAAGGAAGGAAGGAAGGAAGGGGGGGTTTGCAGGGAGGAGGGGGGGAAAGATAAGGAAGAAGAAGGAAGGAAGGAAGGAAGGAAGGAAGGAAGGAAGGAAGGAAGGAAGGAAGGAAGGAAGGAAGGAAGGAAGGAAGGAAGGAAGGAAAATAATAATAATGTCTCCACTATTGCATAGTTATAAGAGTCCCTCCCTCCAATTTCTCTCTCTCCTAGCAAAACAGGGAGAAGCAGACTGACCAAGGTTTGCCTGGACACAGAAAGTTGGTTTAGCTATTTAGCCAGAGGATGGAGCCATTGTCCCCATGCCGTACCAACCTTGGTCAAATGTCCCAGCCAGGTCCAAAAGAGGCCACATCCCTGATCTGTAAAACCTCCCTCCTGTTACTCCCCCTCCTCCCCATTTTATTGCTTGTCCCTCGAAAAAGACCTCTCTGCTAAATAAGTCCTGTAAGAAGATTTCAGAGCCACAGAATTATTAGACAATGGCTGTTTTCTCCCGCATTAACGCCTATTGTTTTAGTAGCTGGGGGATAAAGACAAAAAGAATCTTGCAGATTAATGCCAGGAGCAAGGAGATTAAAAGATTAAAGGGGAAACGAGTCCATGGGATGGGGGTGGGCCTTTCTTTCTCATCTCTTTCAACAGTTTGCTTGCAGCTTTCTGCCCCTAAGACTGGGATAAGCCTGGTATAATGGACCACATCATCCCCCCCCCCGCCCCTCTGTGTTTCTAGAGACATCCTTCCTGCATCAAAGGAATGGGGGAATCTCCCAGAAGGAGACCAAGCTGCCCTCTCAGGTTCTGACCTGCTCTGTGACTGTGTTAGTGGCCACTGAACACCACATCTTCTTCCTTAGGGACTGGCAGATCTGAGGTTCAACCTAATTTGAGTCCTGCAATTACAATCCCGGCAAGCAGCAGCCCAAAACAGTGCTGGACAAGGGCGGCAATAAGCCAGTTTAACTGCCCAACACGATGCAAGACTGAAGCCCAAGGTGGCAGGGGCAGAGAATCCAGGACAGATATTGTCCCACCTGCTCAACAGGTCAACCTGAAGGCAGCTTTTTGGAGACCATCTCAGGATCAGTTGTAGGGCCATCCCTGGTTCCCTTGAGGGATTCTGCTTGGGAGTCCAACCTTACAAATACCCCTTCACCCATAGGGGACCTGTCCTTGGCTTTTCGGGGCGATATTCCCTCAGCCCAAACATTTGGGGGAGACCTTAGCTCAGAGCTTTATCTTGCTTCTCCTGGGACGACGAGAGAAGATGAGAGAAGCATAGCAGAACGTCTTATTTTCTTCCCAAACATCTGGCATTCCAGAGGAATTAAAGTCTAGCCGTCACAAGAGGTAATCACAGCTAGCCTGGACTTCCTCCCTTAATTAGGCCAATCCCCTTTAAAGCTCTTTAAGAATGGGTGGCCACAATCGGGATCAGCTTAGGCCAAACTGTGGCCAGGTGTCAGCTTTGGATGAAAAACAATGAATTCTTCACTCCAGCTAAAGACAGCTGATCCCTTGGATTTTCTTAACCACAGATTTATCTTTCTGATTGCAAGATCCAATCTGGCTCTTTAGTAAACCTCTGGTTGGATCTTGCAACGTTATTCTGGGACACATATATTCATTCATCTTTCTGGCCTTTTGATGGGGTTCATAGTTACACAATAAAGTGGCGTGGAGTCCCTTAAAATAATTGAAAAGCTATTCAGAACCCGTGGAAGATGCTTTAAATGAGAGAAGGAGAGGGAGGGGGAGGGAGGAGCAATGCAAAACTTCTGAGCTAGCATTTTCTTCCTGTCTCTTTCCTGTTTAATCGGACAATTGTACACTTTGCAAAATCAATGGCGTCCTGAGCAAAGAGAAGGCCAGAGCCCGGGGCCTGGGAGAAGGGGAGAGGCCTTGGCCAAAGAAATGTTGTTATTAATCCCCAGAGCTCCCCAACTGCTCTTTCTCTGCTCTTGGGTGTTTGGCTGGGCAACCCTGACCGGTCAGACTGCTGGGCAAGACCCCCTTCTGTCTCCCTGCCATTCCTCCTGCCAGGACTGGCAGATCTCGGGCCACAGTGAGGTGTCTGGCCTGGGCACCATCCAGACCTCCGTGGCCCAGAGAACCCCCAGCAATGTCAGCTATGCTGGCAGGGCACCACTTCCTGCTCAAAGCCCCCTCGCTACCCTTGCTGGCTTGGAGAGCTGCAGCAGACGGGCCTTGCTTGTGGGTAGCAGGAAGGATTTTGCAGGGTGATGCTGACAGGAAGGTGCCCTGCTCTCATCCAAGGGAACGTAAAGGCCTGTTGAGGCTGGGAGACTCAAGAGCAGCAGCAGCAGGTTCCCCCTGAACAGCTGCCAAGGATGTAAGGGCCTGGGGCATCCTTCCCCTCTTCCTTCCCCGGGGGCTATCTGTCCAGATTCTCCTTGATATATTAGTGCTCCAACGGTTGGCTGAGAGAATCAATTAATTTGCTTCTGCCAGAGATGAGAACTGCTGTGGTTGACCTGCGGCCATCCTGCGTTCCTTCCATGCCCTCCGCAGAGGCAGGCTAGTTTGACTCGGTACCCGACGGATCAATACGGATCGGGGTGGTGGTGCCTGAGAAGAGCCTATGGCTACTCTGGGGAGCCGTTTAATAAGGCAATCGGCCATCAGAGCTCTTCTGGCCATTTCTATCGGGTGGAGAAGACCGTATTTGAGAGCCAGGACAGAGCATAATTTTGGGATTGGGAGCACCAGGTCAGAGTTGTAGCAACCACCAATTTCTCCCCTGCCAGGAGATGAATTCAGCTGAGCCAAGGATATGCATCTCTGAAAATGCAGAACTTGGAATTAGGAGCACACCTCCTGGGGCCAGGTTGCTTCCTCATGGCCTCAAATGGGTAAAATATGAACAACAAGATTTGCCTGTGTTCGAAGTAGCCAAAATTCAGGTGAAATCTGGGGCTTAATCCGTATTATTTTAGAAAGGAGGCCACTTTAGGACACAGATCAAACGCTGATACTCTGTTTGCCATGACCCCCCCCCCCCCAAATAAGTAGACTGAGAAACATCCGGGGCAGTACTTTTATGAGGAAAAGTGGAGCTTGATTGGCGTCTGGGTTGACCTCTTGCTAGACTGATAGATTCAGGAGCTCATCTGGCAGAAGAATGACAGCTTGGAGAAGACAGCCAAACCTGACGCACCAGAAATCTTAAAAATTGCAACTACCTCAAAGAACCCAACCCTGCTGGCTGCCAATTGCTAGGACAGCATCTTTAGCTGCTTGGATCAAGCCCGGCCTTGGAAGCTGTCCTTGGTGCTGAATCTTCCCCCTCGGAAGGTGAACAGGAGACACCTTCCTCGACAGGTAAACGTGTTCCCTCCATTTCTCAAGGCCTTGTGCAGAACTGGTTCACCAGCACAACCAGCAAAACCGGGCTTTTGAAAACTGGCAGGGCAGGGCTGGCTGCTAACTCGCACTATTTTTCCAGCTGTCAGCACCAGATTCCTGGGCATCAGAGATCAATGGGGGAAGGCAAAATTCCAAGGAAAAGTCAAAGCCAGGGGGAGATTTGATGTTGTACAAATGGCCACACGGTGGTGTGTACCTCTGGCTTTCTCCAGCGTCCGGCTGAGTGGGTTTTGGGTCTTCCATCACCCCCTTTGCCTGGGAGGACTGCCCCAAATCTTTGTGGTTGCAGAGCAATTTTGAGGGGCATCAGCAGAAGAATTAGCCCGGATATTGGCTGTGTCATCCTGCCCGCAGCTTCCACTGTCCACGGGTGTTCTGGCTCTCACCGCCCACACCACCACGATATTCCAGAGCTGCCCATCTGCTGCAAACAAAGCCTCTTTCCTTTGGACGGGGGTGGGAGGAAAAATCTTGGAGCTGCAGAGAAGAAATACTTCCAGGATTCAGCCTGCGATTACTGAAAGTGGCCAAGCAGGAGCTGAGCGGTGTTCTGGCTAAATGCTTCAATTTTCTCTGGCCCTCGCTTGACATGACTGCAGCATTTTCTAGCTGCGAGAAAATGAGAGTGGCAGAAACTCTAAAAAAAAGGGGGGGGGGGAGAAGGGGTTTTTTTTTCTTTTCTTTTTTAAGGGGAATTTCCTTTGCTTGTTGTTTCCATTGCCTTAACAAACCCTGAGGACACGCTAAGCCCAGATGCGGCTTTTAAAATCTCAGCAGGTTGCAGAGGGGTGTTGCATTTCCTGCCACTAAAAATTGGGGGAAACAAGTGCTTGAGCTTAAATGGACTCCAGAGGATGGTAGAGGACAGGAAGGCCTGGAGGAACATTGTCCATGGGGTTGCGATGGGTCGGACATAACTTTGCAACTAACAACAACAACAACAACAAGTGCTAAGGTTTGGATGAAGCACGGAAAGTTTTCCTGGAATTTTCAGGGGAAAAAATAAGCAAGGAGAAGTATATGCAGACCAGATTCTGATCCATACAAGAATAAATTGATGGACGCAGATCTTCTCCGTGGCATGAAAAACTATTTTCACCAGCAATGTTCTTTTGGGTACCAAACACCGGAAGCAAAGCTGGTTCAGCAAGAACCTGGCTTGACAAGGAGATTATTGATCTGGGGGTTATTGATCAGTCCTACTTTGGAAACAGATGGACCTCTGGGATCCAGTCCTCGTGGTTCAGAAGATCCCAGGATAAAGGAAGGGGGAGGATTCAGTGCAGCCAATTCGGGGACTGGAGGCTAAAACATATAAAGAACGTTTGCAGGGATTGGGTATGTCTAGTTTAATGAAAAGAAGGACTAGAGGTGACATGATAGCAGGGTTCAAATATTTGAGGGGCTGCCAGAATGAAGATGGAGGTCAAGCTATTCTCCAAAGCCCCTGAAGGCAGGACAAGAAGCAACGGATGGAAACTAATCAAGGAGAAATCCAACTTAGAATTAAGGAGAAATTTCCTGACATTGAGAACAATCAATCAGTGGAACAGCCTGCCTCCAGAAATTGTGGGTGCTCCATCACTGGAGGTTTTTAAGAAGAGATTGAATAGCCATTTGTTCAGAATGGTATAGGGCCGTGATGGTGAACCTATGGCACGTGTGCCAGAGGTGGCACGCAGAGCCCTCTCTGTGGGCATGCGTGCCATCGCCAGCTGCTCTTCTGGTTTCTGGCGTGCCAGCCAGCTGGTCTTCACAGGTGCTGGAGCGCCGGAAAATGGCCAAAAATCAGGCCGGTTTTCAGGCCGTGTCTGGGCTGTTTTCCGGGCCGTGTCCGGGCCATTTTCCAGACTGTTTTCAGACAGTTTTTTGGGCCGTTTTCAGGCTGAAAAATGGCCTGGAAAACGGCCTGAAAATGGTCGGAAAATGGCCTGAAAAAACAGCCTGAAAAATGGCCAAAAAACAGGCATGTGCGTGCTGGCCAGCTGGTCGGGTTTCCAGTGCTCCAGTGCTCCAGCGCACGCACATGCACGCATATGCACGCACGTTCCGGTTTGGGCACTTGGTGCTTAAAAGGTTTGCCATCACTGGTATAGGGTCTCCTGCTTGAGTAGGGTGTTGGACTGGAAGACCTCCAAGGTCCCTTCCAACTCAGTTATTCTGGTTCCACTTTCTGAACTTTCCCAAGCCCACCACTTGGCTTCCCCTTCTGATATTTAACATCAGTGCCCCATTATCACCGGTCGATATTACAGTTATTATACTTAATGAGCTTAAAAGTTGTCATTCCGGAGTCCCTCCCGATCTGCGCATCACATGGCAGCTAATTGCCGCCGAAGTTATTTGGGGCTCTTAATGAAAATGCAAATACGGAGGCATTAATCAGACAATTACTTCTTAAGCACGAGACAGGCGACGCTCCACCTAATTAAGAGATAAACAAAGTTAATCAGGGCCCTGACAACATCAGTTAAGGGGACGGATGGGCTGTGAAAAGGAATATTACAGAATGATGGATTAATGGGGAGACACCCGCCCCCCACATCTGTTTCTTCTCTGCGGCTGAATTTGCTGATGAAAGGGAGCTAAATGTTGTTGTTGTTGTTGTTGTTGTTATTTAACTTTTAAAAAAATACCTTCTGTTTTGAAAGTCGAGTCATGTTCAGCGAACAAAATGCTAACATCAAATTGTCATCATCCCCCATTTACAGGATGTGTCCAGATTCAAAGAAGGAATTGGAGCTAAATTCACAATATATCACAGAGTTTAATGGACTAAGGCTGGAAGTTTATGTAGCCGTAGTCAGACTATTATAAATTCTCTTTTCCTTCCCTTAGATCAGGGGTCCTCAAACTTGGCAACTTTAAGACTTGTGGACTTCAACTCCCAGAATTCTGGGAGTTGAAGTCCAGAAGTCTTAAATTTGCCAAGTTTGAAGACCTCTGCGTTAGAGGCTACACTTATTCTTATCCTATTTTATCTTATAAAGCAGTGCTTCCCAAACCTTTTCCTTCATTATTCAAAACCACTTGTCAGAAAGTCTTATCAAACTGCAAGGGCCAGTTATAAATCCTTTCCTTCAGCATTGTAGTAACTTTGACAGAAATGATTTTGTAAGTTAATTCAAAAATCACCATGTAGTTTTATCAATTTTGTCTTAATGGGAATACTTTGGGAGATAAAGGGTGCTGAAGATTACGGTACATTCTTCTCCACATGTGTGATTTGAATATCTATGGGGCTCTGTGGGGGAGCAGGGAGTCTTGGAAAAAATTCCCAAATCTAGAAATCTAGCATCTCAAGGAGAGTGTTACCTTCCCTCTGGCATCTGAGTTATTTTACTGAGCGAGCCTATCCCCTGCTATTGGTAGAATGGCGCAGCATAGATTTTTATCCCACTGCTGACACCAGAAATCTATTTCTCAGGCAGTCGAATATGTCATTAGAGCAGCTGTGTAATCAAAGCCACACCTCCCTTTATGGGTACTGCACATGTAAAAAAAAAGGGGGGGGTTGTCACAGGCTGCCATATTGACTTTTTTGACCCCCCTTCCCGCAGACACCATGCTATCTATACTTTGATCTCACCTTTAAGGCCCCGCATTTTCTGATCCTAGGAAAATCATTTGTCCCAAAAGACTCCTAAAATCTTCCTTACAAACTGAGCAATATTAAATCAACTGTCCCTTGTTCTTGGCAAGGACTCGTGTTATTTACCTTCCTTTGTGGGTTTTTAAAAATAATAAATAAATAAACTGTCAATCCAAGAATGGTTTTGCAGGGGTTCAGGATTGGGGGGGGCGGGGGGGGGAGTTTTTTGTAAGTTCGCTTCTCAATGAATGCACAAATACTGCAGACACGACTGGGCTTCCTCTATTTCCACATCTAGCAGCGAAAGGATCTGGAATAAAACGGGGAGAGCTGGGTTCAAATCCATCGGCAGCCACACAAATCCTCTGAGTGACTTTTATTTACTATCAGCCCAGCCTACCTCACAAGGCTGTTGTTTGGGAATGGGGGGCAGATGGAGGAGGGATAGCTGCAGGGAAGCTACCTGGAGCTCCTGAGGAAAACGCGGAGTATCCATCTAATACGTAAGAAATAATACGGTCCGAAAACCAGGCACTTTCTGGCAGGGGAGCTCTGCCTGTTGGCTATCATTTCAATAAAATCAGCATGAAGCATGATCCATATTCAAGGCATGGTAGCCCCAAAGCCTCGGTCTCCTCCCCACTTTTCCAATTATATTTGACGTTCATCTTTGGCTACACCTTGACTTATAAAAATGCAGATGGAGTTGATAGCAGAGCCCCAGATTTACGAGGCTGGCGGAAAGCTATACTTCCTGCTGGTCATAACTTATATTTCTGTTTGTGCTGCATACCAGTCTTCTAATATACACACACACACACACACCCCGGTATATGTATGTATGTACGTATGTGTATATGTATATCAGAGGTGGGTTCCTACCGGTTCTAACCAGTTCTTTAGAACTGTTAGTAGCTCGGCGACGACGTCACAGAGCCGGTTCCGTCGGTGTCTCCGTGGGTGCCGCCATCTTGGATTTTGCTTCTGCGCATGCGCAGAAGCTATTTTTTTATTGCTGCGCGCGCACACACGGCGCAACCCTGAGCGAACAGGCAGCAAAAGGATCCAGAACCCACCCCTGATGTATATGTATTCACACATACTGTACACACACCCCTATCTATCTATCTCTCTCCAGTTATTGATTCTCTGAAGTAGGCTGAGCAATTTACCGCGACTCATCTATTTTGTGATCGACAAAACTACCCTGCTTCGTGGTTAAAGAATTCATAAAAGAAAGATTATATTCTGGAGCAGTTTGAAGCATGATGGGGGGACTTCAACTCCCAGAATTCTTTGGCCACAATCTCCACCAAAGGAAAAATAAATAAATAAAAGGATCCTCTTTCCTCCTCATCCCAGCCTGTCCTCTATATGCACCCAAGTGTTGGGTCCAGTCTTAGCATCGCTGGGCTGCTACTGCCACCCGCTGTCCATTCTGAGAAATACAGCAAGTTGTGCTTTTTTCTTTTTTTTTTTGTGTCCCCTTCCAAAGGAACCTTTGGGTTGGTTGATTGCAAAGAGGAGATTCTTTTGACTTCTGCAGAACATTTTTTCAGGACACTCAGAAAAATCCCTCTTCCCCTCTCCAAAGCTGGATGGTTTGCTGTGAGCTGTCTTAGACTCAACTCTTGGTGAACCCCAGTTTTGTGCTCCCCTTCCAAGGACAGTACCCCATTTCAGAACAATTGGCCTTCTGGGAGATGGTCAGATCTCTGGACAGCCAAAAGGCTTCAATGGGTGTTTTGCTCATATGCAAATCTCTGGCTTTACCCAAGCAACAAAGGAAAGGTAACTCTCTCTTACCTGGTGCAGATAAAAAAAGCAAAGGCCAAATTGGAAGACCCTCCCTCCACCAACAGCAGTTCAAAGGGATCCATTCTGGACACCCACACTAGCTGCAGAGCCTCTCCATCAAATCCAAATTAAAATGAATTTCGTGGCCTTGGCAAGGCTCAGTCCCTTCTCCTTTAGCTCAGCCGGAGGCGCGTTCTCGAGAAAGGGGGAACGAACAGAAAGCAGGAGACACCACCCAGCTTCTCCTACGGTTCTCTTTATTACGTCGGGTGTGAGAAGGGCGGCTTGGCGGGGAGGGGGCTCGGGCGGGAGGGTTACAAGAGCATGCAGTGGAAAACCAGGCAGACCCCTCGATTCTTGGTGACACCGTTTGCCCGTGAGATAAGTTGTCAAAGTTTGTTTGTCTTGGTGAAGTCATTGCATGCTGAACCGAATGCAACTGGGAAGAGCAAAAAGAAGGCGGGGGTGGGAGGGAGGCAGGAGGAGGGGGCCTTTGGGTGGGGGGTGTCTCTAAGTGCATGCTTTAATTACAAAGAGAGAAGGAAGGAAGGACGGACATCTTCATTGCAAATGTTCACCAATCATTGGCTGAGGGGAAGGGGGTCTCCAAACCAATCGGAAAGGACGACAGGTGTGGCTCTACTTCTCTGCCCACAGGTACTTTCATACTGTACGTACAAAACAGTATTGAAAAAAGGTTTTGAGAAAACCGAGTGGCTTTGGCGGCTTTGGGTTCTCAGGGTGGGGGGACGGAGCAGAGCAGGGCAGGAGAGTAGCCCTTCAGGAAAAGGGACTCTTCCTTTTCTCCATTTTGTCCATCCTGATCCAGCATCTCCCTCCAGGAAGGCTGTGAAGCAGAATCGTCCCGTCTTTCGAGACCGAGAGACGGCCGTTGCCAAGGAGGGAAGAGGCTCGCTTCTTACGATTAGATGCTTCTTCGCAGAATCCTATCCGCTCTCTGAAATTCGGCAAGGCATCCAAGACAAAGCAATGTAAAGTCCGACCGAGAGAGAAGGAAACAGATTCTAAGATGCGTCTTAAAATGGTATTTGTGGCCCCGATCCAGTTGAAGAGCTGTGTCCAATTGTGCGCTAACCGAACCGTCATTTCTGGCCTGGTGTGAAGCTCTTGTGAACCAGCCACCAGCTTTGCGAGGCTTGGGTGATGTTTGTGGGGCAAGCAGGCAATCCCAGTATTTGGGGTTTTCTACAAAAAAACAACAACAACAACCCCAGAATCCTCCCGGCACCATTCCTTTGTGCACCTGTCTGGTTATGGGCCACGTGCTGGGCCCAGCAGTCGGTGGGGAGGGCTGTGGGGAGCCTGCTGGTTGCCACTGGTTTTCTTCTCAACCAGCCAATCTCTTCAACTGCTGGGGGGGGGGGGGGCTGAAGGTCAAAGGATGGGATGTGTGAATTCTGAGGAATTTCCGAGGTGCCTCCTGGCAGACGATGCTCGTCCATCCAGGACAGATCCAGGACAGATGTGGGTGTGTAAGTTGTGCGCTCTTTCTCAAGCAATGGAGACGGTTAGATTCTCTTGGACAAAGACCAGGAGAAATCGTCCAGGTAACGCCCCAAAACTCACAGGAACACTGAACGAAGGAAATTGCTGGTTGCTTTCCACAAACTCAAGCTTTCCAGGTTGGGGAGGGAAGGAGCCCAATTCAGGGCCTGGAGAATGTTTCTGAATTGAGGGGAGACACCCCCCTTCTGTCTCTGGGCCCCCTCCCTTTTTCCCCAGTCTCTTTGAGGAACACAGCCACCACCTCTGCCTGTCCGGGGCTCTCTATCTCCAAGGTTAGGGATAAGATTGCTGTGGGGTTTGGGGAGCAGGGAAAAGAAATCGAAGTTAGAGATGGTTTCAGATGAGCTACGTGGAGCGAGCAACGTAGCTGGCACCACCTTTCAAGGCAAGGGGCAAAGGAGGGCCTGCCAATGGATCTACTTTGCACCTTGAAGGAGCCACTCCGGGGCAGAGGAAGGGGCTTGAGGCCCCCATTTGCTCAAATCCAGAAAAGACAGGCCTCGGACTTCTCTAGGGCTCCAGCATAAGGCAAAGCTGGAAACGCTCGGACAAAGAACGGATCTCTCCCTTCTCTGACCGCAGGAACGGGGCTGTCTTCACGCGGCCTCCCTCGGGGTAGCCGGCTTCTCTTCTCTTGAGCTGCTGCCTCCATCCGCGAAGCAGCCAGGGAACCTCAGCCGTGTGGCCAGAAGGGGCTTCCGCCCCCACCCCCCCAGGAACAGGAGAAACAGCAGTGTGGAGAAAGAGGGACTTTTCGCATGCCGAGATGGAGGGAGGGAGGGAGGGAGGGAGGGAGGGAAGGAAGGAAGGAAGGAAGGAAGGAAGGAAGGAAGGAAGGAAGGAAGGAAGGAAGGAAGGAAGGAAGGAAGGAAGGAAGGAAGGAAGGAGGGGTGGAGGGGGGGAGGGGGGGAGGGAAGGGAGGAAGGAAGGAAGGAAGGAAGGAAGGAAGGAAGGAAGGAAGGAAGGAAGGAAGGAAGGAAGGAAGGAAAATTAAGGGAGGGAAGGAAGAGGAAGGAAGGAATAAGGGAAGAAAGGAAGAAAAAATAAGGGAGGGAAGGAAGAAGAAGGAAGGCATAAGGGAAGAAAGGAAGAAAAAATAAGGGAGGGAAGGAAGAGGAGGGAAGGGAAGGGAAGGGAAGGGAAGGGGAGGGGAGGGAGGGAGGAAGGAAGGAAGGAAGGAAGGAGTTTCAAGAACACTTGGGAGCACAAGTCTCTTCAGCCAAAGGGGGGAGATCAAGATGGCATCGGAAGGGTCGGGGGGAGATAATTTAGCTGCCAAGAAGCCGAGCCGAACTGAGGGTGCTCAATGCTGGGCTATTGCTTGAAAACCTCGGAGCCCCCATTGTGGGAGGCCGCAAGAGGCCCAGAACCAAGCAGAGAGGTGGCGGGTGAGATGACCTGGGCCGAGAGAGGGGAGGGCTGGAGCCCGGCTCCTGCAGGGGAGGGAGGGGACCCTGCAGGGAACCCAGCCGTGGGTTTCCCAAGAGCAAAAGGGACACGGGGGTGTTGGAAGACGAGAGGGGCTGGAGATGGGGGGGGCGGGGGGCAGAGGGGCACAGCCCCCTTAATCGCTGGCCACGTGGTGCTCGTTCTGTAAGGCGTGCCAGCGTTCGATCTTCTTATCCTTGTTTTTGAGACACTCGTACCAGTGTTTCAAGCGCTCGCCTTTCGCTGTGATGCCCAGCTGGCAACCGCCTGCGGCAGAGAGAGAAAGTTGGGAGGGGGTCAGGAAGAGCAAAGAGGGCCCACCACCCTGGACGGGGTCACCTTAGGGCTGGCCCCAGCAGGCCCCTTCCCAGCTCTTCTGCCTTAAATGAAAGGGGCCACTGAAGACCCCCCCCTCTTGAGCCAGAAACCTGAACATTAGGGCAAGTCCTTTAAGGCAGGGGTCTCCAACCTTGGCAACGTTAAGACCCGTGGACTTCCGCCCCCAGAATTCTCGTTTTAGATTAAATTATATTAAATGGTTCTAATTCTAGACCAGAAGTGGCCAACTTTGCAACGTTAAGACTTGTGGACTTCAACTCCCAGAATTCTAGCTGGCTGGGGAATTCTGGGAGTTGAAGTCCACAGGTCTTAAAGGTGGGAGAGCCCTGCTTTAAGGTGTAATTTCACCATCCTCCCCACAAGACAGACACGCAGGATGAGCCTCCTTTCTGGAATCCCCCCCCCTCAAAACAAGCCAGCAGACCCCTCCCCGAAGGGTTTCTATCCTGCTCCCTGCAGCCACTCACCAATATAATCGTTGGACTTTCCAATGTCGTAATCCCAGACAGAGACATCCAGGGATTTCTTGGCCAAGTCGCTGTGTTTAATATCGTAGAAAAATTCCTATCCAAAAAGACAAGGGATCAAGAGGCAGGAGTAGATCAACAACAATAACAACAACACAAAAGGTGTGTTTCAGCCTTTGAAGAAGGGAACTGATTTGCTACCAGCTTCCCCCTCCCTCCCTCCCTCTCTTTTTTCTTTCTCTCTGTTTCTATTTCTTTCTCTCTCTCTTTCTTTCTTTCTTCCTTCCTTTCTTTCCATCTCTCTCCCTCCCTCCCTTTCTTTCTTTTTCTTTTTTCTTTCTTCCTTTCTTTCCATCTCTCCCTCCCTCCCTCTTTCTTTCTCTTTTTCTTTTTTCTTTCTTCCTTTCTTTCCATCTCTCCCTCCCTCCCTCTCTCTCTTTCTTTCGGCATCCAGGTGCTTTTTTTTTTTAAGAGTGACACGTTATTTTTGAAAATATATTTTTAAACCGTTTACCCACCACCTGCCTGAAGCAGCCAAGCCAGGTGGCAAACAGAAAAAGGCAAACAGGCTGGTGGGGGCATCAGGGTCAGGAAAAATTTGGGGGGGGGGCACCAGAAACCCGGTTCCTGCCTCACCTCGTTGAATTCGGGGTTCAGTGTCTTCTTCTTAATCTGCGTCTTTTGCTTGGCTTTCTTGCCCATGTCAGGTTTTAAGCAACTGTGGAAGGGGAAAAGAGGAAAAGTTGAAAGCAGAGAGGAAGAATAACGGACTCACAGAGGTGGAAGGGACCATGGAGGTCTTCTAGTCCAACCCCCTGACCAAGCAGGAGACCCTACACCATTTTGGACAAGTGGCTGTCCAATCTCTTCTTGAAAACCTCCAGTGATGGAGCACTTACAACTTCTGGAGGCAACTTCCGTTCCACTGATTAATTGTTCTCACTGTCAGGAAATTTCTCCTTAGCACGACTGTTTAAAGGGGTGCAAAACCCACCCACAAAATAAATCGTGGGTGACGTGGGGTGGTGGCCTGGGGGAGGGGTGGGCTACAGCCCGAGGGGAAAGAAGTGTAAGGACTCCAAGGAAAAGACCTATGGAATAAACGGTGACCGTGCCAATATTGGTGCCAGCCAATTGTGCCAACCCAGTGATGTAGGACTACGAGTCCCATGAGCTCCCGAGAGCGCAACCGTTGGCTGCAGAGGATGGTAGGTGTCGGTTTCTTTCCCCTTTTGCATCTTGGCTGGCCCAGGGGCCGGACCAGCCCCAGGAAGGAGGTTGGCCCCCAACTGTGCAACCCCTGGACCCCTCTCTACTCCCTAGGCCCAGATTACAAGGCCCCCCTTCCCTCCAAAAAAGCAGTGCCTTTTCTGAGCCTGGTCAGAGGCGGCTTTGCCAGGCTTCCTACAAAGGGGCCCTTTGAGAGGCAGACCTACATTTTGACAAAGGGGTCCGAGTAGCCATTGGCGTCCATGGCGGCTAAGTGGACGCAGCGCACAACGCCGACCACCAGGCCCCCTTTCTGGGTGTTGTACATGAGGGAGACCAGGATCTTCCCGCGTTCTTCCACCTCTCTGCCTTGGTCCCTCTGCGGGGAAGAGAAAAGGGGGTCGGGGGGGGGAGCCCACTTGTGCATATCTCTCCCTGCTCCAATCACCCTCGAAGCTGACCCCACCCAGAGCACGGAACAACTCAAAGAAGCAGTGCAAGATCAGAAGAGGTGGAGAGACCGCCTGGCCCGGAGAATGGCCGAGTGTCGTCGTAACCAGAGGTGGGTTCCTCCCGGTTCGGACCGGTTTGCCCAAACCGGTAGCAAACCGCTGGTGATGTGACGGGGCCGGTTCTCGCCATCTTGTTTTTGGCTTTTTTAAAAAAAAATTGCGAATTTTTGGCACTGCGCATGCGCATGCGTGTGCCCACGAGGCGTGGCCACGCGGCGCGGGAGGAAGCGAACTGGCGGCGAGGTAAGTTAGAACCCACCCCTGGTCGTAACGTCACCTTCAGCAGCAGCAGCTCCAGAGAGACCATTCTCTCTCCCGCCCCCTCAACGCTGGGGCAGGGGAGGCTCAGCCCTCAGAGGAGCCCCTTAATGGAAGACCCTACATCTGAAAGTCTGGAAATAACGACAGCTGGGATCAACGCTCCATTCAGCCACTGGGAGGCAGGAGAAATACTGGCAGATCGCATAAGGCTCCATCGGGCCACAAGGGGGCGCACTGCCCAAAGAAATGGAAAGGCTCCAAATCTTTGCTTCTCCAATCCATATGGCAACTCCCGTTTCTGCAGGGAAAGCCAAACTACATCTTACTTCGTCTTCGTATAAGGCCATTCCTCGCGAGGAGCTGGTGGTTCCTGCCCGCTTCATCTGGGAGGAGCAGAGGAGAAGCAGCATCAGTACCCAGAAAGCAATTTCAGGCTGCGTATTTTTATTTTTTTTACTTATTATATAAGAGGGAACTTCCCAAACTCTGTGTTTTCCATCACCACCCCGACACCCACTCCCAATTGAACTGAGATTTAAGTTTTATCAGGGCATCAATGTTGCTTTTTGTCTTAAATGGGTTTGTGTGTGTGTGTGTGTGTGTGTGTGTGTGTGTGTGTGTGTGTGTGTGTGTGTGTGTGTGTGTGTGTGTGGCTATGTCTGTATGTGTGTGTTTTGGATTGTATTGTGTTTTCATTCCTCTTTGTTGCCCAGAGTTCCTCCTGGCTTATAAGCAGCCATCCGAGTTTGTTACTAGCACTAGCAGTAGACTTATATACCACTTCACAGTGCTTTTACAGCCCTCTCTAAGCGGTTTACAGAGTCAGCCTCTTGCCCCCAACAATCTGGGTCCTCATTTTACCCACCTCGGAAGGACGGAAGGCTGAGTCAACCTTGAGCCTGGTGAGATTTGAACTGCCAAATTGCAGGCAGCCGGCAGTCAGCAGAAGGAGCCTGCAGTCCTGCACTCTAACCACTGCGCCACCGCAGCTCATGAATAAATAAACCACCTTTTCTGAGATCTGAACCTGCCACTGAAACCGCTCCAGCCCCTGACACCCGCCTTCATCCCCCTTCTCCTGGCACAACGTGGCACAGTTTGGACGAGCAGAGCCAAGCAACCAAGCAGCCAGAGATGGAGATACCCACCGGGGCGACTCTTTCCAGGCAGATGTTGAAGTTCTTCTTCTGGTTGACCTTCAGCTTCTTGAGGGCCACCCTCGTCTCCCCGATGAACTCATTGTGGCCGAATTTGTCTTCGTCGCACACAGAGATCCTAAGCAGGAGAATGGGAAACCCACCCAGGTCAACCTGGTCTCTCGAGGGAAAAGCCCCATCGGGTGGGAACTCCCCCCTGCCCCAAATCAGTGTGCGAACGTGGAAAGTCCTGCACGTTCTGTAAATGCAAGCAGTCCTCGACTTATGACCACAACTGAGCCCAAAATTTCTGTCGTTCAGCGAGACATTTGTTCAGTGAATTTTGCCTCGTTTTATGACCTTTCTCGCCACCTTTGTTGAGTGAATCACGGCAGTTGTTGAGTTGGTAACGTGGTTGTGAAGTGAATCTGCCTTCCCCGTTGACTCTGCTTGTCGAAAGGTCGCAAAAGGGGATCACGTGACCTCGGGACACAGCGACGGTCGTAAGGATGAACCAGTTGCCAAACGTCTGAATTTTGATGGCGTGACCCCGGGGATGCTAACAAAGGTCGTAAGTGTGAAAAACGGTCCTAAGCCACTTTTTTCAGGGCCCTTGTAACTTTGGTTGCTAAATGAATAGTTGTAAGTCGAGGACCACCTGTAGACTAAGCCCCGTGTTTTTTCTGCCCGGGGAATTCTGGGAGTTGAAGTCCACCCGGAGTCTCTGGCAGACAGCCAACCCGTTCTCTTGCCTTAAGGTCTTCCTCTGCATGTCCTCATCCGTGATGCCGTGATAGACCAGCGTTTCATTCCATACGGGATTCCGGGTGTTTCTCAGCGTCTTGGTCCTCAGTTTGTTGGACTGGCAGAAACGGGGAAAAAAGGCAAATGGGCATCTCTCTCTCTTGAATCCAAAAGGTCCCATTTCACAGACCGGACTGAGCCACGCTGGACCCCAGACCCTCCCCCACCCCGTTACCTTGCTGGCCCCCGGCAACAGGTGCAGTTTGACGTAGGGATCCGCCAGCCCGTTGGAATCCATTGGCTTCAAGCCCTGGTAGGAAAAAGATCCCGCAGAGGTCAACGAGAGGAGGAAACGGGGCAGAGAGAATGACAGATTAACAGAGTTGGAAGGGACCTTGGAGGTCATCTAGTCC
>QLTV01003457.1:973490-993224 GCA_003457575.1 Thermophis baileyi
TCTATTCTATTCTATTCTATTCTATTCTATTCTATTCTATTCTATTCTATTCTATTCTCAGAGCTGAAGACTGCATGGTTCCTACTATGAACCCTGAGGGAGGAATTTTTCCCTCCGGTTCCCTCCTCCAGACCCCCATCGCTTAAGGGCGGCCTTCAGCTTGAAAAGGGGCTCCGGCTGCAGGAAGGAACCAGCCGCTCCCCACAGCTTTGCTCTAGCTTTGCAGCCCAAAGGGTGCAGATCCCCAGGGTTCCCCAAAGGCTTTGGAAGACCCTGGGCCGATCCCGGAGGGGCAAGAGGTGTTTCCAGAGCCCACCTCTCTCTGCTCGGTGCAGATCTTGCACAGCCAGATGGAGTGGGGCTGGTTGTTGGTGGTCTGGATGCCGCATTTGGTGCAAATGTTCTGCAAGGAAGAGAAACACGCACGGATGGCACCTGTCCCGGGTGGCAGTGGAGAAGGCTCCGGGTTCAAAGTTGCCAGTTGCCAGAGCAGCGTTTCGTTAGGCATGTCTGCAGCCAAGATGCCACCAGCCTGGCTTCGGGCAGAGACCCGCCTCCCGTTCAGTTCACTTAATTAACAGGTTTAATTAAGATTAATTAAAAAAAATAAGTTTTAACAACGGTGGGGAAAGGCAGAAAGCAAGGCATTTTGCAAATGAGAGAGAGAGAGAGAGAGAGAGAGGAGAGAAAGAAAAGAGAGAAAAGAGAAAGAGAGAGTGTGTGTGTGTGAGAGAGAGAGAGACAGAGAAGAGAGAAAGAGTGAGAGAAAGAGAGGGAAAGAGAAAGAGAAAGAGAGAGAAAAGAGAGAAAGAACGGAGAGAAAAGAGAAAGAGAGAAAGAAGAGTGTGTGTGTGTGAGAGAGACAGAGAAAGAGAGAAAGAGAGCGAAGAGAAAGAGAAGAGCGAGAGAAGAGAAAGAGAGAGAGAAAGAGAAGTGTGTGTGTGGGTGTGTTTGTATGTGAGTGTGTGTGAGAGAGACAGAGAAAGAGAGAAAGAGAGAGAAGAGAAAGAGAAGAGAGAGAGAAGAGAAAGAGAGAGCGAAAGAGAAAGAGAAGAGGGAGAGAAGAGAAAGAGAGAAAGAGAGAGAAGAGAGAAAGAGAAAGAGAGAAAGAAAGAGAGAAAGAAAGAGAGGAAGACCCCTCATGCAGGGGGGCAAGAAAACCTGCAGGTCAGCCCCCCCCCCACCCCTCACCTTTTTGCAGTCTTCACACACCACACAAGCCGAGCCCGGATGACCCAGCTGTTCTCCGCACAAAATGCAGCGGTCCACTCCGTCCCCTGCGATGTTACGCCGCATGTCGTCCAGGCGGTTCATGAGGCGCCTAAACCAAGGGATACATGTGAGATCTAGAGACCCCCACCCAGGCCAGAATCAGGCCCCCATCCCTTTGCAAATGAGGAGGGGGGAGACACCCTCCCACCCTCCACCCTCCAAGTGGGCCATTTGGACGCACGGAGGAGAGACAGCCCGAACTGGGGGAAATGAAAGAGGGGGCTGCCAGCAGATTAAATCAGACAAGAAAGGGCCCCGAGAAGGCTTATAGATAGTCCTCAAGTTACGACTATAATGGAGGCTGCGATTATGGTTACGTGACAGTCATAAATGACTGACCCACCTGATTTTACGACCTTTTTTTTTTTTGCAGTGGTTGTTAAGCGAACATGGTAGTTGTAAAGTCGCCCCGGCGGTCATTAAGCTAACCACACAATGGTTCACTATAGGCAGAGAGTTTTGCCCAAAACTGGAAGTATTTATTGATTTATATGTCATGCTTCTTAACCTCCCAGCTCCCTCGGTTGTAAATGCCTGGTCCATCGGAAGTTTGAACAGTCCCTAAGTGACCGGTCGCTAAGTTGAGGACTGCCTGCGTAGAGCCCATCTGAGAAAATCACAGCGCCGATGGCCAATGCTGTCTGCTTAAAGCAGGGCTCTCCAAACTTTGGCCACTTTAAGACGTGTGGACTTCAATTCCCAGAATTCCCCAGCCAGCACAGCTTGTGGACTTCAATTCCCAGAATTCCCCAGCCAGCACAGCTTGTGGACTTCAATTCCCAGAATTCCCCAGCCAGCACAGCTTGTGGACTTCAATTCCCAGAATTCCCCAGCCAGCACAGCTTGTGGACTTCAATTCCCAGAATTCCCCAGCCAGCACAGCTTGTGGACTTCAATTCCCAGAATTCTGGGAGTTGAAGTCCACACGTCTTAAAGTGGCCAAAGTTTGGAGAGCCCTGGCTTAAAGCCACAGCAGTTACGAAGCCACAGACTGTATTACCTCCAGACAGATCAACGGTGGGAACAACACTGTCTATTCTGTTTAGCAGTCAACTGCACACACACACACACACACACACGGGGACAGATAATTGAGGCAAGCAAGACCCCAATTGCATGGACTCATCTCTTAGCAGCAGGAATGCTGTGAAGGCCGGGTGGGATAGACTACGCTCAAGACACAAACGAACGCCTGGAACGCAGGAAGGTTTGAATGCAGCCCGGGAGTCAGGTTGCCTAAAATATGAGTGAGATTAAAAATAGCAGGTGCCATAAAAATAATAAAGCATGATTTGTTCTGTGCCAAGGCGAGGGAAGTGCCAGCTACAGAGAAAGTTCAGGACATCAGACCCATAGGGAATTTTCATTCCCTATCTGTATAGGGTGACCCAGATCTGACCGTACCGGCATAGAGTTTTAGAGTCATCAGGATGGACACTTCAGGATAGTGATGGACCTGGTCTGTTTTCCAGCTTTGTGAGTAATCTAACCAATAAATCAGAGGCCTCTAAACCAAGGTTTTCTTTCTAATGAGCTTTGCTGCGTTCTTGCAGGTTAGGTTCTCTATACCATTTATTAGGATTATTTAAAAAAAAAAAAAAACCCCAAAGTGGGAATGCAATAGAAATCTGAAATGCCAACGGAACCACGCCAGCAAAATGCACAGGATGAACAAATATATCTTTTGCCTGTCCAGGGCCTTCTTCTGGGCATTCGGTTCCAGTTTTGAGTGTGAAAGGGGGGTGGGGGAAATCTCAGGGTGCGAGAATCTGCGTTTCTCAACTTTGACAACTCAAAGATGGGTGGACTTCAACTCCCAGAATTCCCCAGTCAGCCACGCAAGGTTGCAAGGTTGAGAAACCCTCTGATCTCAAAGCCTGCAACGCTGGCCCATCAAAGCTCCTTGATTTCTCCAGACCTCCACTTTGCAAGAGAGTTCCATGTTTAAATATTTATCAAAACTGCAAGAAAAGAAGGGAGGGGGGAAAGTGAAGAGGGGAAGGAAAAAAAAGAGAGAACAGCTGCAAAGGCACAACTGATAGCCAGAGTAGGCAAGAGACCCCTATAGCTTTGCTACAGCAACATTGAAGATTAAATTGTTAAAGCACAATCATCAGGAGGATTTAATTCTTTTAAATTGTTTTTTGTTGGGGCTTTGCTCACCTGTTGCCCCTCACCCTGAGGAATCGAGGTTAAAAAAGACCTCAAATTTAACCCAAATGCATTAAAAAGACCCCTCCAGGAACAGAGTTGGAGGGAGTAGCAAATCTTAAGCCAGAACAAAGACTTTCCAATTGTCAGAATAAATCCTGGCAAATGCTGTCAAAACTTTCTGTCTTCTCCTCCTGCAACATGGGCTGAAGAAGCCAGATTTCACAAACCAGCCTGCAATCCTGGAAACCTTGCAAATCTCAGTTCTGGTTTGTTTTGGTCCTATTATCCACTGTGGTCACCTTGAGATTTTTTTCAACCTGGGATTTTTGGCCCAAACCCCTGGCGATCCAGAAAAGTTGGGAAAGTCCAGACTTTGGGAAAACCAAGCCAGCCCCCCCCCCTCCCGCTTAAAGCACCCACTCTTTCAGATTGCCAAAAGCCGGGCCCCAGCATCATCTGTTGTTTGGGCTGGCGGAGAAAGTGACGCTTCGGTGTGTCTCTTGGCTGCCAGGCGGCTTTTCAGACAGCCAGTCTGTTGGACTGATCGCAGCAAGACCTCAATATTTCTCCTGCCATCTTTGGCAAGCCACAACATTTCTCCAGGGAGAGCGCACACACACTCCGATTTGGCACACAACCACACGTTAAGGGGGGTGGGCTGCTTCGCGAGGGCTTCTCAGGGAAGCTACCGCTGACAAGCCATCACCGCGGGTTCACAGGCGAAACCGAAGGCAGAACACGCAGCATCACGCGGGAACGAAGCCGGGCTGAGCTGCCCCTGCAGAAAGGGATTTTGGACACCCTGACGCTCATTTTTAAAATAAATACGGTGGTGCCTTAAGGAAGGCAGCGATGCGTCAAATAAACGCCAACCACTAAGCCCCACCTGGCAGGTAGTCCTCGACTTACGACCACAATTGAGCCCAGAATTTCTGTTGTTAAGCGAGACATTTGCGAAGTGAGTTTTGCCCCATCTGACGACCTTTCTAGCCACAGTTGTTAAGTGAATAATTGCAGCCGTTGAGTTAGTAACCCGGTGGTTAAGCGAATCTGGCTTCCCCACTGGCTTCTGCTCGTCAGAAGGTCGCAAAAGGGGATCACGTGACCCCGGGGACACTGCAACCGTCGTAAATGTGAATCGGTTGCCAAGTGTCCGAATTTCGATCGCGTGACCATGGGGGTACTGCAACGGTCGTAAGTGCGAAAAGCGGTCCTGAGTCACTCTTCCCCGTGCCGTCATAACTTTGAACGGTCACTAAACAGACTGTTGTAAGTCGAGGACTACCTGTATTCTCGCCTAATCTTGGAAGGCAGAGTGCAACCACAGCCGCCATCACAACCACCCAGAGCAGGGGTCCCCAAACCTGGCAACTTTAAGACTTGTGGACTTCAAGTCCCAGAATTCTCCAGCCAGCTATGCTGAATATAGTGCTATTCATGCTGGCTGGAGAATTCTGGGAGTTGAAGTCCACAAGTCTTAAAGTTGCCAAGTTTGAAGACCTCTGATCCAAGAGTAATAATCCTCGTAAGCTTCCAAACTCAGCAACAGGATATTCCAAGAACCGTCTGAAGTCCCGACTCCGTATTCATAAGCAATTTTCTTCTGGGTCCCCTGGGGCAATTCAGCTAAAGGAGGCGANAGGGGGCGTGGGGGGGGGGGGTTTCCACAAGGCAGCCAGAGAGAAATCTCCTTGGCCAGAGCTCAGCCTCCAGGGCAGGGGAGAGCAGGGAAAGTACAAAGAACCCCCTTCTTCCCCTACCAAAGGCTGGCAGAACGTCTGAACTTTCCGCAACGTGAATTGTGGCAGCTTCCCGCTTACGGCAGCCCTGCCTAGGTGGCAACCAGGAATGCTAACCAGGTTACCAACCCGGGTTTCTCTCTCTTCCTGGCCCCTGCTTTGCCCTCCTGCCCAAGTCCGGGAGAACTTCAAAAGACTTTCAGTTCCTTGTCCAGCCTGGGTGACCATCCTAAGGCAAGAAGACCCCCCTCCCCGTGCCCAATTCTGAACCCAAATCTACCTGCAAGGCCACACGGTCTGATCTAGAATGATGCTAGGAATGTGGGAGATGTTGCCTTCCGCCCCCCCCCCTTTCCTTCCTCTCTGGAAAACTGGATGCTTCCTCCCTTCGCATTTTGCATACATTTTGCAGCTGCCGTCAGCCACTTCCTTCTTGCCGTCCCCTGGAAAGAATTGGTGCAGTGCAGCACCGGAGAGGAGAGCAACTAAGTTGGCTGAACTCTTTCCTCCCTCCCCGCAGGGCTGGTAAAGGGAAGAGCAGCAGGGATTAAAGAATAATAACAATAACAATAATAATAATAAATCGCGACCTGGCCATTGAAACTACCCGGCTGTGGATGAAACATGTAACAGTGATACCCACTGTCATCGGGGCACTTGGTACCATGTCCAAGAATTTCACAAAACACATCAAGAAATTGCAGCTTCCTGCAATAACACCAGCGGAACTGCAAAAGACTGCGCTACTCGGAACATCATATATTTTAAGAAGATACTTGGTTGATACCTAGGACGCTGGCAGCAACCCGTATCAACCATCAGCACCAGTCAAATGCTATTTGTGATGCATTTTTGAATGTTCAGTTGACTGAGTTTCATGTTTAATGAATAAAAGAGATGATGATGATGATGATAATAACCGTTGCGGCTAAACCTGGGAAGGCGATTTTTCTCTGCGCTCTTCTTTAGAGCGGCTCCACTCATCCAACGGCAGGGAAAGAAACGAGGAACCACGAGCTATCTTCCTCTCCCCACCCCCACCCCCCAGTCGGGACTACTTCCTTTGAGGAGGGGGCTCCTGGCCTGGGGGGGGTCAGAGACCGAAGGTCCCTCCTTCCTCACCGGATCCTGTCCTGCTCCATCTCCTCCATCTTCTCGGCTCTCATGATGACGCGGTTGATGATCTCTTTCTCTTCATCGGTCAGTTCTTCGCCCTTCCGCCCACGTTCCGGCTGCTTTCCATGGGCCGAGTGACCCTCAGGAGCTCTGGGGAGGGGGAAAAAAAGCACGCATCACCCCATACAGGCGGACTCTATGCCAAGTCTTGAAGGGTCGGGCAAATGTGCCCCCATCGAGAGAGAGAGAGCATTCCCGTTGAGATTCACCTATTTATTTATTTACTTATTTAATTTCATGTTTCTTAATCACCTTTGGAGGCTCACTGCCAGGCAAGTCCTTACATGATAAAGCCGTCAGACAGGCTTTCGCAGTTGGTACTTAGAACCTGAATCCATAAGGGGCTTTCGGTGCCGGTACATATGCTCAGAAGGTAGCTGAGCAGCCTGCAGAAAATTGCTCTCACCCCTTCAGAAGAGAAGGGGTCTCCCCGCTGGTGGCCCAGCCTGGCCAAGGCCCTTCCTACTAGCTGTGGCTCCCAGGAGTGGCACATGGACTTCATTGCAAGGGTTTGGCCTTGAGCCCCCCCCCCCCCCGGTGGGACATGATCTTCTGGAACAGGCATTGTTCAAAAGATCCAACCACCGGTATCGCCGATCCATTCAGGCTGCCATCAGCTGCTGGGGCTCCAGAAACAGGAAAAAGCTGGCTTGGGTTTGCCAAGGAAGAGCAAAGTGGAAAAATAAGGGTTGTGCCTCTGAAGCCAGTTCCGTTAATCATCTGTTTGTCCTCTTCAAATAATAAGCCAGCATTTTTGGCTCACGGTGTTGTATGAATCAGCCGGCTTCGTTTCCTGACAGTGGCAGGCTATATTTTGCTAAATAATAAAAGGAATTTGTGTGCAGCGGGCCAGCCTCTCCGAGGGGATGCAGGAAACAAGCTTGCTGCAATTGAAGTAAATCAGGACGAGACTAAGGGAAACATATAAATATATATATATAAGACCCTGTCTTATATTTAAGCGCTTGGCCTTATTGCCATGCACTCAAAAGCTCGATTGGGCTTATTATCAGGGGATGTCTTATTCTGGGGGAAACAGGGTATACACACACACATATACACATACACATACATACATACATACATACATACATACATACATACATACATACATACATATATATCTGATGGGAGAGACTTTACGGGCAATTGCTCCTTTTTTCAAAATGCCAGAAATTTTATAGAGTGCAGGAACTAAAGCCTAATCACAAAAGCTTGGCAAAGGAACAGCAACTCTAAAACAAATAAAATAAATAGAACTGATGTTTCGGTGTGCCAAAATTCACCAGCAACGAACGTCAAGATACCCGCAGAGCCATGGGCCGAGCAGCCAAATCCCTCTGGGCTGTGCTCCCCCCCCCAAGTGACCTGCAAGCAATTTAAAACCTAATGAATTCCCTCCCCCCCCCCTACATCTTCTCCTTCCTTCTCCGCAGGCCATTAGCATCCAGGCAGTTGATAAGGAGCAAAGAGCTCTTGTGCGGAGCAAGAGATGCATATATTATTTAAATTCCTGGAATTGAATTCAGGCACTAAATCGAGGAGCGAGGCAAGATAGAACAGGCGCTTCGGGGTGGAAATTAACAGGCTGAATTCAATTACGTGGGGCAAAGCCGGTCAGCGAGATGCAGAGGTCAAATGAGGAAATTCTGATTAATGCGCAGACAAGCTCTGGGCTCAGAGACAGCCTCGGGGCGCAGACACCCCCAGAACGGGGCGCAGGCACCCATCTCACGACTGGAAAGGAGGAGAGGGGGCAAGAGGGGGGGGATGGAAAGAGCATCTAAATTCCCTGGCTGACAATCCTGGGATGGAAGGGGTCCTTGAGGTCATCAGGTCCAGCCTTCTGTTTGGTGCAGGAACATAGCTAGAGCATCTAAAGCAGGGTGGGGCATTGTGGCGACTTTAGGACCTGTGGACTTCAACTCCCAGAATTCCTGAGTCCAGAAGTCATTAAGTTGCTATAGTCGGCCACCCCTGAAAGAGAGGCCTCTCTACCCCTTCCTTGGAAACATCCAGCGTAGGAGACCCCACCAGTTCTCTGGCGCCAGGACCTCCAGCTCCTTCTAGGGACCCACAACCCCCATGAAATCACACGTAGCCTCGCAACCCCTATGCTTTGGTCTTCGTGTGCTGTGCACAACCCTGGTGAGCACATTATGCGAAGGCACCCGCGAAGGCTAATTCAGGAAACCAGGGTTACCCAAACCAAGGCTTAGTGTGGCATGG
Source organism: Thermophis baileyi (assembly GCA_003457575.1). Lineage (NCBI taxonomy): Eukaryota > Metazoa > Chordata > Lepidosauria > Squamata > Dipsadidae > Thermophis > Thermophis baileyi. The sequence continues at coordinate 982,061 of QLTV01003457.1, forward strand.
ACATCCAGCTGCCAAGGGAACTCTACGGATGGAACTTGCTCACCTGCTCTGAAGAGACATCTGCCGATCACTCTGATACCCCCACTGACCGGGGCTGCTGGTCACTGCCGTGTCCGTCATGGTCTACGTCAGGAGAATCTGAAAAACAAAAGATTTGCAAGCTTGAAGTGGGAGGAGGAGTAGGAGGAAGTTTGTTGTTACCGAGCAATGGGGAAAAAATGCAATTTTTTTTAAAATGGTAAATGGGAATGCTACCTCTCATGGCAGACTCAGAACTGTTAAGAAGAGACTGGACTGCCATCTGTCAGAAATGGTATAGGGTCTCCTGCTTGGGTGGGAGGTTGGACTAGATGACCTACAAGGTCCCTTCCAACTCTGTTAATCTGTTACTAAGTTCTTTGAGTCTCCACAATCAAATTTGGGTTTCTGGACCTTGCAACTTCCATGATTAACTAACTTCTGGGAAAGGGATATGTTTGCTGTCCCACTCTTTCAAGCTTCCTTTCCTTCAGACTTCACCAGAGCACCTTTAAAAAAAAAAAGTTTTTTTTTACTCAAGTCTACAAACATGAAATCTCCTGGTGATTTCTGCCCAAATAATAGAAAGCCCTGATCCTGCTTAGCTTCCAAGGATGGGCTCTGCAGGACATGATTTAAAAAAAAGAAGAAGAAGAAGAAGAAGAGGAGGAAGAAGAAGAAGAGGAGGAGGAAGGAGGAAGAAGAAGAAGAGGAGGAAGAAGAGGAGGAGGAGGAAGAAGAAGAGGAGGAGGAGGAAGAGGAGGAGTTGGCAAGTCTAGGAAAGGCATATCTAGAGCTCTCCACTTTTCGGGCCATCTACAGCTGCGATCTCCTTCCCATGCACCCAAACATCACAGATGTTGTGGTGGAAGGTAGCCTGGATTCCCAGGAGGGAGGGGCTGCCTTCCAGAGGCCAAAGAGGCAGCAAAGCATGGAGAATTTGATCGGCAGAAAAGGGTTAAGGCGGCTCCTCCCCAGCAGGTCCCAGAGTATCAACAGTTGCTTGAGTCTGGCAAGATTCTGTCTAAAGGGGAAGAACAATAAAGGAATTACTCAGAAGTCACTCCACATGTCCTTCTTGGGGCTGGACACCCTGTGGAAACATCCCTGGTGCCACCAAGAGCTGTCTGAAAACATCCCTAGCTGGAACGCAAGGGGCGGTTCTATGGCCCAACCGAAGCTTTTCCGCCTGCATCAAGGCATCCAGCCATTGCAAGGAGAAAAAGTTTCCCGGTAGAGTACTCTTGCAAATGGATTCTTGCTGCATGCCAACTTGCTTCCAACTGGAAACCGGCCAGCAGCACGGCACTTTAGCAATCAAACTGGGAGAGTTGGAACAGGCACCCGTGGGGATGGCCAGAAGAGATGGCTTCCTTCTGCTTCCTTCCACCATCCATCATTCCCCCGTTCTGGTGCCTCAGCAGAACTCTGACAGTCTTTTTGCAATCTCCCAACTGTTAATTTTCGAAATGGCTCAGAATGTCTCTTTCTTCAATGTCATTTCTACTTTGGCCCAGATTTCACTGAATTAATGCCCTCTTCGCCCCTGGCCGGAATCACAAAATGGTAGCCCTTGGGACTATGCAGGAATTTCTGCCTTTGCGGGACTTTACACCTGGCTGGTCCTAAAAAAAAACACACCTGCAGCCCGCCCATGTCCACATCGAGGGCCAGTGAGCCACATCTCTGCCCATGAAAGAGGCCAGATGACCTCTGTCCACCGGAGGCTTCCTGGAGACTCCAGTCGCCATCGTCTCCGTGCAGCTCTTCCCTGCTCACCCATCACCCCTCCAAAGCCCAAATTTAAGAGGAAGAAAGAACCACAAATATGTCTTTGGCCAGCAAGGAAAGGGACACTTTTAGCCACTTTCCAAAGAGAATTTGCCTTCATTGTGTTTCCAAATGGCTAGCTGGAGAACCAGCCGGGCTTTGAACGCACACAACACACACACACCAGTTTTGTTGCTTATCTAACTCCATCAACAGATTCTTGGCTGGCTAAAGAGCATCTGGAAAAACTGCCAAGTTTCCTCTAAGTAACTCATTCCAGGCCTGCGGGAAAGCAGCAGAGCTGGGAAGACACCCTTCTCTCTGCCTCTGGTGGACCCACCCAATTCCTGGAGGGGGAGAAGGAAAGAGGCACAGGGGGCTTTCTGCAGAAGAGATAGGTGGGGGGGGGCACTCCCTGTTTGAGCAAATTACTGGGGACCGCCTACCATCAAAAGAAAAAAAAAATAGAAAAACGATTCGTTGAAGTGACACAGTTGTGACTGTACAGGATTGATTCAGCTGCTGGCCATGTATTTTTTTTTTTAATTGGCCCTGTTCAAAGTTACACCTGAAGAGCCGTTGGAGGGGGCTCTAGGAAGCTGCCCCAAAGGGGGGCAGGAAGGGAGATTCTGCAAGGCAGGGAGGGCAGCTGGCATCCAGGATCAACTTGGATGAGACACAAAGGGCCTTGGCCCCCACGTTTTGCCCAGCTTTCCCTGGGGCATCCCTCAAAGCTGAACCAAGAGACGGAAAAGGGGCATTAGAGACGGGCGAAGGGGCCAGTGCTCTGGAGAGGGAGGCAGCTCCAGGGAGAGGCTCCACAGCTTAGAGGAAGGCAGGGCTGGCTCTGCAATGCAGCTCTCCTCCATCCTGATCCGGGGGGGGGGGGGCAGAGAAGGTAGCCACGAATACCACGAAGGAGTCAGAGTTTGGCTTCTTTTGTTCCTGCCTGCTTTACCCCGTTCTCTCTCTTTTTTTTTTAAAGGGGGGGGGACCCACTGAGAAACTTCAAAGTACCACTGATCTGAAAGGATGGGAAGGGAGAGATGGATTATGGAAGGGAGAAGAGGAAGAAAGAAAGAAAGAAAGAAAGAAAGAAAGAAAGAAAGAAAGAAAGAAAGTGGGGGGAGGGAAATAAATCTGGAGATTTCTCTCCCTCCCTCTTTCCTCCTCTTTCTTCTCCCTTCCATCCGCCTCCTCCCTTCCCGTTTCCTGAGCACATTTCAGAATTAACGACAGACCAGTCCTTTCCTTGTTAGAAGAGAGAGACAGCGATGGACAGATTCAGATCACATTTATTTACATAACACAAGAGTTGTGTGGGGGGGGGGGAAGAGGTATCCCCTCCCCCCCTCTTCTTCTCTGACTCAATTCAAACCATCCACGTCTTTTCCTTTCACCAGTGCAGACCAGCATTCAAGGCTATTTCAAACACGTGGCCAGGAAATCACCTCTAAAGCCTTCTGCTGTTTGCAGAGGCGATTTGCAGAGGGGGGGGTTCGCTTCTGAGCCCCCCCTCCCCTCCCTTGCTAACTCTTAAAACACTTTGATTCTCTTGAGGGCCGAAGGAACCCACAATTGTCCTAAAGACGCCCTGCCATTCTCCATTAGCGATTTCGTAAGCTGTGGTCTCGCCCGTCCTCCTTCAATCGGTCTCTTTCAAAGCCTCCCTCTTTGAACCAGGCTGCTCTCTGCTTTCCTATCTGGGTCTGACATCCCAATTAAAACCACCGTGACAACTCCCCACCCCACCCCACCCTCCCCTAACCCCCTTTTGCAGGATGCTGACAAGGAAGAGAAGCACGGAGTTAATTGCACTGTAAATTACACCCAATTCGCCAGAGAAACCGACTCGGGATACGAAGGGCGTATCAATTCATTTCTCCCCCAACTCATCACTTCATTTGCCCCAGTTCATCCGAAAAGTCCTCTTCTTCCTCTCCCCCAGAGAGAAAGGGCAGAGGGGCTGCAGCTAAGCTTTGCTCAGTGACAAAGGGGAGGGAGGGGAAGTCATGCATGCTCTGCGTTCTTCTGCGGAGCTTCTGAGGCAAGTCAATGGTTCTTCTTTCCTTGCAACAGCAGATGGAGAACGAATGCAAGCCGAAGGGGAGGAAAAAGGCAGGATGAGAGAGAAATCAGGGTCTCTTTTCTGCCTCTGCAGAAACCCAGGAAGGGACTTGGAGAGGGGGCCAGCAAGGCAATTGCACCTCGGGGCAGAGGGGAAGGCCAGGATGAGGATAATGGAGGCCCCATAGCTGAATCAGAGGGGAGCTGTCCAAGGTAGCCAAGAATAGAATATCTGCAATCAGTGGCAGCTCCTTTCACACTTCCTCGGGTGCCCAGATCTCAAAAAGTCCCCACCCTCGTCTGGAGAGCCTCGCTTTCCACAGTAGCCCCCTCTCAGCTTGCATTCGGACTGGCTGACCCCCACCCCCTTGCCCACAAGTCTGCCTGCGGAAGCCACACTCAAGGCTGGCGAGGCATGCCAAAAACTCATCAGCTGCCTAATTACCCATTCCTGAAAAGTTGCTCCGCCTTCAGCTGCAGGAGCTCTGAAAACTGAGCTGCTTCCAGAGAGGGGAAGAAATTAAATCCAGTGGCCCAGTTTCTCCGCGGAAGAGAGCCTCCCTCGGCCTGCCTCCGCCCAAGAGCTTGTTGGCATCCATTGTTTTGCATTCAGGAAGAGGGAATCAAACTAGTAGCCATGCTAGTTTGCCGGAGAGGGAGGAGAGCTCCAGCTGGACACAAACTCAGCATGCTTTGCGCTGCCTAAACCAAGAAAATTCTAAGCAACAGTTGCCCAGCATGGCTGTTCCACAATATCTACAACAAATCCACTCCTCCTCTTCCTTTTCTTTCCTTTCTTCCACCATTCATTCTTCCTTCCTTCCTTCCTTCCTTCCTTCCTTCCTTCCTTCCTTCCTTCCTTCCTTCCTTCCTTCCTTCCTTCCTTCCTTCCTTCCTTCCCCCTTTCTTTCATCAACTTCCTTTCCTTTCCTTTCTTTCCTTCCTTCTTTCCTTTCCTTTCCCTTTCCTTCTTTCCTTTCTTTCCTTCCTTTCCTTTCCTTTCCTTTCCTTCTTTCCTTTCTTTCCCTTCCCTTCCCTTCCCTTCCCTTCCCTTCCCTTCCTTTACCCTTCCCCTTCCCCTTCCCCTTCCCTTCACACACAGCATGAAGAATTCAACCATGCTTTCTCCAATTCTGTTCTCCTTCTTCAACCTCTCATCTCAGCCAGTCATCATTCCAGTCCACCTTTCACCCTTCTCCCTTCAGGGACCTTCAAACCTCAAAATTTCCATTCCGGGAGGTACCCGTCCCCCCATGCAACCACCAGCCCCCCTGCACACCTTTTCCCTCCCTGTTCGGCACCTGACCTGTTTCCCCTTTCTTGCTATCCCTCAGTCCTATCTAGAACAAATCTCTTTGCAGTGTGTGTGGAGGGGTGGTGGGAGAACCATGTCACCAGCAGGTCAGGCCTGGAAGCACCGAAAGAGCCTCACCTCCCCTTCAGGAGGGGCCACACATCCCTTGAGTTAGTTTACAGGCTGTCACCTCCTGCAGCAGGAAAATGTCTCCCTTCCCCATTGCAGGGCAAATCCCTGATCATTTCCCCCCTACAAGGATCTCGCTTGTTTTCGTGCTGCATTTCTGGGGTGGGGGGGCGAAATGATCCCCTTTGGATTCCTTTCTTCAGATTCAGGGCTGCCTGAATCTCAGCAAAGTGGGAATCCGAAAAAGCAGCCAGCCACTGCAGCACCCTGCAAACCCTGCGATGCAGAGACGGCATCAGCCAACTCATCCCTTCCCCTGAAATTGCGGAGACTAATTGCAGGAGAAACAACGGCTCCCTGGACGGACAAATGGATGGGTCAGAAGGAGAGTTGTCTCCTGAGCTCTGCCCAGTGGCAAAATCCCCTTTCTCCCAATTTCACTCGCCTCCACCTTTGGTTATGGAGCAGGATTGGAAGCACTGCAGCCATTTGGGGTGAAGGAAAGGGGAGGATGGGAGCGAAGGACCTTTGCGACTGGCTCTGCACCCCAACAATCACCCCATATCCCTTTGCAAAGAGTCAGAGCCCCACAGAGAAAAGGGAGTGAGCCCTGAGCCTTTTCGACCTTACCAAACCAGAAATGAAGTTGAACATCCTAGGAATTGTCAGGGAAGGAAGGAAGATTTTGCAGGAAGGATGATCTCTTCCTGCTGTGAGAAGGGAAGAGAATAGCTCAGCAGAGGCTCCCAAGCTCGCACCCCCATCGTTCTCCCCTGCCTCCTCTAAGGAACTCGCCCGGGGCAGCATATCCAGCCTGGCGTTGACTCTACAACTGGCTTGCCAGGTCAACTTGGCCAAGTGACCAAGAGGGGATTGACTAGAAGACCTCCAAGGTCCTTTCCTACTGTGTTATTCTGAGGTAGCACAAGCCTGCATAGCAGTAGACCTAACAATAGCACTTAATAGCACTTAGACTTATATACCGCTTTACAGTGCTTTACAGCACTCTCTAAGCGGTTCACAGAGTCAGCATATTGCCCCCAACAATCTGGGTCCTCATTTTACCCACCTCGGAAGGATGGAAGGCTGAGTCAACCTTGAGCCTGGTGAGATTTGAACCGCTGAACTGCTGAACAGTCAGCTGAAGTAGCCTGCAGTACTGCACTCTAACCACTGCGCCACCTCGGCTCTTTACAAGTGAGCGCTGAGGCAATGATGGACAATGTCTTGGACCCCAGAACAACTGGCCAAGAAAACATCTGGAGAAAACCAGTCCCAGCAGCAGCAGCAGCAGCAGCAGCCCTGAAGAGAGATTCACAGGGCTGGCCTCCACTGTCTTTGCAGGCAGGATTAGCAAATGTTTTCCCCAGGGTAGGAACTTCCTACTTGGGGGGTCTACCTCAACCGGAAGGTGCCTAGACTGCCCAATAACGCAGCCCTCCATTCTTGGACCTTCCCCCAGGAGCCCTTCTCTCAAGCATTCCCAGGGATTCGGTTGCCCAGTTTTTCCTGGGACCCCTCTCCTTGCCTCCCCAATCTTCCTTCCGCTCTGAGGAGTCAGAATCCTGCCAGGATGGAGCCGAGCACATTCTGAGGGTGCCCAGTCAGCAAGGCAGCGTGGTGCACGAGGAGGGTTTGCTGCAAGGAGCAGGAAACTTCAGCCGGGCACAGAAGCATCTTCGCCTGGCCAGAGGAGAAGTTGCCTGCGGGAAGAGGAAGGGAGCCGTAATCCACACCTGACTCTGCTCTCTTGCAGCCTCTCTCTTCCAAGCTAGTATCCGGGAGGCTTGCAGCAAGGACAGCTTGAAAAGCAGCACGCGGCACGGCTGGGCCAGATCATAAATCACACGAAATAATCCATGCGCGGAGAGCAGCCTCCGCGTCCATGCCAGGCACCCTGAAAATCACCCCTGCCATCCATTGCGAGGCCAGCCGAGACGTCCCGAGTTGTTGCTTCGTGGTGGCGTGAAATTATGGCTCCCTTCCGATCGTTCTGCTCCTGGATGGGGAATGAGATTACTAAGGATGGGAGCGGTTCAAAAATCGGGGTGGGGCAGGTGTTAAAAAACCATCTCCCGTCTCGAAGGGGATGCCCCTACTGAGGGGGAGACGCTGCAGTCCAACGATGCCCTCCCACAGGAGCAAAATAAATAAAAAATAAAAATCCTCAGCCAGGGTGGGCTACGTTTCAAGCCCCCCTTCGCCCCATGCCAGCTCCTCTGCATTTCTGCCCCTTCTTGGCTCCTTGCTGAATTCTCAGCATTTGCTCCAGCATGGTTAAAATCATTCCTGGATAGTCTTAAACGTTCAGTCCGTGCCTAGGGCTGGTCGGTTCCCCTCGGAAGCCCTCGTCCAGATTAGGTTGCAGATCTCCCTGCTGCGTTTGGTTCTTTGAGACCCGCTGGAATGAAGTTGTGAGGTGTGTGTTTCAACCGTGAATGAAAGGAGTCGTGGAGGGCAAGACAATACGGCCCCCTGGCTCTCAATGGGCCTCTAGGAAGCCCACAAAGACGGTCCGAGGTCTTCTCCACCATTTCCTCTCTAGTCTGGGTGCTTCAGCCCTGGGGACGGAGGCTCCACTGAGCAACGGCTCTCTTTCCAGATGTGATCTCCCAAGATCCCTCATATCAAGCAAGGGAAGGTCTACCCAGAAGGCTAATTTAATCTAGGAGAGCCTCTTGCGTGACCTGGCCCGTTCTCCTATGCCCTGGCTGCTGTGGTTCGAGCGGCCTTCAACGGGGTTGACCCTGAAGCCTTCCATGGTCAAGACAAAGGTCCACACTCAGGGTCTTTGCCCTTCCCAACCACCATCCCCACCAAGGCCGGCTGTTTGCCCAAGTAGGGAGGCAGCTGCCCCAAAGACCGGGGTTGGAAAAGGAGTTGGGGGTGCCAACCAGTATATCCACCAAGCAAGCTGGCTTCACAACAGGACCCTGCCCAGTCTGGGGGGGGGGGCTGAACTGCCCTCAAGGTAGCTTCTTACAAGGAACCTAGGCAGGTGGGGGGCAGGGAGACCCCTTTCTTCTTTCCCCAAATTTGTCTATCAGACGTTTGGTTCTGGATTCAAGTTCATCCAGCGGAAGCGCCTAAACTAGCGCCTCAGTCTCTTCGTTCCAGGCCTCTCTTGCGCTGGGCCTCCTTCGCCCCTTGCCAGCTCCTCTGCATTTCTGCCCCTCACCCAGAGGGGCGTCCTTCCTTCCCCCCCCCCCCCCCCGGGGAAGGGCCCCCCCCGCCGNCCCCCCCCCCCGAGGGGCGCGCCCCCCTCCCCCCCCCCCCCCCCGTGGGGAAGGGCCCTCCCAGCAGCCTCACCATGGCAACCGCCCCTCCGGGAAGATGCACCGGCTCCACCACGCTGATGGAAAAGCTGTCAGAAACAATAAACTTGCTGACAGCCACAAATCCCTTTTGCAAATTCCAGCCGGGATGTTTAATAGCCCCCGGGCGAGATTTTGCAGTTGGCTGAAAAGAGGCCACCTGTTTCCTCCCTCTCCCCCCCCCCTTGCAGCTTCCTCTGCACCAATTCTGCATTCACGCCTGGATCTCTCTCCTCCAAAAGCAAAAGCTTCTCCCAGATCACAGCATCCATGCTGGGACAAAATATTTGGGCCTCCCCAATCAGGTGGTGGTTATACTTTTTACACTTCGGCTCGTTTAGCCTGCAGAAACAGAGGAGGAAAGAATCATTTCCCTCATCCCTTGGTTTTTGGAGCAGAAGAGGCTTCAATGGCAACTGCCTTTCTTCTCCCATCCTGTCTACATTTTTCAGCTTGAGTCCTGGAAGTTTATTTTTGGCTTTGCTCCTCACACCTTCTGGGTGCTTTTACGAAATGGAAGCAAACCGAGCGTCAGAATCTGCTTTCGAACTGACGCACCGGCACCAAGGAGGGAAATCCAGGTACACCCCAGCCAAAAGTTGCTCCTTTGCAGAGCTTGGGGGGGGGGGTTTGTGGTGTATTTTGCAGGGAACACCACCAGGCAGATCTCCCTGAATTCAGCGACGGAAGAGGGTGCCTTGTTCTCAGCCAGAGGAAGAGCATCTCTGAGTGGGCCCGGGGTCACATCCTGAACCTTTCAGCTCGGTCCGCTGCTTCTCTCCCCACCGAGTTTCCATTTTTCGTGACGGTGAAGGTGGGGTAGATACCCCACACTACCTCTGGCCCCAGGCCTGCTTCGGACGGCTGCCCCTGCGACCCAGCGGTCAAGCGATGAGTCCAGGGTTCCAAACGTCAGTCATGGGACACGCTAAGATGGAGGGCGACTCCAGTCTTGCAAGCATAAGTGAGGTCATGCAAGCTTACCCTTCATCTAAAAGAAAGGTTTTATTTGCGGAAGAGCGCTCTAAAAAGTAAAAGCAAGTCAGTGGAACCTTTATGTGCAAAGGCAGAATGATCTCAAAAGTAGCCGAGGTAAAACCAGCCAAACGCTTCCCCAGATGGGGCTAAACGCCAGGGGTCTCAGCCGAAGGGGAAACTGGTGTAGTTCAGCAACCCCGACATTTTCTGCTCTTCTGGTCAAGCCAGACCCCCCCACCCAAAATGGGGTGAGTTGAGCCTTGTCTTGGTCCAGAAAAACACGGACTGTCCTGTGCATCCATCCTACTGCCTTCCTCTTAGCCTCAGTTGCCCCGTCTGTAAAACGGGCATCATTGTGATGTGTTCTGCTGGCAGCTCAGTGGAAAATAAATAGCGTTTCCTTCCTCTCTCTCAAGCTCAGGAAACAAAGCGGTTTTTACTGATGGAAACACACAACCATGAAAGACTCGGAGAGATTTTAAAAGATTCGCCTCCAGGAAAAAGCCCCTTGGAAGACCGAGGAGGCCTGGCCGGGGGGGGGGGGGGGGACCCTGCCCAGTCTGGGGGGGGGGGCTGAACTGCCCTCAAGGTAGCTTCTTACAAGGAACCTAGGCAGGTGGGGGGCAGGGAGACCCCTTTCTTCTTTCCCCAAATTTGTCTATCAGACGTTTGGTTCTGGATTCAAGTTCATCCAGCGGAAGCGCCTAAACTAGCGCCTCAGTCTCTTCGTTCCAGGCCTCTCTTGCGCTGGGCCTCCTTCGCCCCTTGCCAGCTCCTCTGCATTTCTGCCCCTCACCCAGAGGGGCGTCCTTCCTTCCCCCCCCCCCCCCCCGTGGGGAAGGGCCCTCCCAGCAGCCTCACCATGGCAACCGCCCCTCCGGGAAGATGCACCGGCTCCACCACGCTGATGGAAAAGCTGTCAGAAACAATAAACTTGCTGACAGCCACAAATCCCTTTTGCAAATTCCAGCCGGGATGTTTAATAGCCCCCGGGCGAGATTTTGCAGTTGGCTGAAAAGAGGCCACCTGTTTCCTCCCTCTCCCCCCCCCCTTGCAGCTTCCTCTGCACCAATTCTGCATTCACGCCTGGATCTCTCTCCTCCAAAAGCAAAAGCTTCTCCCAGATCACAGCATCCATGCTGGGACAAAATATTTGGGCCTCCCCAATCAGGTGGTGGTTATACTTTTTACACTTCGGCTCGTTTAGCCTGCAGAAACAGAGGAGGAAAGAATCATTTCCCTCATCCCTTGGTTTTTGGAGCAGAAGAGGCTTCAATGGCAACTGCCTTTCTTCTCCCATCCTGTCTACATTTTTCAGCTTGAGTCCTGGAAGTTTATTTTTGGCTTTGCTCCTCACACCTTCTGGGTGCTTTTACGAAATGGAAGCAAACCGAGCGTCAGAATCTGCTTTCGAACTGACGCACCGGCACCAAGGAGGGAAATCCAGGTACACCCCAGCCAAAAGTTGCTCCTTTGCAGAGCTTGGGGGGGGGGGTTTGTGGTGTATTTTGCAGGGAACACCACCAGGCAGATCTCCCTGAATTCAGCGACGGAAGAGGGTGCCTTGTTCTCAGCCAGAGGAAGAGCATCTGGG
>QLTV01003457.1:994081-1005134 GCA_003457575.1 Thermophis baileyi
GGACAGGGTGGGGGATGCCCAGCACCAGCTAACTGGCTTCCTCCGTTTCAACCACCCGACATGCCGAAGCCTCAGGCAACAAGCTGGAGTGAAAATGTCACTGCTCATTTAGAAATGGATTTGAGCCCCGTTCGTGGCTAAGAGACAGCATTGCAGGACTCTCCCCCCCCTCTTTTTAAAAAAGAAAATAAAAACGGGTTTGGCGCCTGGCGACTCTCCATTCCCTCTGCTGAAAAAGGATGAAGTTTGTCCGAGTTCAAACTGGACACGGGTGCAGCAGATGGCATTTAAAAGCTGATGCAACCGTCTTCCAACGGGTCTAGGGGCAGGGCGAACCACCCCCAGCCGGCTGGGAAATGCAGTTCAGAGGGGCTCCCTTTGCCCCCTTCTCAAATGGCACACGGATAAGTCGTGCCGATGAGAATAAGGACAGAGCACAGGATGATTTAAATTGCCAGGCTCCACGACATTCTGTGTTTCTCGACCTGGCTGGCTGGGGAATTCTGGAAGCCGAAGTCCAGACTGCTTAAAGTCGCCAAGGCTGAGGAACAATGTTCTGAGGCATTAGGGAGCAAAGATGCATGAGACAAAAGCCCAGGGAGGAAGCTCTCTGCACATGTTCAGAGGCCTTTGCAAGGTAGACGCCATCTAAAACTCAATGATGTTTGGAAAACATCTTGCCCCATCCCAGGCTTGTCCGTTAAACAGCATCAAAACCAAAAGGACTTTAGGGACCGTGCAGCCCCCAAAGCTGGCCTGGACCCCCTCCCCATCCAGGCAGTCCACTAGCCCAAGAAGCAAGTCTATGTCATTCCTGCTGGCTGGGAATTCTGGGTCCTGTGCTCCCAGCATCCCTGCCATGTAGGAATGTGGCGCGGTGGGATTGGATGACCATCCCTGCCTTTCGCTCCTACGTTTCATGTCCGCAAACTGGTGCCTCCTTCGCCCTCTCACCAAACTCACTTCCCCCCATAGGATGTCCCTCATTGGGTGGGGGGGGGGAGAAGAGGGACCCTGGGGTGGGGACAGTCATGGTCCCATCTAAAAAATCTCCAGGAAGGCCATCTGGACGTTTCAACCACTCTCGCCACACAAAACGGACCCCATCGCTTGTTCTCCTCCTCCTGGCAGACACCCCCAAACCTTCCACATCGCCACACCCCAGTCGAGAAGCAGCCCTCCCCACGAAAGGTGTCTTCCGGCCCCACAGAAAAGGGGAACACGGCTCTCTGCCCCCCTTTGCCCTGGTCGCTCCGACCCGAAGCCCGGCTTGTTCAGGATGGCCCAGCCAGGGCTCCATTTCCCACCCCCCCACCCAACCCTGCAGTGCCTCTTTTCCTCCCAGAGATGGGGAGGGCTGCAGGAAAGGACCCCACAAGGGCTGAGGACCCCTCTCCGAAGCAGCAGGGGTTCTCAGAATTAGCCCAGAGCAAGGCCCTCCCCCCCCCGTTATTTCAAAGCATTTTGGGCTCCGAAGTAGTTCCGAGAGCAAAGCAGCTCATGCTTTCCCCCAAGGCAGCCCCCCAAAGTCCATGTGCTTTGCTTCCAGGGTTCCACATGAGGAGACCGAGCAGCCGCTTTCAGTGGAGCTTCAGAAGTCGCTGCTCGGGCCCCTCTTTAAGGGTCCAGCGGCCGCCTGGCTCACCCAGTCCTACCGGGCTTCTGCTCCCAGGCCCCAGCCTTTGCTGGAGTGGCTGGACTCCAGCTGGCCCTCCTGAACCTTGCAGCCCTTCAGAGTTTGGACCTGGGTTCCTCTGCGCATAAAACGCCGCACTCTTTTTCTCCTGGCACGAGGGTGGCCCGGATGCGCCCAGGACAAAGGAACCTGAACCAGTTGGTCAGCTGGAGCACATGCCCAACTTTGCCCGGCCCGAGCGTGCCACGTCCACTGGAAAGCCGGTGGTGCTGACGGCAGGACTGACCGGGCGGTGCATCCGAAAGCAGGACAGTGGTGTGTTTTTCACAGGGGAGGGAGGCTGAACATTGTTTCCCCCACGCACAGATCCTTTCAAAGCAGGTCCCTCCAGGCCAGCCCTCGTCTCTCCCGAGGAGTTGTGTTTTGTGCCACCCACACCCCAGCAGCCTTACCTGAGGACAAGCGAAGCAGTCTCTGCGATTCCGCCACAGGAATTTCCCCCCCAGACGGTCTGCAAGAGCCGGAACGGAGCTCCTCCTGAGCTCCGCCACCAAAGCTGCTTGTCGGCGGAACAAAAGAGCCCTAAAGGAAAGGACGAGGACGCACGCGAGGCTCTCTGCTGTATTTCCAGCCAGCTACGAGAATGCCCGGCCAAGGAGTGACGGAGGGAAGGAGGGAAGGAAGGAGGGAGGGAGGGAGGGAGCACGCACATATGCGTGCTTGTCTCTGTCGCTCAACGCCTTTCGGTGGTGCAGCTGTGGAGTGAAGCTCACCCCTCCCTCGGTCGGCATGCGCAAGGCTGCTGGCCCAATGATCAATACCACTGTGGCTTTGTCCGAGAACTGCTGGACTGGGAGGGAAGGGGAACTGGAACGCAACAGCCAAAGGCTTGGGGCAAAGGGGGGGGAGGGAACAGCCAGAGATTGACCTCAATTCAACCATGTTTGCAGTGACATTAGTGGAGCGTGAGGTGCCCTGGGAAGCCCGAGGGTCCTGCATGCCCTGAGCTGGTTTGATGTATGACATTCTACGAGGCGGTTTCCCGCTTCCGAAGGAGCAGGTTGGCGGGACCCATGGAGAGAAAATGTCACGCACAGCACATGGGGGCCCAGGCAGGCATCATGCTTCGCCCATCGGAACTGCAATGCCCTGCACCCATTTTCCACAAGGGATCTGGCAGCCTGCAACCTCCGTTTGGTCTTCGAACCGGCCAGGAAATGCTCTCCTGCTCCCTCCGGCCTCGACAGAGGGGGCCAGCATGAGGTGGAACTCGGGCTGACCCGCCCTGGGAGCCTCCTTGCGAAAGGCTCTTTACAACCAGAGAGGAGGTGGGGGTCAACGATCCACCCCCCCGCCCGGCATATGCAGAGGGAAGACTGAGAGGAGGGCTTGGCATAAAGGGTCAAAGCCAACTTTTCACTGGGCGCCGTTGCAGACTTACAAAATGAGCCAACGTGGAAAGCAGATCTGGGCTAGGCCGGGGACCCCAAGTAGGAAGGGAAACCGGGATCACCGAAGGACCTGAGCGAAAGATCTCTGCGTTGGCTCCAGCTCGGAGCCTCCGAGTGAAGAGCAGAGCTGAGCACTGGATCCCCTCTCCAGTTAAGGCCCAGGACTGTCCATGGAGATTCTCCGTCATCCAGGCCATGGTTGTCCCAAAGGTGCTTTTTCAAGAGGCTTTCTTGTGTTTCTTTGAAGACGTTTCGCTTCTCTTGAAGACGTTGCCTCTTGGAAAAGCATCTTTGGGATAAGGCCCAGGACTTTTCTCCCAGCTTGGGTTGAGCCTCCCTTCCCTTCCCCTCCCGTCCCCCCTCTCTCTCTCATCCCCTCCCCGCCCCTCTCCTCTCCTGCTCATCCAAATTCCATCTCAGCATCTCTCCGTCTCCAACCCTCCCTGTGGCATCAGCATTCAGCCAGCATCCTCCATGGGTCCACGTCCTTTCCCCCATGAACGCGGTGTCTGAAACGCCCTGGCACTGGCGGCACCTTCCTCCCCCTCCCCCTCCAGAGCCCCAGTTCGGGATGGAAACGTCTCTGATCAAGTCAGAGGCATGAAGCGCCCCTTGAAGGATTCTTGCGTGCTCCTCTTCTTAAGCAGCAGCCTCGCCCTGGCTTCAGAGAGGAACCGACCGAGGATGAAATGCTGCCTGCTTCCCAGGTTCCACGGCAGTTAGCGGGGCATTTTTCTTTGGGCAGAAGTGGCCAGAAAAACCGGCTCTGGGGCCTCTCCAACCCAGAGGCCACAAGCTGACCAATCTCGGAGAAAAAAGAACAGAAGGTGATCATCCAAGGAATTCTGCAAGCTGCGTGAGTGGTGACTTTCCAAACATGCTTCAAACTTGACAAGCTGTGGCGACTGCAGCCCGATTTCCTTCCTCGTCTTTTTAAACACCCCCCCCAAAAAAAACCTCCGCAAATTTTCTTGTCCTTCAGCTCTGAGTAACACCCTTGATTCCGCATCCCGACACCTCCGGTTTTAATGCTAAGCAAATTATTTCGGCCCCACTGCTATTTCCAGCCTCCATGATGCCATTAATAATGTGTGTCAAACACTAACAATTGGGGGGGGGGGGAACGCCAGAGGGGAACTGGAATAATTCACCAAGTGCCATCCATGGAGTAGTAAAATCTAAGTCACAAAGAGGAAGCTGCTGGTGGACAAGGAGTGGGCAAGGCTTGGAGCTCCGGTCTGGAGGAGGAGGTCCACTGCACCTGCAGAAGTGACAGGATTGGGACCAACCCCTGGAGTTTCTTCCACAAGGAAGGATACTTCTCTTTCCAGCTGTTTTCCCAGCAACCGATAGAAGCCCACAGCTTCTGAAGTTGGATTTATCAGCTCTGGGTCCTTCAGAACTACAGTGGTAGAACTACAATGATAAAGATCTCCAGCCTGCAGAAGTCGGTGGCTTCCCCTTTGTTCTTAAGCCTAGGAAAACCACCCTTGCAGGAGGATGTCCCCTCTGACCCAGCTGAGGGTTTTTTCCCCCTCCCACTGAAGCTTCAGAGGGTCAGCAGAAGGTCTGCGGGAGAGCACGCTGCCCGGGTGCAACTCTGCCCTGTGAGGGACTCACCCTGGAAGTGTTGTGACCCAGCGCGGCAAGCCCCCAGGAAACGACACACACACACTGTTGTTCAAAATAAAGAAGGCTTTATCACTAATCAATGCTTAGTGATCAGTTAATTTCAGGGTTTCTCCCAAAGTGCTTGTTGCAAATCACAGAATGCTTTGGCCGGGATTTCAAATACAAAAAAAACACAAACAGATCATGAAGTCCTTAAATTCCTCACTTGCTGGAATTGGCCGAGAGCCCGGACTGGAGTTAGTCCAACTGATATCACCGAAAGTGTAAACAGCAGCCAGGTAAAATACATGTGTTGTTTCCAGCAAGAGTGTCCGTTGTGATTCAACCTTATATAGTCTTAGGGCGTGGCCCCTCTGCCTGCAGGTTTACCTGTGAGGAGACCTCCTTCTACAGAGCCACTCTTGCCGGCTAGCTGCCCTGCGTGCCCTGGCATCAATCAGAGGCTCCTCCTCTTCACTGGAGTCACTTAACTCCTGCTGGGGAGGTGCAGAAGGCCCTGATTGAGTATCGTCCTCTGGCCCTGCGTCCTCCTCGGTCTCGGACTCAGGTGCCGGAGATACAGACTGCTCTTGCCACCCCATGGTCGGTTCTTGGTCTTCCGGATCCATGAGCAGCTGCGCAGGACTTGGGCAAGCCACAACAGGAAGGACATTAGGAGAGGCAGCTCACAAGCCTGCCCGGTAGCATCATCGGTTGCTCAAGACCAACATCTCCCCTTCTGCAGGTGGAAGTGAACGGCCTCAGCCCCAGAACACCCACGGAAACGGCTGCCACCACCACTCTGCCTCTCCCAGTTTCATATCCAGTTCCAGGCGACAGATATTAAAATTCTAGCAAGCCCGTACTAGGAGCTTCACGCGATATTTAATTCTACGTCGTCATTTGTTGAATGTCTGGCCAGATGGGAGACAGAGAAGCTGGGACCTTCCAGGCAAGGTACAAAACGCCTGATCCCTGAAGGAAACCTTGCTCAGAATGGGAAGGAAGGTTTTCTTAAAAAAAAAAAAAAAAAGAAAAGAAAAAAGGAAAAAAAGTCTTGACATTTATTTAAACATAACCTGTAGCTCTCTGGTGGCGTATACTTACAGCGTGAGCCATTCTGATTAAATTAGACCGTGAAAGGGAAGAAGAGATCTATGTTTTTGTAAATTATATTGAAAGGAGGAGGAAGCTCGCCTCAAAATTAACTGGAAAGATACAACTCTCTATGGCTTCATGAGATTTTGGTGCTTGCTAGCATCCTCTCCTCAAAATTTAATCTAAATATATGCGCATACAGAAGGGCAATGGAGACTGCGAAGAAGACAATTACATTTAAACCTCACCCATCAATAAAATATTCCCCAGGCAGCTTTTGAAATACAAAACAAAATAACTGTATCGATACTCAACTAGACTGTTTGATCCAGAGAGAAAAAGCGAAATTCTATAGGATTCTTCCTTGAAAGCCAGTTATAAACCAGCTAGAGGTATCCAAAAGGGTTTCTCTGGAGAGCTGGCAAAGGAGGAAGACAGTTATGTCCAAACGCAAACAAGGGAGCAGTCATAATGGCTATGTCATCTGCGCAAACACAGCAAGGATTTTCTAGGTCTTTTCCTGGTGTTTAAGGGTGAGGGGCAGGGTTTTCCGCACCCCCTCTTCCTTTTGAACATGCCTTTTACAGAAACCCTCCCTCAATCCTAGGCTCTATTAACAGAGGGATGGAATCAAGATCGTGTGAAGGTCTAGTACCGCTTTATAAGGCCTTAGTAAGGCCACACTTGGAATCCTGCATCCACTTTTGGTCGCCATATTATAAAAAAGATATTGAGACTCCTGAAAGAGTGCAGAGAAGAGCAACAAAGATGATTAGGGAGCTGGAGGCTAAAACATATGAAGAATGGTTGCAGATATTGGGTATGTCTGAAAAGGAGTAGGGGTAACATTATAGCAAATGTTCAAATATTTGAGGGGCTGTCACAAAGAAGAGGGGAGCAACCTATTTTCCAAAGCACCTGAAGACAGAACAAGGAACAATGGATGGAAGTTAATCAAGGAGAGAAGCAACCTACAACTAAGGAGAAATTTCCTGACAGTGAGAATAATTAAGCAGTGGAATGAAAGTTGTGGGTGCTCCATCACTGGAGGTCTTCAAGAAGAGATTGGACAGCCATTTGTCTGAAATGGTATAGGGTCTACTGCCTGAGGAGGGGGTTGGACTAGAAGACCTCCAAGGTCCCTTCCAACTCTCTTATTCTGTTATTCTTTTCATGCCTGCATCAATTCAAAACAACCTGTTTTTTTGAAAGCCATGGATGACCCACAGAAGCCTAGATGGCCCAGCCTCGTTTCAGCACCAAGGACAGCAGCTCCATAGGACGGAAGGGCTGGCCGTGTCTCTCCCCCAAGCAACGGAGGCCGGCTTGATTTCAACAGAATGCAGATAGCCCTCAGCTTAAGACCAAAATTGAGCCCCAAATTTCTGTGGCTAAGCGAGACATTTGTTAAGTGAGTTTTGCCCCATTTTATGACTTTTCTTGCCAGAATTGTTAAGCGAATCACTGCAGTTGTTAAGTTAGTGACACGGTTGTTAAGTGAATCTGGCTTCCCCGTGGACTTGGCTTGTGAGATGGCCGCAAAAGGGGATCACGTCACCAGGAGACACTGCAACCGTCATAAATACGAGTCAGTGGCCAAGCGTCTGAATTTTGTTCATGTGACCATGGGGACGCTGCAGTGGCCGTTGTAAGGGTGTTGTTGTAACTTTGAACGGTCACTAAACAAACTGTTGTAAGTCGAGGACTACCTGTAACAACAGCAGCTGCCATCATCATGTATTAAATTTATATGCCACCCAAATCCAGCAATTCTAACTTGCTTAGATCAGGCCCCAAACACTCTTAAAATTTCAATTTAACAGGCTACACCCGAGCAGGCTTGGGCTGCAAAGGACCGCAGTTCTGTCTGAACAGCTTCCCCCCAAACCACAGCACGTTCCAGGGCATTCAAAAGATCCCTGACGAGGAAACCAAATCTATGATAATTTCACACCTACAGCTGACACAATTCACCACAAGGTCTGCTAAGATATAATGTGATGGATATTTGGGAGCGATAATCCTCCCGTCTTTCCTCCCGCAGGCCTTTTCAATCAAGGTTCCAGGATAATAATATTTGTTTATCTATCTATCAAGGCTCCCTTCCAGGCAGAATTCCAAGACTGCAGGTTTCTAGTAACTTCAGATGGGAGGAAGAAGAAGGAGGAGGAGGAGGAAGAAGAAAGAAGAAGAAGGAAGAAGGAAGAAGGAAGAAGAGGAAGAGGAGGAGGAGGAGGAGGAGGAGGAAGAGGAAGAGGAAGAGGAAGAGGAAGAGGAAGAAGAAGAAGAAGAAGAAGAAGAAGAAGAAGAAGAAGAAGAAGAAGAAGAAGAAGAAGAAGAAGAAGAAGAAGAAGAAGAAGAAGGAAGAAGAGGAAGAAGGCTGGGGTGTGAGCATCTGCCCGCAACTTAACTGCAGCCAGCCTTCAGCAGGTACGCATGACTGCAAAACCAGAGCCTGGAATTCAGCCGTGTCCCCATTCTGCCTTCATGCATGCAAAGATCTCTTCAGCTTCCTGGGGGGAGGAGGAGGAGGAGGGAGGGGGGTTGTTCACGCTGATGGCTGGGAGGAAAACCTTTGGATAGGGACACCTTCCTGCGACATCCTATCCTCTATTTTTAAAAAGGACATGTTTTCATCCCTGCTCCTGCTTGTTCTAAGAAAGAGAGAGGGAGGGAGGGAGGGGGAGAGGGGGGGAAGAAGGGAGAGGGAGAGAGGAAAGAGGGGGGGAGAATGAGAGGAGAGAAAGAGGGCAGAGGGAGGGAGGGAGAGGGAGGGGGAGAGAGAGAGGGAGAGAGAGTGAGAGAGAGAGAGAGGAATGGAATGAGAGAGAGAGAGAGAGAGAGATGTTACTGGAAAGAATGTGTGCTTTTAATTAACCAATGGCTAATTAGCCCTGCAAGAAAAATGCAGTATGTCACTTGTGTTGTACCTACAAGGAGGAAAGAGGCAGGGGGCTGCGCTCTGCCTGTGGGGAATTAGGGGGGGGGGTTCATTTGTTCAGAAACGGAACCAATAGATGCGACGGAAGATAAAGTGCTACGATGCAGAAGGTAAAAACATTGGTAGCAAGTATATTTATAGCCGACCCCTGCTAATAAATAAAGCCCGAGCCGCGCATTTTTATCAGGTTAGCGAGCGAAGGCTGGACTTGTAGATGATTCCTGTTGATTTCTGCGCCCGTGAACTACCTCGCTGGAGCATCTGTGAGCATCTGTTGCTAACGCTATCGAGTTATCTTCCCGAATTAACCTTCAGAAGAGGGGAAGAGAGGCTGCGGCTTGCTCCTAAGGCGCGTTCCTCTGAATACAGACATTTCAGGACCGTTTTACCGTCAGGATCTAAGGAGAAAGATGGATTGCGACGCCTTTTCTTCACCTTGGGGCTCTCGGAAAAGGCGACTGCTTCGTTTCTTTCAACACTTGTTCGGAGATCGACTGATACCCGACGCGCGCATCCTGGCGGCTCACCAAGACTGGAGATGACCCAGCAAAAAAAGGAAGACGAAGCTCCTTCTTTGGCCTGCCCTCTGGAAAGGTCCCATCTAGCACCTGGTGAACGGCTGGCTTCATTGGCGGGGGAGGGGAGGGGAGGGGGCGAGAACCTTCCCTGTGGACTGCCAGCCCCCCTTTTGGGATGTGCCTTGCAAAGCAACTGCGGCTCACTGCAGAGAGCCGGTGGCCGAAGGGCTGCAATTAATTGGAAAGCGTGCCACTCTTCTAATGAAAAGGCTGAGAGGAGACAGCTGAGGGGATGCTAACAATGGCATTTCCACACACACACACACACACACACACACACACACACACACACACACACACGACCAAGCAGATGATCCAATGCACGGCTGTCAGAAGCCCCCAAATTTTGTGACTGATGAGGCCAAAATGGACCTGGCTGGAGGCCAAAAAAAAAAAAAAAAAAAAAAAAAAACAACCCCCAAAACCCGTGGCTCCAGGCATTGAACTGGGTGAGGTTCGGTGCCGTGCTAGGACTCCCACAGGTGGGAGTTTCAATCCCTGGCCACGCCGGGAGTGACTTCAAAACTCCCTGCCCCAATTCCAGAGACTCACTGGTACTCAAGCAGGCCAATTCCAGGCCCAGATGAACGGAGGGCCAGAGAGAAAGGCCGGGCCCTCCGGCTTCTGGCAGCTCTGGGCAACGTGCCAGGGCCCTGAGATTTAGTGCCAAAGAGATTTGGGCGTGGGCTTGAACCATTTTCTAAGGACCTCTTCTCTCTCCCCCCCTCCCACACCCAAACGGTTAAGAGTTGCAGGTTACAGGGGGCGAGGACATTCTGTTCTGTGACAGCTTGCATTGTAACGGCTTGGTCCAAAGGGGAGAGCAGGAAGCTTCGGAGGGTGAAGACTTTGAAACAAAAAAAAATGCTGGTTTGGGGGGGGGGAAACTTAAGGGTCCTTCCTCTCCCTCCATCCCCCTCCTCTCTCTTTGGGTGAAACACAGGCGCCTCTGATAAAACCCAGGCTGTTTTGCTTAAATGTTAATTCCCGGGCAGACGGGAAGAAGGCAATTAGGCGAGCCAATTAAACAGCTTTGTTGTTCACAAAGCCAGCTCTCTCTCGTCCTCCTTGAAAAGCAGCTTTCAGGCAACAAAAAGGAAAAAACAAGCAATGACAGAGGGAGTGCAGCACCCGAGAAACATCTGAACTCTACTAGAAGAATTTTAAGATTCTGCTGCTACGGGCAAGCAAACTCGCTTAAGGTCAGGTTTCTGAGCAGAATTTCCTCCTGAGGTCTTAGGAAAACTCAAAGTCAGTTAGCAGGATGCCAACTGGGGCTTCGTTGCTCCAAGGAGATGCCAACAATTGTGGACGCGTCTTGTGGGCATCTCCTGGCTGGTGGGGAGAACGACCACCTCATTATTCTGTTTGAAGTCTCATCTGGAGGCAGCGAGTGTGTCACACGTCTGTATGAAGAATTGTTTTCTTTAAGGAGTCTCGGGTCAAAACCTGCCACCGATGTTCCGATGCCCTCTATGTCTGTGGGACTTCAGCGTCCATCATCCTGGCCGGAGGGATCACTCTGGAGCGTCAGTTAGCATCTTAACAAGAGAAAAACCAAGATCTCTCCTGCAGCTTTCCCCAACTGGGGGTGTGTGTATGTGTCTGCTGAGATAACGCAATTCATAAACTAGCTCCGAAATTGAGATTGAAGCTTTTGATGTTTTCCAAAATTGGGAGCCAAGCAATGAGATCATTGTAGGCCTTTCAAACTTGGGGGGGGGGGGGGGGGGTAGAA
>QLTV01003457.1:1008504-1019357 GCA_003457575.1 Thermophis baileyi
TCTAAACAAACCGGTTTAATCTGGTGCAAAAACGCATCATTGGAAGTTCTAGAATTTATCGTTTCAGGGAAAAGGGAAAAGAAAAAGAAAAAAACCAAGACCCCCAGCGTGGAATTTCATGAGGACTAGAAACTTGATCAAATCTGTGGACAGCCAGACCTCGTTCCAGAGAGTTAGTTGGCTTGGAAACGGCCCTGGATTCCTCCTGATTAACATAATTGGTTTCTTCCCCAAAGTATCAGTTTTCCCACAACTTATTTTTCTGATATATATATATATATATATATATATTAAGGGAAAGAGGTCGCTTTGAAAAAACAAAAACAAATTTGGAACAGTTCAAAAAAAAAAAAAAAAAAAAACCAATAAACTACAAAGGAGCAAAACAAAAAAGAAGAAAAAGTCCAGGACAGAAAGAAAGGGGAGAAGAAGAACAACAACAACAACAACGACGTTCAAGTACAACAAAGTATTGGTCTGCATTGGAGGCAAAAATAAAAATAATCATCATACGTTCAAGAGGGGAAACGGCATCAACAAAAAACAAAAATCAGTTGTAAAAAGGAGACCCTTTTTTAAAAAAAGAAAATGAATTAGGAGTTTCTTTGAAAGGCGACCTTAAGTTCGGCTTATTATTGAAGGGTTAAAATGTCATAAATAGAAAGGAGGCTGTAGGCAGAGCGGTCTTCGCGGGACGGACCCCAACTTGCTTCGCTTCCTTGGTTTAAAACAAAAACAAAAACCGAGAGACAGAGAGAGCGAGAGTGCGGCATTTCAATTCTGCAAAGAGGACAGGAAGAGAAAGGCCTTTTAGAGGAGAGACACCCTAGATGGACATATCCTGCCTTCCAAGCCTGGAGAGAGCGAGTATCCACCCTGGACGGACGTGACCTCTCGAGAGGAAACCCTGGACGGCTGGATTTTCCCAAGCATCTTGTTTTTTATTCCTGCCTCCAGTTCGGCTCTCAACAACATTTTAATGCCTTATTTTATCGTACGCTGCCCGGAGTCCCTCTGCTCCGGAGGGAGCAGGGAGGTTCTTAAATATGATCGGTCGATCGATCAATCGATCAATCAATATCAACAAACAAACAAACAAACAGGACTGCGTTGGGGCAGAAGCCCAAAGGGAAAATCACAAGATGGTGGAAACCTTCATAAAATAAATCTCCCCTCCCTCCAATTTTAGAGAGAATCTTGAGATCTCTGAAACAGAACACTAGACAGGAAACCTCCATTCGGGAGATTTAAGAGATCGCCCTCAGACCAGATTAATATTTCCCTTTCCTGAGGACTAGCAGCTTGGGTTTATTAAGCACCACCCTCAGAAAAGGATCTCAGACCAGGCTAATATTCCCTTTTCCCGAGGACTAGCAGCTTGGGTTTATTAAATTTTTCTCTTCCTGGGATTTTTTCCCCTGGAGACGACGAAAACTGCCCCCCAGACTCGCCCTTTGCCGCTGATCTACCCTCCCCGGCTGCTTAAGGTCAGTCACGCAGGAACCCGGCCATCTAGACTTGCCTTCCCCACGCGGAAACTCTCGCCGTCGTCTCATCTGAAGCTTTTCTGCTGGTGCATCAGACCGACATTCTCATAAACTCGCATGGCGTTGTCCTCCCTCATCCTGGAAAGTGGGGCGTTCAAGGAGAAATTCAGAACCCCGAGCCGTGTCGTACCAAGGTTCTCCCTACCGTCCTTTTGGATCTGGGAGAGTTTCAAGCAATCGAGGGAGGGGACGGGCGGCGAGCCCACTACTCACTCGGGACAAGCCGGGGTGGGAGTACACGGCGGGAGAGGGCTTTGGTCTCCGCTGGCCTGATCCGCTAAGGAGTATTTGATGTTGGTGTACTCGTGTCCTTTCCGCTTGCTCTTCTGAAAGGGGGGGGGAGAATCACTGTCACATCCCTCCCGGCAAGCAACGCGCTCTTGGTTCTTCTCAAAGAGGCCCCCCCCCCTTTAATTCCACCACTTCTCCACCCACACCTAACATAAGGCGGCTTGGTTGGTTCAGGATTCCCAAGATGGGGAAACCTGATTGCCCGGACTAGACAGCCCCCTCATGACTTCTTCTGATGGGTGAATTCGGCTTATCCCAGGTTAGATCTTGGTCAATCCCCGGTCAAACACTTTAGCAGGGTAGCCACTTGGTGACAAAACTGCCGTCTCTCCTATGGGCCACGAAGCGATGAGAAGGCAGCAAATACACCCGGGGTGGTGTTGGGCGTTTTCTGCCTTTCTGCCTTTCTCCAACTGGCAACTCTTCTTGGCCCTCCGACTCTCGGCCACGGCTTTCAACCCCAGAGCCAAAGAGACCACTTTCCCTGCTAGGTAGGCCAGAGGTACCTGTTCCTGAGGGGTCCTTGGTGCTCTCTGAGCTGGGTGGTTTTCTTGCAGATGTTACATTATCCAAACTAGGTCAGATCATCAGTGCTAGTAGCTAGACTTGACTAGCACTGATGATGTTCTCTAGATGGGTCATGAAACGTCTGCAAGAAAACCACCAAGCTCACAGAGCACCGAGGACCCCACAGTCCTCCTCCTCCTCTTCCTCTTCTACCACCTCCTCCTCCTTCTCCTCCAGTCTAGAAAACCCCACTCCCTTCTAGCACTGATGCTGTTACCTAGTCGGGTCATGAAACGTCTGCAAGAAAACCACCAAGCTCAGAGAGCACCGAGGACCCCACAGTTCAACCCTGAGCTACAAAGCTTCTTTTTTTTTTTTTGGTACCTGCTCCTCCTCAATCCGGCGCTGCAACGTCTCGATGTAGTGCTGGACGGCCATGTAAATAAACCGGTACTGGGCCTCGGTCTGCACCATCCCTGACCGCTGTGACCTCACCATCTGGATGGTCTTCGGGACGTCGATGTCGCAGTCCACCCCTGGAGGGGAGAAGAGAGGGAAGGAGATGGGCTCAGCTGGAGAGCAGGAGGAAGGGCCCCTTCAGAGGACCCTCGTGGGAAAGGCACGGTCACTCAAGTTCCCAAACCACACAGATTCGTCTATGGTGGTCCTCACTCATCCAGGTCATGGTTGTCCCATAGGGGCTTTCCCACCCCCCACCCCCAAAAATGGCAACTGGAGTTTCTTGGATTTTTTCCTTGAAAACCTTTCGCTTTTCTCACCCAAGAAGCTTCTTCAGTTCTCAAAGAAGAAACCCAAGAAAGCCCAGTTGCCTTTTGGAAAAAGTCCCTTTGGGGCAACCACAGGGATTGGTTTGAATTGTGGTTTCCACACAAGCCATCGTGCCTGTGGCATGTCCATCTCATCCCATAAACCAGAGGTCTTCAAACTTGGCAACTTTAAGAGTTGTGGACTTCCAACTTCCAGAACAGGGGTGAAATGCTCCCGGTTCGCTCGTACCTGACGGTCGCCGTAGAGCCAGTCGCCAAGGTGCCGCCCACCCACCCGGACGCCGCCATTTGGGTTCTTTTACCCTCTGCACATGCGCAAAGCGTTCTGTGCATTCGCAGAGGGTAAAAGAACACAAATGGCGGCGTCCGGGCAGGTGGGCAGCGCCTCGCGCTACCTTTCGCGACCGGCTCTACGGCGACCAACAGGTACGAGCGAACCGGGAGCATTTCACCCCTGTCCCAGAATTCTCCAGCCAGTTGAAGTCCACAAGTCTTAAAGTTGCCAAGTTTGAGGACCCCTGCCATAAACGATGATCCAGAAAGCACCATGGCTGGGCTCATTTAATGCCCGACGCTCAAAAGCCCCGATTATGCTCAGGGCAGTATGCTCACCGCCCCCATCAGCTCTGCGCTCCTCCACGGGTTGTGAGACTACAACTCCCAGGAAACCTAGCCTACTGGGGGGGGGGCGGAATCAGGCAACACCGTAACGGATGTGTGGACTCCACACATAACCACCGGCCGTGGTCTTCTCAACCGTCGAGGGGGTGAAGCAGTCGGTCTGCTGGGACTCACCTTTCTCACGGATGACGTCAATGAGAATGTCGATCACAATGAACGTCCCAGTCCGACCGATTCCGGCACTGTGGGGAGGGGGGGAGGGGAGAGGAGAGAGAGACCGTCACACGGGTTCGAGTCCCGTTCCTCCTTCTCAGGTTGAACATCCCTGCCCATCACCATGATGCTTTCAGTTTTTCCTGCAGTATTTCTCAATCTTTGGCCACCTGAAGCTGGGTGGACTTCAACTCCAACCAGCAAAGCTGGCTGGGGAATTCTGGGAGTTGAAGTCCACAGTTCTTAAAAGTTGCCACGGCTGAGAAACACGGTTCTTCTGATACCTGCAATGGACGACGACCGGACCAGCCTCTGCGATGTTCTCCTGCTTGTGGTGCACCTCCTCTAGAAAATCCAGGACGCCGCCAGGATCGCTGGGCACCCCGTGGTCAGGCCAAGCCCGGAAGTGATACTGCCACACCGTCCGCTCGGTGTTGCCCTGGAAGAGAGGCCCCCAACAGAGATGCTTTGATGAGTCCCTCAGAGGTTGGAGGAGCTGCCTTCGCCTCCAAAATCAGCAGAAGTGGGGAAGACCCAGAGGCCCATCGCAAAACTCAGCAGCGGTGTGGGAGAAAGCACAGCAGAAGATGACCCTAGGGCGAGGAGGTTTTCCCTGAGTCCTCCTTCCGCCCCTCAATCCAAGCTCCTTCTCCAGAGTCCTACCAGCATGGCTGGCATGTCAGCCCTCCCTCCACCGCATGGCCGAGACGCCCGTCCGACGGTCACTTGGCATCTCCCGGAAACGTACCTGCCCAACCTTGGAGAGCTTGAGTTCTCGTAGTGTGTAGTCGTGAGCCGTGCTCTCTTTGACGTTACGGACGCGCATCACGCCGTATTCCTTCAGGGCGTGCTCATCCGGCCAGTACTTCACACATTTGCTCTGGAAACCAGGAAGGGCAGGGGAGGATTAACAGTTGGAAGGGACCTTGGAGGTCATCTAGTCCAACCCCCCGCCCAAGCAGGAGACCCTACACCATTTCTGACAAATGGCAGTCCAGTCTCTTCTTGAAAGCTTCCAGTGATGAAGCTCCCACAACTTCTGAAGGCACCTTCTGTTCCATTGGTTGATTGCTCTCACTGTCAGAAAATTCCTCCTTATTTCTAGGTTGAATCTCTCCTTGATCAGTTTCCATCCATTATTCCTTGTCTGGCCTTCGGGTGCTTTGGGAAATAGCTTGACCCCCCTCCTCTCTGTGGCAGCCCCTCAAATATTGGAAGACTGCTGTCATGTCTCCCCTGGTCCTTCTCTTCACTAGACTAGCCATGCCCAGTTCCTGCAACTGTTTGTCGTATGTTTTAGCCTCCAGTCCCCTAATCATCCTGGTTGCTCTTCTCTGCACTTTTTCTAGAGTCTCAACATCTTTTTTTATAGTGTGGTGACCAAAACTGGATGCAGCATTCTAGGTGTGGCCTTACTAAGGCTTTACAGAGAGGTATT
Source organism: Thermophis baileyi (assembly GCA_003457575.1). Taxonomy (NCBI): domain Eukaryota; kingdom Metazoa; phylum Chordata; class Lepidosauria; order Squamata; family Dipsadidae; genus Thermophis; species Thermophis baileyi. The sequence continues at coordinate 1,013,910 of QLTV01003457.1, forward strand.
AGTACCTTCCTTGATCTTGGGCTAGCATGCGAAGGAGGAGAGCAAAGGCTTATAGGAGCTCAGGTTTAATTCAAGTGGCGAATTTGTGTGTGGGGGCAGCTGAGGGAGATTGTTATCATTATTTTGCTGTTGCTTCGAATGTACACGGAGCTTCTGCACCCGAGACAAATCCCTTGGGTGTCTAATCACACTTGGCCAAATAAAGCCTTGGATTCGAATTCCCTGGCTGAGCTCCCGTTCTCCCCTCGATCCCGTGTGGATCCCCTCCCCCGGCCTTACCTTCCCCCTCTCCACTTCCTTTGTGGTCATGACGATCACGCGGGAATTCTCCTGGAAGACCATCCGCCAGAAGTCGTTCACCGTGTTCTGCAGGCAGCCCTGGGTGGCGATGTAGCTCTTCTTGGCCTTGGCGTTGTTGTACTTGGTTTCAAATTCAGGCTGTGGAAGAACAGGAGGGTCAGCAGGCGGGCCTCATCCGCGGGGGGAGGGGGGGTCCTTGGGACGCTCTTAAGGCCCAATTCCCCCCCTCTTGGAGGAAAAGCTCCGGGGGTCCCTCCTGCTCTGTTTGGGGGAACTCCGAGCGAGGTCATCCTGCCCCACCAGAGAGGAAAGTGTTGGTCCACTCAACTCCCTCAGTAGGAGACCGAGAGAGGGCTGCCCTCTTACCATGATGATGTTGGCATTGATGTAATCCGAAACCGGCTCATTGGGATCGCCGTCGTGAAGGACGACCCGGGTGTGGTCAACTGGAAAGCGAGGAAAAAAAAGGACACACTCCTAATCCAGAGAATGGTTGTCAAACAGCAACCACAAACTCTTGACTTTTCAGCAGCCATTCAGGCAGTTGCCGGGAGGGTTGCAGGAATTCAGAGTCCTTGGCAGCCGTGGAGATGCTTGCAGAGGCTAAAACGGAGCCTGCAAATTTCTGCAAATGAAGTCCCTGATTCCCTGCAGCCCTTGCTCTGTCAGGCTGCAAATATCCGTGCCCTCCAGCACCTCAGGCCTCTGCCGTGGGTCCGAGACTGCCCCACAACAGATGCCAGGAACTCCACGTTACTAAGAGAGAGACTTCAGTTGCAGGAAACAAAGACTCAAGCAAAATCCCCCCTTTTAGGAAAGGGGCGGGCAAGCGGCAGGCTACAGAGAGCTCCCTGGGCCTCCTTCCCCCATCCCTGCCTCAAAGTTTGCAGGGATTTTCCTGCTCAAATCCCAGCAATGCAGTCACAGAAGCAGGAGATCCCTCTGCTGTTTGCATAAAGGCCAAGAAAAATGAAATTACGCCTTTAAAAATGGGAAGAGCAGCTGGAGGGAAAACTTTACTGCCCACTCCAAATATCTACTTGCTAGTGAAACACACACACACACACACACACACACACACACACACACACACACACACACACACACACGACCTCTAGGTTAAAATTGGGAAAGAGATCCATGCTCACAAGGCAAAATGTTTTTGTATCGGTTCTTGTTCTTATTCTCCTGCCGCTGTCCTTCTTTCCGGCTGTAGAGGAGCTTACATTCCTGCTGCTGGAGAGTCTGGAAAACAAGGAAGAGCGTCGCAAAGGGTCCGGGAACCGCCTTCTGACACCCCCCCCCCCTCAAGCAGGGGAAGAGAGCCAGAACCCAGAAGCCTCTCTTAGTCTGGATTACAATGCCCATCACTTCTGGCCCGCCAGGTTAAAACAGGTGAGCTTCGCAAGATGACCAAATGGAACTGGGGCTCCCCCTAGTGTTCCTCTACCAACATAACACAGAGACGGGCTCTGGCCCTCTGTGGGAAAAGCAGGGGGAATTCAGGAGTTGTGTTCTAGAGAGAGAAAAGGTTGCCAGTCTCCTCTCAAGGGGCCCTTTTCTGCCCGAGAGCAGCTCTCTCTGTCTCCGAGCAATTAAAGGCTCCGAGTTCCAGACTGCCAGCAGCCAAATTCACAAGCCAAATCAATCTCTAATGTCGAGAACACGGACATTTGCATATGGATGCATCCAGCTCTACCCACTAGGTGTTTTTCAACAGGGGAATGCTGGGAGTTGAAGACTTACGCCCAGCTCTTTCCGTGCAACCCAAAAGGGTCTTATCTGTTTACTATTATCTTGGCTTACCGACTGCTCCGAAGATTTCCTTAAGAGCTCACATTCTGTTAACCCCCCCATGGCACCTAGACGCCTGTGGCCCCTCCCCAGCTGCCAAAGGGACATTCATACTTCTCAATCCCACCGAAGGCAAGCAAGAAGAAGGTCCTAAGTGAGGACAGGACATATCCTCTCTCGAAAGTACCTCGAATTCCTCCCAAAAGCCTTGCTTCACTTTGTCGGTAGTTTCAGCCAACTTGCTCAGTTCTCGCACCCGGCTCTCAATCTCAGCTGCGTTGATGCGGGTGGTGTTGAGAGGCTAGCGGGGGGGGGGGGAGAGGGAGAGACAGAGGTGGGGTCAAATAATGCACACACGTCAGGCACAAGGAATCAAGAATGATGGATTGCTCACAGTAGTTTATTGCTGTTTGCCCGTAAACAGGAATCTTGCCAGACCAAAGCAGACTCTGCATGACTATCAAATAACACCTGTGAAGCTTGAGGGAGAATCCCTTCTAGTCCTTTTCCTCCAAATCAAGGACTCGAGGCTGATCTGCCTTTGAGCTCCTTGAGAAACCCTCTCCCGCCTGCATCTCCGCGCCAGATTCCACCACACCCCGAAAGGAAGAGCCAAGCAGCCCCCAAACACGGAATCCATCCCAGGGTCAGCTGGAAGCCGGACTGGGATCTAAAGCCTCTGAATGTGACAACATCAAGCCGCAAACTTTCCAGGAAGGCTGTGAATTATCCAGCTTGCAAAGCGGATTCCGCGCTAATTGCAGCAGAGATGCTGCCCTGCTCGGCATAAGGCAGGTGGCAATGAACCTCAAGCGATTCCTACCAGCAGGGCAGTGGTGGAAAGGGAGAAGCAAGGGCGTTATGACCATTGGCAGAGACCGCAGCTGGTGTCCCACTAAACCTGGTTTCTGAGTTGCAGGAGCAAAAGCCAACCGTGGCTGGCCTTCCTCACCTGCTTCAGCTGAAGAACCGTCCCCAGAGTCTCCACCATCGGGTTCTTCTTGTAATGCTCAACGAGGTCGGTCAAGGAGTCAAACTTCTCCCCTCCTCCAACGTCATACTTCATATCCTAGGGAGGGAGGGAGGGAGGGAGGGAGGGGGATAGTGAGTTTCACGGGAGGGGGGCATTTGAGCTACTTTGGAGGTTTCCCCCCAGGATGCTAAGATCTATCTAACTTTCTAAAGAGTCTAAATTTCTCTAAGTTATTCTTAATCCACTGGTTGACTGAGTTACATCACCATGGCAGTGATTAGAAGCAGTCTTGGCCAAAAAAAACCCCCACCCTCACTTTTGAGACGGTGGACACACAATCCCAACTTAGCTGGGGCATTTGTTCATTCGTTCACTTTTCCCACATGCTGCAGAGGTACCAGACAGGTCTTGTAGCTGCTGTTTCCTTAAGCCAGGGGTGTGCAATCTTGGCAACTTTAAGACCTGTGGACTTCAACTCCCAGAATTCCCCAGCTGGGGGAATTCCCCATGCTGGCTGGGGAATTCTGGGAATTGAAGTCCACAAGTCCTAAAGTTTCACGGTTGGACACCTCCTCCATAAGCAAAAGCCCGAGCCATCTGGCTGATGGATTGGGCAGCTTTTAATTCAACAAAGGATACAATAAATCAGGTTCTGATTTACCGAGGCCCTGGCCTTTAACAAGCTGTCTCCCAACCAAGGCAAGCCATCAAGAGAACCGGCCCTCTCCTTTCCCACCTCTGGGCTGATGCAGAAACCCCCGCCACAAAGGCTTCCGACCCACCTCCCCGCTGGCCTTATTTCACCTCCAACCTGGTGCCGTTACCTGGCAACGGATCATGACGTGCGTGACTTTGGACTTCCCATCGTTGCTCTCGCCTTTGTCGTCCCCGGTCCGGACGGAAAGCACGAAGTCTCCCGGATGGCTTTGGCTCTCGCGGACTAAAAAGCTGCCGTGCTTCCCTTTTTCCGTCAGCAGCTTTTCCGCTTCCTTTCCAGACAGATGACCGTGAAACCACCTGCGGGGAGGCAGCGAAACAGTCAGGGAGCCCCGAGTAGCTCCCCTGGCCCTTCGCGCGAGAGGGAGTCTCCCCCAAATCAGAGCTGCCTTTGAAAGCTCTCTCAGGGCTACTTTGGAAGGGAGAAAGTCCCTTCGCTCTTGCGGCAGAGGAAGCCGCCGAGAGCACATGAAGAGGAAAATGTACCGATTTTCAAAAGGAGGTCATATTAAGGCAATTAAGGTAGGAGCTGCTGCTCTGCCCCCACCCCCACCCCCCACTCCTTCCAAAGGATGGGAACTGCAGGAGTCCAGACAATTCGGTGATACAGGTCGTCCTTGACTTACAACCACAATTGAGCCTAAAATTTCTGCTGTTAAGTGAGTTTTGCCCCATTTTACGACCTTTCTTGCCACAGTTACTAAGTGAACCACTGCAGTTATTAAGTTAGTAACAGGGTTGTTAAGTGAATCGGGCTTCCCCACTGACTTTGCTTGTCAGACGGTCGCAAAAGGGGATCACATGACCCTGAGATACTGTGACCGTCATAAGTACAAGCCAGTTGCCAGGCATCTGAATTTTGACCACGTGATCACGGGGAAGCTGCGACGGTCGTGAAAAATGGTCGTAAGTCACTTATTTCAGGGCTATGTAGCTTCAGACAGCCACTAAATGAATGGTTTTCAGTTGAGAAGTACCTGTACCAAACAGCCCGTAAGACCTCAGCTGGCCCTGAGTCGCAGACGGCTGGAGACAGAGCAGAGGGAGGGAACTCCCTGGCCTCCGGACTGCCTCCAGGCCCTTCCGCCCAGGATGGACCTCCCCCAAGCCGGACTCCCTGATGCTGCCGCCCTGCTCGCCTTTCAGAAGTGGGATCCGCACAGTTGAGCGGGTACTTCAACTCGATCACGTCCCCGTTCTTCTCTTTCAGCTGTCCGTGGTGTTCCATGTAGTACTGGACCAGCTCCGCCAGCGTGGCAAACTTCTCCCCCCCGTAGAGGTCATAGTAGTCGCCCGTGTTCTGGATCTTGATGTGAGTGACCGCCCCATTGCGCCTGGCCGGTCCAGAGGAAGAGAGAAGGGAAAAGGGAGCTGATGGCAGTGAACAGAAAACCGCCTTCTACTGGTAGCCTCCCGGGGAGGGAGAGCAGGGCTGACTCCAAACCTCCCGCCTCCCTATTTAACATTCTTGGATCAGGAAGGAGGGAGGGAGGGAGGGAGGAAGGATGGATAAGGGAGGGAGGGTGTGAAGAAAAGAGGGAGGAAGGAAGGAAGGATAAGGGAGGGAGTGAAGAAAAGAGGAAGGAAGGAGGGAGGGAGGGAAGGATAAGGGAGGGAAAGGAAGGAAGGAAGGAAGGAAGGAAGGAAGGAAGGAAGGAGAAAGA
>QLTV01003457.1:1035842-1048451 GCA_003457575.1 Thermophis baileyi
GAGAAGGAAGGAAGGGAGGTAGGTGAGAGAGAAGAAAGGAAGGAGAAAGGTGGAAGGTGAGAGGTGGAAGGAAAGAGATGGAAAGCGAGGGAAGGAAGGATTAGAGAAGGAAGGAAGGTAGGTAGGTGAGAGAAGGAAGGAGAAAGGTGGAAGGCGAGGGAAGGATTAGAGAGGATGGGGAGGATGGAAGGAAGGAAGGACCCCCCCCCACTTAGTGATTTCCCAACATCTGTTTTGGGGAATGAGAGGCACCTGGGTCAGGGATTGAATGAAGGCAGGCTTTGTGAACATGGGGAACCGACCCACTGGAAACGGTGGATCATCAAATCCTGTTCTGGAAGGAGCCTTTCCATTGTAAGCGACTACAATGAAGGTGATGGAATGGGGAAGGATGGGCCCAAGGGGGGAGTGGGGGGATGGGAAGACCAGTGGAAGATGTGGGATAACGGCCAAGGAAGGCAGCGAAGGAAGAAGAACTTGGGGGGGGGGGAAGGTCAAGAGGAGAAAGTTTGGAGGTGATCCTGGCCAAGGGAAGAGATGGCAGAAGCTGCCCTTGGAGAGGTGCCTGGCGTCCCAAGTGAGGAGAAACAGGTGGGAGGAGGAGGGAGCCTGGTTGAAGGACAACCTCTGAAAGGCCAGAGGATGAAGGATGAGAAGCTGTGTACTGGGAGGTGGAAAATGGGGGTGGGGAGTGAAGACTGGCTGGCCTGGGGGGCAAGAGAGCAGCTCTGCTTTCTTTCTTGGCGTCTTTGAGTGGCCCCAGCAGGATCAAGATGCGGGTAGGAAGTCAGATGCCCATCCAAGAACAGGAAGGAGCATGTAAACATGGGGCAGGTCTGGCTACATCCACATTGCTCGACAGGCTGCCTGTCGCAAAGGTGATTCAGCAGTAAGGAAGCAGCAGAGGCCAGAGGTTGGGCAGCTCTCCTCCTCTCTTTTTCTCCTGGGGAATCCTTTCCCCCAACCCAGGGGGATCCTCTTATTCCAGGTTTTCTGCTGAATGGCCTGCCTTGTTCTGACATGCGCCTGCGGTTTATTCCGGTTTGTGGTCCAAGAGCCGAGGGAGAGGAACCATGATGCTCGCCGACCTCGGCTTCTTTCCCCCTAAAAATAGGGGCAGCCGAACCCTTGGCTGCCAATGGCTTTTCTGCCACGGCTTTTCTGATGTGCCTCCCTCCGTCACTCCGCCCTCTTCCCCAGCCGGGTGGCTCTCGGTGACACAGGTTCTTTGTCAGAAGCTGGGTGGTGTGAACCAAACGGGGACGGTTCAGCAGGCACCGCATTGAAGGCTTATGCTCGGTCACCTGCGTTTGTGTCGGGAGCTTCAAGGGACGCTATTGTGTTGCCGGGAAGGAGCCCAGGCTGCCATCAACTCTTCTCGGCTTCGTGGGGACAAGGAATGGAGTATTTTCTAAGGGGTGGGTGGGGGTGGAAATGCTACTGGCCCGCACATCGCAAGCCTTTTGTTAAAATAAATGCTGACGGCCCTTTTTACTTGTTTTTGTTGTGATCTGTCAAAGAATGTGGAGTGGGTCTTGTGGTCTAGAAGGCGGTGTGGTTCTAGTTTGGGGTTTTTTTGTTTTGTTTTGTTTTTTGCATCAATATAGTTTGCATCCAGAAATAGAATTGAGCCCATTAGTTCTGCAAGCCTGCTTTAAATGATGATTAATCACATGACAGCCCTGTGCAGTAATTGCTTGGAGAGCATGCTGTAGTTTCAAGGTAATTGTACAATCTCTACAATTGTTTAGAAAACATGTTGTGGAATGGAAGCTGATAATGTGGACGTTTGGGGTTCCTGAAATGTAAATAGCAATTGATGAGCCTTTACTTTCCCTCGGCTCTCCCCAAACGATGTTCAACATATAAATTGGAGTACAAAGGCCAGCACCACACCAGCCAGCAGAGCCCACAAGGCCCCAGTAGCTGGGCAGGATACAGGTGCAGTCCAATACCACTCAGGTGGAAAAGCTGCTGCTGCTGCATACAGCTGATTGCTTCCATTAATATTTTTACTGTTTTACTTATTTATTAATACCACTTAGACTTATATGCCGCTTCACACTGCTTTACAGCCCTCTCTAAGCGGTTTACAAAGTCAGCATATTGCCCCCAACAATCTGGGTCGTCATTTTACCAACCTCTCAGAAGAATGGAAGGCTGAGTCAACTTTCAGCCAGTCAGGATCGAACTTACTTATTAAATTTATATGCTGCCCATCTCACTATCGAGTGGCTCTAAATTTACATTTCTCCCACGTAAAAATGCAGTGGATCCTCCCAAATGTCCCAGAGGTGCTTTCTCAGAAGGCAACTGGACTTTCTTGGTTTTTCTTTTGAAGACATTTCGCTTCTCATCCAAGAAGCTTCTTCATCTCTGACAGGATAGTCATTCCATTCCCCACTATCCTGTCAGAGCTGAAGAAGCTTCTTGGATGAGAAGCGAAACGTCTTCAAAAGAAAAAACAAGAAAGTCCAGTTGCCTTCTGAGAAAGCACCTCTGGGACAACCATTTACCTGGATGACTGAGAATCTCTACAGACTATCATCCCAAATGCTTTTGGTGGGGTGAGGTACACCCCAGATTACATGTGGCAACTTTGCACATTTAGCTCAACATGAGTAAAGTTTCTTGACTTTCAGTTTGACTCCCGAAGGCCAACACTCGTCTGGGTCCCTGTTTGCGTCTCACAGCATCCAGTCAGATGCTTCTGGGGTCCGCAAGAGAGGTGGGGACCCAGTCCTCCCCTCCTGTGGGTCCCTGCAACTGGTTGTCCCCACACAGAGGCAGCACTGAGCCTTTGAGACGAATGTCCCTCCGTCTGGGTGTCCTCCCGGACTTCATCCGGTCCCTTGTCCCTGGTCGTCTTCATATCACATCCTCATCATATCTTGCGGTAATGAATTCCGCAGATTAATTGGCCGCAGTGAGAAGGAGGTTTCTTTTGTCTCAGCTCTTTCTTTCTCGATGGCTTCACTGAATGGCCCCTGCTGCTAGTGATGGAGAGAGGGGGAGAAAGCAGCTCCCAGCCCTCTTTTCTCCACCCAGGGCATTATTCTTTTTTTTACCTTTCTGCATTTTGTTCTCGTCCGTCTCAGATGTTCCAGCTTTTTCTCAAGCTCTTGATAGTTTTGGTTGTCCTTCTCTGCACTCCCCCCCCCCCCAGTTCTTCATATCCTTTTCAAATGTGATGACTAAAACCGAGCATAGTATTCCAGTGATGGCTGTGCTACATAGATCTGCAGTAAGAGCTTCCCATTGTTGGCAGCCTTCTTCTCAACTGCACCGTCATCTGTACGGAGATGATTTCTTATTGCATTCTTCTGGGATTGACTTCCCAGTTTATTCTACAGCCCTGGGATTTCCTAGTGGGCTCCCATCCTGGTGCTAACCAGCTCTGACCTCTTTTCCGCTTTTCAAGACCAGCCTGGAAATCAGTCAGAACCCTTTGACTTCAGAGTGTTTATTTTAAAAAAAACACAAGCGCTGACCATTCCAACTTCTTTGATAGGTAGCCTGTTTGCTGTTCCTGCAGAATTTATCTGTGAGAGCTCCCATGGCTCAACAAACACAGTTAAAGAAGTTAGGAGTACTGCTATTCCTAGAGAGATCGTGATTAAATGAGAGTTCTTTGTAGGCTACCCAGTAATTTCAGTATAACAATTATTTAAATGGAATGACGAAGTTGAGAAATTCATTCAAACAAAGGAGGATGGCGTGGTGGTATTGGTAGAGTTAATTCAGGAACTCACATCTTTTTCTCTTTTGCACATGTGGTTGCCGCGATAAACGACCCAGATGCTGGCAAAACGTACATGGATGCGGTGTGTCATCTGATTGTCCTTTTTGGTGGTGATATACGAGCAGCCATCGGGGTCTGTCTCAAGGATTCTCCAAAGAGTTAGGAATTCTGGTAGAGAAAAGCCATCATATGACACCAGAAAGTGGGATGGTTATAAAAACATCGGCGCAGTGATTATACCGGTAGTCCTCAACTTACGGCCACAATGGAGCCCAAAATTTCTACTGCTAAGTGAAACATTTGTTAAGCGAAGTCTGCCCCCCATTTTACGACTTTTCTCGCCACGGTTGTTAAGCAAATCACTGCAGGTGATAAGTTAGTAACCCGGTTGTTAAGCGAACGGAAGGTCGCAAAAGGGACCCGCCATGACCTTGGGACGCAGCAACCGTCATAAATAGGAACCAGTTGCCCAGCGGCCGAATTTTGGTCACGTGACCGACCATGGGGGGATGCTGCAAAGGTGGTAACTATGGAAAAAAACCGCCCCTAAGTCACCTTTTCCAGTGCCGTTGTAACTTTGAAGGGTCACTAAATGAACTGTTGTAAGTCGAGGACTGCCTGTACATACGTGAAGAATATAGCATAGGTGAGGAAACAGTACCCGCAGGAATAACAGGACTCACAGGGTACTTGCTGGTGACAGAAGTCCTCATTCAGAGCCCCAAAAACAAAAGGCAGGGCTCAGTGCCAGGCATCGGTCATGAGAAGTACCCCCAAAGGTGCCTTTTCCCCCGACCCTTCTCGGAGGTCAGTTGTGTGCCACCCATTATTGGGGTTACACAAACAGTTGTGATTGTCCTGTCCTTGCTTTGTGTGCAGCAAGGCCCGTTTTCATGACTGAAATTGATTGTTCCAGCACACACCAGTTGCTTTTTGTTGACTGTTGGAAATCTAGAAGCCCCCTGCTCTTTAGAGGCCACTTTGCTTGCAGCACAATGGAAAGGAACCACTCGGGCCCATTACTGGCATGTTCTCAGACTTCAATATTTCTGCTGTGCTTACCTGGATATAGATTTTGCCAATGCAGCAAGCATCTCGGCTGCAAGAGCTGGTCTAGTCATTTTTTTTTGGGGGGGGGGGGAACGTGCACCAGCTCTCCTTTATTCCCAAGAAGCCTCTGGACTGGCTGTGATCTTCCATTACTTTTGTATTCTTAAAAAGAAGGGGAATTAACCCTGAATAACAGGGGATTCTGTCCTCAATGATCCTGATTCAGCAGAGAAATAATATACAGAGGAGGAGAATGAGACATGGGCACAAGCTCTGTAAAGGGTTCGACCCAAATCTGGGGTGTTCGTTATTCTCTTGGGATCAAATCCGTGGAAGCATGCCTCATCCTTAGAACCCTGTTTCTCAACCTTGGCAACTTCATGCTGGCCGGGGAATTCTGGGAGTGGAAGTCCATTCACTTTAAATTTATTGCCAGTACTTATTTCCTTGCATGAAATCACATCGTTTTCCTTATTAAAAAGCAGAAACTGCCACTGTTAAAATTTGCACGGTCTTAGTTGTAGGATGCCATGGTGAATTTGTAATGCTGGAAAACCGAATGGATTTTTTAAAACCCATTGTGAGTTTGGACCCTGTTAAATCGATGTTTGCAGCATTTAGCTAACTACGTATGTCAGCTTGTATTTATTTGGCTAATTGGCCTTGAAATCCTTTCTCGGTAATCCTATTTCTTGCTCCTTGCCGTTAAAGTTGCTCAAAAAACAAAGCACTGGTTTTATATGTCATCTAATGTCACCTACAAGCCATATAAAGCAACCAAGAAAAGGTCATGAATTCATAAATATCTGATACCAATCGTAAAGCGAATTGTAACATTATCCGAAATTTTAAATCCGTCTGGATAGCGGTTTTGCTTTAATGGTGCCTTGGCACAACACAAATTTGACGATTGGTCGTTAATCAAAGTATACTTGTGTGTGTGTGTGTGTGTGTGTGTGTGTGTGAGAGAGAGAGAGAGAGAGAGAGAGAGAGAGAGAGAGAGAGAGAGAGAGAGAGAATGAACGAACGAACTCTTGCAAGATGGGGTAAAATGAGGGAATCGATAGTATTTCTTCCCCCGCTTAAAAGCTCAGGCTTTTAAGCAGTTATAGCAGTGACGAAACTCGTAAGTTCAGAAGTGAATCGAGCTTTGTGTTTTTTCTTAGGGCATCCATTAAATAGCAGCAGGATTCTGACCAGAGGTGAATTAATGCCAAGGGCCAGCATAGATTTTATAAGGAGAAAAGACAGTAGCTTGGATATTGGTTCCTGTCGGCCTTTCTGGAAAACTCAGTATTTTCTCAACCATGGCTGCTTTAAGACCGGGGGAGGGGGGACTTCAACTCCCAGAATTCTGGGAGTTGAAGTTCACCCGTCTTAAAGCGGCCATGGTTGAGAAGCCCTGTTCTAAAGCCCGCAGAGCTGCGGTTATTCTACCCCTTTTGAATGATGAATTTGGAGCCCTTCCTCTCATGCACGGCTTCGGGCTTCACCCATTGAAGGGATGTGGAGAAGGTGGGTGGCGTTTCTCGCTGAGCCTGAAGGTCTCCTTTCTGTCCCCTCCAGATCTTAACCTTCGAGACCAAGAACCCCACGGAGCTGTCGGAGCGCCTGCGCGCCATCTGCGGCAACCAGAGCAATGCCTACGCCCGCCTGCTGGAGTACCGCCTGAACGCGCTGCGGGGCCTCTGGAACGCCCAGCGCCAGCTGGCCTTGGAGGAGCAGCACGAGCGGGAGAGCTCGGGCGATGAGGAGGCCCTGGCGCTGCTCAAGCGGCAGGGCCTCCTGCAGCAGTCGGAGCAGGCGCCCTTCACCTCCCGCATGGGGCTGCTCCTGGTCTTCCCCCTGATCGAGTCCCAGAGCAGGACGGACCCTTCCTTGGGCAACGTCACCGCTGAGGTGCTCCTGACTTGCCTCCGGGACTGCCAGCCCTTGAGCTTGACCAAGGAGCCCGCCGACTGTCTGAACGGCATCGAGGCTCTGCTCTGCTCCTGGCTGGAGGAGACCTCGCCCTGCGGCCAGCAGATCCCCCACAGGCAGAAGGAGAACGCCGCCGCCGCCCTGGTGGCCTTGGCTTGCGCGAGGTAGAGGAAGGACGGGGGGCGGGGGGAGGTCTTCTGCTGTCCTTTGGGGCAGGGCTGGCACCCGGGGGCAGGAAACCCCTGCTTGGCTCCTGGCTCTCCTCGCCTTTGTGACGCTAAGGAAAGCCCACTCCCCTCATCTTTTCTGACACACATATATAAAAAAGCCAAACAGGTAGTCCTCAACTTACAGCGGCACTGAAAAAAGTGACTTAGGACCGTTTTTCTTGCTTACAACCATTATAGTCATGTGATCCAAATTCAGGCGCTTGGCAACTGACTCACCTTTATGACGGTCGCAGCATCCCTGGGTCACGTGATCCCCTTTTGCGACCTTCTGACAAGCAAAAGTCCATGGGGAAGCCGGATTCACTTAACAACCGTGTTACTAATTTTAACAACTGCAGTGATTCGCTTAACAACTGTGGCAAGAAAGGCCGTAAAATGGGGCAAAACGAGCAACAAATGTTTCCCTTAGCAACATAAATTTTGGGCTCCAATGTGGTGGTATGTTGAGGACTACCTGTTACTTGTAGAAGGCCATGTTGGTTTCTTCCCATCCCTGTTTAAACATGTTGGCTTACTTCCGGAGGGTCTCTGTGTTGTCCCGCAGGACAGCAAACTGCCAGGGGGGCTTGTAGCTTTATTGGGGGATCCCTGAAGACAGAAGGGCCAGCTCCTTCCCACTCATGAAGGTTCTCTGCAGCTCCCGGTCTTGACTGGGCATGCAGGGCAGGTTCTGCCAAGGAAAAGGAAGCCTCACGAGCGGGACCAGGGCGTGTTTCCGTCTCTTTCGTGCTGAAATGGTGGGGCTCCTCATGCCCCCCCCCTGAGTTTTGGGACAGTCCTCACAAAGCAGAACTGGCCAGGACCTTCTCTTCGCTCTTGGTGTCCTTTGGCATTCTGACCACCATGCAAAAGAATACTCTTGATCCTCACCTAGCTAGATTTTTCTGCTTTCTCCACTGGATTGGAACAACCTTTCACTTACTGCTACGTGTCTGCTGATTGGAAACGGAACAATGTCTAATATATGGGTATCAGTCCCCAGGTCTTTTGATTGATGGATGGATCTGGGCATTAGTGTCAGCTCCTTCTCTGTTTAGAGAGCTCTGTCGCCTCCATTGGTATCTTACAGTACCTGAAGAGGGACCACTGCCTTGTTCTTCTCTTTCCCAGGGGTTCCCTCAAAACCTTTGTTCACACCGTCCATCTCCTACAAAAACAGACTGATTTAGGATCCCTGCCTGTGGCTGATGTGTTGTACAGGTGAGGAGGAGGAGGAGGAAGGTGGGGGGGAGGGGATGGGGAGCACCCCACATATTGTTCTAAACCACATGCATCCGTTCAGTAATGCCAAGTTTCTCCCAATAATACAAAGGCGAAGTATGTCAACATGCAGCAGCCCTCTTCCCTTAAAAGCCCGTCAAGGTTCACTCTGTGTTTTTCTGTAGTTAATTGTTTCTATTTCACGGAAGTGTGTGTGTGTGTGTGTGTGTGTGTGTGTGTGTGTGTGTGTGTGTGTGTGTGTGTGTGTGTGTGTCTCCACATCTGCTCCCTGAAGGCTGCTGCTTTTAGAAGGCGGACCCGGATCGCCCTCCTGCCTGCTAGGGGGCAAACACATGGTGTCCTGGGGCTTTGAGGACATGTTGCCGGCACCTGATGCTAACCCTGGCTCTGGCTCAGAAAATAAAGGTAAGAACGTGGGAAGGCTGGACGTTCCTGCCTTTAGAGTACCCCGAGGTTTGATATTTTGAGGGCAGGCAGAAGCCATGGCTAAAATGATAGCAGGGTAGAGGCAGTCGGAAGGTTTTATTCCACGGGGAATTAACCTCCTTTAGAGTGAGGGACAAGAGCAAACGCCGGTGTTTGTAAGAAGGTAGCTTCTTCTAAAATGCAGGAATAAAAATGCAACCCTGACCCCAAAAACTAGGACCTTCAGTAAAGAGCAGGGAACCGGTCTTCTTCCAGCCTCTTAATCTCTCTTCTCTCCGGCTTAATGGCGGCCAATTTTTTTCACCTGCCCCTGGAGGCATTCTCTTCCAGGTTGGCATCTTTCCTCTTGATGCTCTCCAGTTCTCAGTGCTCAGAACTGGACTTAGTAAAAGATTTAACTGTAAAATGAGACTAGTGCATCAGGCTTTTTTTGCCCCTGATGGAAAGAAATCCGTTGGCCTTTTGTAGACCTAGCAAGGGTGGCAGCCATGCAGAAAGTCCTCCATAGGAGGCAGCTGATGGTTGGTTGTGGCTCAAGGAAACATTTTCTGCACCGTTCTTTCCCCAAATTCTGTGGCTTGGAAAATAACCTCTTCCCCCTCCTGAACACCTCTTGCAGATGCAGACTTAGGACGCTGCCTGGCAGTGGATGGACTTTATCTTTATACAACCAACTCCGTTGGCCGTGGAATCAGCAAATTGGGCTCTGGATTACACGGTACTTTACGGTAAGCCCCGCATCAAAGCACGGTCTCCGAGAGAGGAATGGCAGTGGAGAGAAAGACAATACTGGGTGGGTTTCAGGAGGGAACGAAGGATCGGAATGGGAGCCACAAACAGAAGCGCCTGATTCAGAGCTCCCCTGCTCTTCCTTTCAGAGGCTTTGTGTACTCCCGCAACGAGGACCTGGAATCCGGCTGGGTGGCCTTCGGCAACGGCCGGCTGCTCCACAGGCCGGTCTCTTTTGACAGTAAACCTCACTCCCTTTTCCAGGTCATCGATCAGAACACTCTTCAGGTAAAATCAGATTTGCTGTTTTTAGATTTACTGCCTGTTCCAGGGCCTGGTTTCTGATTGAGCCGAGTGGTCCGGTTCCCCCCCGATCTTTAATCATAATTAATTGCCCTTGTCTCTTGGAAAGCCGGGTGGTCTTTCAGAAAATAAGAAAAGTCCCTTGTGCGCCTGCTGTCTTTTCCTGGGGAACTTTTTCATCAGTCCACAAATGCTTAGACTGCCCAGCAATGACTTAGCACCTGAGAACTATGCCAGCCAACTCAATACATGAAACTCTGCCCTGGATGTTTCCCAGATGACTCAGGCTCTCCGTCTCCCTTTGAAAGCTAGAAATCCATTACTGAGAATGTCCGAGGATGAGCACAATGTTGTCTGCTGGCTGCATCTGAGACTCCGGCCAAGAGGCCAAGAGCTGAGACAGCAGCAGCAGGCAAACGTCGAGCATCCGTTACCTGAGCCCGTTGCTGCTTAGCGTCGCAACCCAGTCGTTACACAAAGGAATCTTAGGATGGTTTAGCCCAGGGGTCCCCAAACTTGGCAACTTTAAGACTTGTGGACTTCAACTCCTAGAATTCTCCAGCCAGCTATGCTGGCTGGAGAATTTTGGGAATTGGAAGTCCACAGGTCTTAAAGTTGCCAAGTTTGAAGACCTCTGGTTTAGCCAATGGATCTGCTAGTGCCGGCGGGCAGTATGAAGGAAACGACTGAGTCCCAATTAGAACTCGTGTCTTCCTTTTGGAACATGTTGGTGGCGCTCTTTCTCCCAACCTGTCTACACATTAGGACTTCCTTCGGTGTTTCTGATGAGGGAATACCGTGAGAGTAAAGCTTCTTCCAATTTTGAGAAGAATTAAACCTCGGGGGAAACGACCAGTGGTGGGTAGGGCAGAAAGTTCTTCCACAGTGTGGCTATTGACAGAAGCATTTTTTTTTTAAATCTCATTCACTTTCCAATGTGCTTGTTCAGCAAGGGTGACCTTGCAAGTTGTGGTGCTTTTGTTTTGCCGTGATGACAACAAATTTTGTTTTGTTTCCAGCGCTCTTCTTTTTTAAAACAAGAAGCAGCAGCAGCTCCATCTCTTTGTGGCGTCTGTTTGAAATATAAATATTGATTTTAATTGTAAATGTCGGGCCGGCATATCACTATGCAGCACCACTTAGCATCTTGATACTTTCGGGATCAGCGTGTCCTAATAAATGCCAGTAAAACCGAATTTCTCCTCCCTTCTGCCCCCTGCCCCATTTCTCTGCCCAGGTGTGCCAGCTTCTCCCAATGCCCCCCGATCACTTTCCCATAGGCAGCACCATGACCACCGTCCACCTCTCTTCGGACGGGACCTACTTCTACTGGATCTGGTCTCCCGCAAGCTTGAACGAAAAAACCCCCAAGGGCCACTCGGTCTTCATGGACATCTTTGAACTCAAGGTGAGTCTTGTCCCCAGAAGACGGGCACAAATGGGGGCCACCTGCCTGGCACAGATGTCCTCTGTGTTGCAAAGAACATCACGCAGACTGGTGAAAGCTCTCTCCTTGTTTTGGCTCTTTGGCCCAGGTGGACAACGGCCTCTGCGTCGCCAGGCCCCTCCAGGAGCGCATCATCCTGATGAGGAAAGAGGGGGACTCGGCCAAGAGCATTAACGAGATGCTGCTCAGCAGGCTTTCCAGGTACAGAGCCTCCCCCTCGGCCACCCTGGCCGCGCTGACGGGCTCCACCATCTCCAATACGCTGAAAGAGGACCAGGCAGGTAAGGGGCAAATTGTGCCCAGGAATCTTTTCTTCCCTGCTTTTGTGGCTTCCCTGCCCAAGGGGGCAGCTGAGTCTTCTTGTTGAACAGGGCGAAACAGCACCTGCTTGTCTGAGGTGTCTTATGAAGGACTTCCCGGGGGGGGGGGGGCAGTGCCTCTTCTTATGGTCCTGCATTGGTCCAGGTTCTTCACGTCGTCTTCTGCTTGAGGTTGCTGGGCAATATTATCTCCCTGTGCTTCTCACAACTCCCCTCTTCTTCTTCTCCCCCCCCCCCGCCCCAGCTGCTAACACTAGTTGTGGTCTGCCTCTCAAAATGCTACGGAAGACCCCGATCTACACCTGCGGGACGTACCTGGTGATGTTAATCCCGCCTCCGGGAGGCTCCGGCAGTTCCGCCACACGGTCTCTCTTCGGGGGAAGCAGCGGTTTGTCATCCTTGAAAAGTAAGTTCTCTCCCCCCCTCGGCCTTGAGGGAGGGAAAGAGCCTGGGGTGGCTTTGTTGACTTGGGCACTTTCCCACTGAAGTCGGAGAGGCCGGTTTGACTGTTCCAAGCGGTGGTTTTAGCCTCCGAAGGTTAATCTTTGGCTCTGCCTTAAGCACAGTTCGTTCTTAGAATTACGTGAGGGATTGATGGCAGATTCCTTCTTTAAAGTCCTAGCTTCCAGTTTGGTGTACAATCTATCAGATGGGCAGTTTGCAAGCAGAGCAGACCTCATTGATGCTGCTGGGAGCTCCCTTGGACGTGGTGCCCTTGTCCCTGGCCTAGGTAAGCCCCGAATGTCTGCCCTAGATGCAGGCTGCTACCGGCACGTTCTGAATTAAACTCCACAGCGTGGCTTTATTTATTTATTTATTTTTATTTTATAAAATTTATATGCCGCCCAACTCCCGAAGGACTCTGGGCGGCTTACATCATAAAAAAATAAAACATATAAAAGCAATTTAAAAAAGAAAGGGGAAAAAAAACCCCATCCATATTTAAAATAAAACACTCACACAACCATGCATGGGCCAATCAGAACAACTATTGGCCCCAGGCCTGCCGGAAAAGCCAGGTCTTAACGGCTTTACGGAAGGCCAGTAAGGTGGAGGTAGTACGGATCTCGGGGGGGGGAGTTGGTTCCACAGAGTCGGAGCAGATACAGAGAAGGCCCTCCCCCGCGGTCCCGCCAGCCGGCACTGTCTGGCCGACGGGACCTGAAGAAGGCCAACCCTGTGCGACCTCACTGGTCGATGGGAGGAATGTGGCATAAGGCG
>QLTV01003457.1:1072566-1097389 GCA_003457575.1 Thermophis baileyi
TTTCTTTCACTCTTCCAACGTCCTCCATTTTTTCCTCATTTGTCTGATCTGGGCTTGTTATTTTTTGCAATATATTCTCCAGTTTTAGTTCTATGCAGTCCATGTCTTGAAGTATTTCTTTCATTCCCATATGCTGCTTGTTTATAATATCCTTAATATTCTGGTGCATGCATTCCATATCTTTGTTTCCTCTTAGTATCATTTTTACAATCCAACCAAATTTCAAAGGAAAAACCGGGGGCTTTACCACCTCTTTTCCTTCTTTTGGTTTTATCCTCTTTATTTTTCCAACAAAAACAAAAGTTCCGAGGGTCACACCCTTTCCTTCTTTAAAATGGCGCTCCTGCTTCCAGTCAATATTATTCCTCTTTGTTATTCTGCGCTCTCAATTTCGTTATAAATCCAGTGTGTACAATAGTCAGTTTATGGTAAGGTAGAGACAACTTCCAATTCAAATATCAATGTTTTTTCTTTATTTTAAAGAACCACATCTTCTTTTAAAGCTTCCAACAAAACTTTTTGTTTTCTCCTGATTCCCAAACGCTTTCTTCACATTTTAATATGCTTGTCCCGCCTCTAATCTTTAACTTCCTTATTTCTCCCCCTTGTATTTTTGGGGCTATTTTAAAAAGCAAACAATCCTTTTTAGCCCAGATCGCAAATCACTGACTTTCCTCCTGCTCAGTCTTGGTGTTTCTGGTCCTCCTTCAGCTTTGTGGCAGCCATATTTGCTGCCGCGGCTCCACGCCATCGGCTAGGGGCTTTCCAGCTCAGGGAGAGGAGATGCGGCTCCCCTCTACCCTCCTGGCGGTCCCCCTTTGCTTTGTCCCCTCTCCAGGGGGGGCTTAGGTCCGAATTCGGACCCTCGGGCGTGGAGTGTTCGGAGCCGGCCGCGGAGCTCTTGGTCCCGGCTTCCGATGTCGCCAAAGGAGAAACCGGAAGTCTCTCCACCCTCCCTCTCTTAATGCTCTGCCTGCCTCTCTCTCTCTTTCCAGAATACGACAGCGACTCCTCTTGTCATTACAAAACGGAGCGCAGCTACGAGAACTTCATCATCTCAGGTCCAGAACTTCACCCTCCGCCCATTGCAGATGACGAGAGTGACGATGATGACGACGACGATGTCCCCCGGGTAAGCAGAGCGAGCGGTCCCATGCTGGAGCAGCCGTGTGGTGGGTTTGGGGTGAAGGGGAAGGACCCGCTGTCCTGTCCTCGTTTGGGGCTGGGCAGCACTTTCGAGGTCAGCTGGGCGCCTTGCCGGCCCTTCTGCCCCCTCAGTGAACCTCTGCCTTCCTCTGCAGGAGGACCACTACGCCCTGCTGGTGAAGGCCTGGGAGACCAAGGTGTTCCCCACAATTAGGAGGCGTTTCCGCAACGAAGCTGAGAGGAAATCCGGCTTGGATCAAATTAAGGGAGCTTTGCAGTTAGGTAAATGTAGAACATTTCTCTTTGGAACTTGACCCCAGTTCCCGCCTCAGCTTCCCTGCCTCTTCCTCCTTTTTCATGGGTGTTCATGAAGTTTCATGAGAGGTTTTGACGCATCTGCCAGAAATTCTGGGCAGGGGGACCCTCCCCTCGGCCCGCTCCATCTGTTACCGATCCTTGACCGGAGGCCAATCCAGAGGCTGGTTTGCATTTCAGGGATGGTCGACATAGCGCGACAGACCGTGGAGTTCCTCTACGAGGAAAACGGGGGTATCCCTCGTGACCTGTATCTCCCCACCATCGAGGACATCAAAGACGAGGCCAACAAGTTCACCATCGATAAAGTCCGGAAAGGTACGCCTGCTTAGTGATCAGAAGGCGGTTTGGGCCTTCCTGCTGGCCCCCATGAAGGATCCATCCGTCTCTGCCCACCTGGGGACTCATGGAGAGAGAGAGAGAGAGAAACGGCCCACTTGAAGAGCAGCCGAAGCTCTGCTGGACGGGGAGGTTCACCCATAGAAGCGGACATTTGAGGTTGCAAGTTGTGATGTGATTAGCCTGCCCTACGTGGGGAAACCCAGCCCTTCTTATGTCCTGCAACCCATCGATTCCTGCCTCCTACCCCGCATCCCCTGCCACGAAGGACGAACGAAGGAACAGCCAGAGCCCACTGGGTGGTGGTACCAGGGGCTCCGATGGAAGGTCTAACAGACCCGGGAACAGGTGGGAAGGAGGGAAGGAGGAGCAGGAATCGGAGAGAAAAGATTCCCTAGTCTGGGGATAAGCGGAATGTGTGAAAGAGTAACTTCTGAGTAACTCCGCTTTAACCACTAGGTGTAAGTTGATTGTAGAATTGCTTTGACTCTCTCCCAAAACTCGGTTGCATTACCCCAGTAGAAACAGAGATTGCGCCAGAGATCCAAGGTTTTTTTTTTGTCTCTTGGGTTTGCCAGCCTTGAAGGCTTCATACCGAAGGTTTATTCCACACGTTTGCCGACAGACCAGGGGTCACTTGCACTCGCCCGCCTGCATGCCAGGGACCCAGCAGGGAGAGCTCAGAGGCCCTGGCACTAAATCTCTCCTCCTCCTCCTCCTCCTCCTCCTTCTCCTCCTCCTCCTCCTCCTGCTTCCAGGTCTGACGGTCGTGACCCGCTGCCCAGAGAGCAACAACGTGGCCACCAATGCCGTAGCAACCGCCCTGCCCAAGTTTGCCATCCGTGGGATGCTGAAGACTTTCGGGCTGCACGGCGTCGTCCTGGACGTCGATTCGGCAAGTAGAGAGTCACCGTTGAAGCCGGGAGGGAACCTCTGGGCAGCTGGGATTACACCCCATGCCAAACGTCTTGGCAACGGCGGGCTTTGTCCTCCTTCCAGGTGAACGAGCTGGTGCAGGTGGAGACGTACCTCCGGAGCGAGGGGGTCCTGGTCAGGTACTGGTACCCAATCGACATGCTGGAGCGACCACCTGCCGGCTACAGGAGGACGGCCACCAACGGCCTGGTTTCTCTGGACAACTCAAACATCCAGATTCACAGGTAGGAGGAGCATTGGCCTCCAGGCCCAGCCTCTTAAAGCAGTGCCTACTGAATTGCAGGGAGTCCTCAACTTACAACAGTTCACTTAGTGACCATTGGCACTGAAAAATGGGACTTATGACCATTTCTCAGAGTTGCGACCTTTGCAGCATCCCCATGGTCACAGGCTCTTGGCTACTGCTTCATATTTATGACGGTCGCAGCGTCCCGGGGTCACGTGATCCCCTTTTGCGACCTCCTCACAAGCCAAGTCAACGGGGAAGCCAGATTCACTTAACAACGGCGTTACTAACTTAACTGCAGTGATTCACTTAACAACTGTGGCAAGGAAGGCCGCAAAATGGGACAAAATTCACTTAACAAATGTCTTGAACCCCTCGAAAAATGTCCTTGGTCTGTTTCAGGGAACTCCTCCGTTGCGAAGCCGTGCTGGCCTGCCTGTACTGCCGGATGGCCCTGCTCAACATCTTCGCCCCCAAAACGCCCCACATGTTCACTCAGCTCTTCAGCGTGCGGGATATCACTCTGGAGCACCTGCAGCTGCTCTCCAACCAGCTCTTGGCACCACCCCTTCCAGGTAGCCCCACCCCCTTTCAGCACTTGGAGGGTGAAAGGCTCTGCCGAGTCGGTGAATGGGGCTCTGTGGCTTTGCCCATAAATATGTCTGCTTATGGAAAGAGACCAGCCTCTGTTATGGAATGTTTTCATAAGGGGAAGTTGGTGCCTGAGAGAGAAGAGAGTTGAACGGGGTGTTTTTTTTCTTCTTCCTGCCCAGATGGCACCATCAGCTCCACTTCCATCCTTCTGGCTCAGTCCCTCCAGCACTCCATCCATTCCCAGAACTGCTCGGCCACCGAGCTCTTCTACCAGGGCAATGCCCAGACGGTGCAAGAGTGGCTCACCATCGCCATCGCTCGCACCCTGCACCAGGGAGAGGAGAGCTTGCTCGACCTGACCAGACAGGTCTGCTTCTTCCTGCAGGCAAGTCGGAAGGGAGACCGCAGAGGCAGCACAGCCTGCCCCAGCAAAAGGCTTGTCTCACTTCCCCTCTCCCCGCTCATCCGGGGGCCTTTGGGGGTGTCATCGTTTTGTAGTTTGCACTCGATCTGAGAACGCCCCGAAATGTTCCAGCAGGCTGTTTTGCTTTCTGGTTTCAGAATGCTCCTGAGCAGTTCCCCTCCGAAGAGTTCCCCATTTCTGAATCCAAAGTCAACATGGACGTCCATTTTCCCGGGGCTGCCTTTGTCATTGTGTCCTGCAAGGAAAGCCAGTCCGGATTCCGTAAAGAGTAAGTGACCCTAGCGGAGAGCGAGGAGGAATTGTGGCTGAGTCTCTGAGCCGCAGCCTTCCGAAATATACTGACTTCTCCTATTCCCCAACTGATCAACTGTGTCAGGATACCAGAAAGGGGAAAAAACAACTCGGCGCTTGCTGGCTAACCCGTCTTTGTCTTTTCCAGCTCGTCCCTCTATAAGGCCCCCTGGGCCCGGATCTTGCTCTACGGCCTGGGCCACAAGGTCAAGAAGAATGGCCAGCTGAACCTCATTGAGGCCGTGTGCTACCCTCGGGACGCTTCTCCTACCAACACGGGCCTGACCCCACCCCCTACCACCAACCAGTATCCTTCGGTCATCATCTCCACAGACAAGGTCCACATCAAACTGGGTACGATGGGAAACCAGAACTTTAGAATAATGGTTACGAGCTGGCCAGGAATTTTGGTTCTAATCCATTAGAGTTGAGCCAGGTGTCTAGAGAATGTTCTGAATGGAGCTGGGACTCTTGCAGCTGGAGCTCAGATACCAACTACCGTGTTTCCCAAAAACAAGACCCTGTCTTATATTTTTTTGAACCCTGAAATAAGCGCTTGGCCTTATTGCCATGCACTCAAAAGCCCGATTGGGCTTATTATCAGGGGATGTCTTATTTTGGGGGAAAGGGGGTAGTTTCATGGGCTCAGATTTTCCAGTCATGTTGTGAATGAAGAGATGCCCTATTCTTGGGCAGGAGGAAAGATGCTGGGAGCTGATGTTTTACTTTTGGTGTGTGTCAAGTATTTTGGCTTTTGGTTAGCCTCCTCTTACGGAAATAACATACACAGAAACACTGTTCCGAGTCTAAATTCTGCTCTTCTGCTTTTGTGGGTCTCCATTCAAGGCGTGTCCCCCCCTCCTGGTGCCGTGCTGGTCCTGCACTCCCTTCCACTCGAGTTCCCCCTGGCCGTGGCATTTGCAGAGCAGCTGCTTACCTGGAAACAGGAGGACGGCGAGGGAAGATCCGACGAAGAGCCGGACGCCATCCCCGCCTCGGTTTTCCTGCAAGTGGTGGAAATTCTAGGTGAGAGCGAAGCGGTTTGTGGCGCATTTCATAGCCAGGAGAGTGGGGAAATGTGGTTTGGGGGCTTATTACGCCCCTTGAAAAATGGCAGCAATAGAACGATTCCATTGCTCTAAGCTGAGACAAAAACGAGACATTTGCAGCATGGAAAGCGTAGGCCCTGGGTCTCTGTCTGGGTGAAAAGCGATTGGCCACCTGGTCAGTGTTGGCAGAGGGATCCACCCGCTGCTGTCCAAGGAATCTGCATGATAAAAGAGTCGCAGAAGGCCCAGGTGTGGCCGTGGCCTCTTCCACAACCCCCTTTGGGCTCCTGTGACGTTCAAGGGCTCGGCCACCGCACCTCTCAGTTGCTGGAGCTAAACATTGTTGGGTTCCAGTTAAGAGCAGAATGGAAGCTTCCCAGCCTGGACTCGAGCATAACGCCCATTTCGGAGATCAGGCTGATGCTGGTGAAAAGCTTGATGTATAAATTGATGGCTCGAAAAGCTGCTGAAGGACGTCTCCCTCCAGCTGAACTTTTTTTTAACCCCCCCCCCCCGTCCTCTTTCAACACTTGCAGGGAACTTCCTGTGGACCACCAGCATGGCCCCCTGCGTGAAGGAGCTGCTGTTCCACCTCCTGGCCGAACTGCTGCGCAAAGTCCACAGCCTGGAGCAGCGCAAGAGCCCGGCGGGCCTGTCCTCCTCCATCGCCCTGCAGCTCAATCCTTGCCTGGCCATGCTGATGGCTCTGCAGTCGGAGCTGCACAAGCTCTACGATGAAGAAACCCAGAGCTGGGTGTCCGGGAACGCCTGTGGCGGGGCTGGGGTGGGGGGAGCCGACCAAGGCAGGTTCTCCACTTATTTCCATGCACTGATGGAGGCCTGCCTGGCAGTGGCCGAAGTGACCCTGCCGGTCAACATGGGCATCACCGCCAACGTCATGTCTTCGACCAGCGGCCCGAACCTAAGCGATTCCTCCTCCTCCTCTTCCTCCTCCCCTGGGCAGACCCCCCAGAGCCCCAGTCTTCTCTCGAAGAGGAAGAAGGTGAAAATGAAACGGGAGAAGACCACGCCTTCGGGGAAGCGGTCTTCCTCCCGGGTGGCCGACACGGACCCAGCCCTCCTCAGCATGGGTGGGAGTAAGCCGGAGGACATGCTGTGGTTCCATCGGGCCCTCACCTTGCTCATCATCCTTCGGCACCTCACCAGGAAGGACCCCCAGGGGCTGGGGGTGACCAACGATGCGGTGGCGGACGCCTGCCAGGCCCTGGTCGGGGCGACGGCTCACAGCCGCCTGCTGGTGATTTCGGGGATCCCCACCCACCTGGAGGAAGGGGTGGTGCGGAGCGCCATCCGCAAGGCCTGCAACGCTCATGGCGGCGTCTTCAGAGATGAGATCTACATCCCGGTGCAGGAGGAGGAGCCCAAGAAAGCCAAGGACAAAGCGGAGGGCGGGGAGTGTCGGACCGAGCTGGAGAAGCCGGTGGTGTCCAGCAGCGTGGACAGCTTGGACATCAGCAGCTCCAGCAGCCTCACGCCGGCTATGAGCGTCAGCGCTTCTGCCTCCACCAGCCAGGCCTCGCTCTGCAGCTCGCAGGGCGTCTCCAGGACGGTCAGCGACCTCTCCGTGGACCAGTTCCAAGCCAGCCTGGAGGTGGCCGTCCCGCCTGGCTTGCTGGAGCCTCACGGGGTCTCCAGCCAGGAGAGCTTAGACTTGTCGCTGTGCAGCACCGGGAGTCTGGGCAGCCTGGGCAGCCTCGGGGAGCAGCTGGATAACGGGGAGACGGCTTCGGCCTCCGACGTGGGCTCTCTGTACACTGTCACGTCGCTCGACAGTCAGACCGTCCCATCGAGGCCCATCAAGGGCTTTGCTGTGGTGGAGGTAAGGGCTTTCGGGGAAGGCAAGGGCACCCCAGGCAAGAACCAGCCATTCTGAAGTGTGAAGAACAGGCAACGAGTGGTGGATAAATTTTCTGCGGCTCTGGGGTCACTTTCCTGTCTGTGCATTGCAGGGGGAGGGGAGGGAGGGGAGGGAGGGGAACATCTAATGACCTTGGATGGGGGTCCAAATCAAACAAAATTCTTGTCTGTTGCTGATTACCTGGCAGCTATTTCAGACAGAAGAGCCAAAGTCCCCTGCTTGACTTGCCAAGCCTGGCTTCCAAATCACTCCCGCCTTGGTTTTCTTTAACGCAGATCAGATCCCGGGCCAAGATCGAGAAGATCCGGGCCAGTTTGTTTAACAGCAGCGATCTGATTGGCTTGTCAACTCTGGACGGAGAAGACGAGCTGATGGAAATGTCCTCTGAGGAGATTTTGACTGTCTCGACTGTGAATCAGAGTTTGTTTGATACCCAAGGGAGCCCCGCGCTGGAAGACTACTTCAGTGACAAAACCATCAAAGGTGGGTCTGTACGTGTGTCTCTCTCTGTGTTTATTCCACATTTACAGGTGCCTTGTGCACATTGTGTTATGTAGGAGGGAGGAGGACCAAGCAGGCTTCCTTTTTGGAGCAAGTCGAAGATCTGGTGGGTTTCTTAGAATCAGTGATCCTGGAGTTCTCCAGTCCCAAAAGCTGGATCTGCTCCGGCCTCGAATCAGAGCTATGCCAGACGGTTCCACAAAGGAGAGCTGTGATGCAAGCAAACCCTTAGTCCGTTGGATTTAAGACACAACTTTTCGTGCGGGTTTAAAACAAGTGGTTTCCAGCGTAAGATAGCAGGAAATGCTTCTGCAATGGTTTTGGTGTTCCTTGCCACAGGGGACAAGCTGGTGCCAGGGGCTCGCGAAGTCCTGACGGACATATTTAAAAGCTGCCTTCATTCCGAGCAAATGCTGAGCCTGCTGCCGGCTAAGCCCACCAAAGTGATGGAGATTTACCTGAGCAAAGAGCAGATCAACACCCAGGCGCCCGGGAACCTCTTGCACACCTTCTTCACCCACGTCCGTCCCCCAAAGAAGGCCCTGGAGGATCAGCTGACCCAGGTGGGCCCTCTGCCCTGCCCTTGGGAGGCAGCCTTGCTCGGTGGAAGGGCAGAGTCAGGCTTGGCTCTGACCTTGGACCACCTGAAAGAGCTGCCCTTCCCTGACTCTTCCGAGCAAGACTTCCCCGCCTAAAATGCTGCCCTTCTCCCTTTCTCCCTCAAAGATTCTCAGAAAATACGGAGTCCCCAAGCCGAAGTTCGACAAGAGCAAATACAACAAGGGGGGCAAAGAACAGCACCCCGTGAAGGTCGTCAGCACCAAGCGGCCGGTCAGCAAACCTCCGGCCAAGGAGAAGGCCGTGCTGAACAGCGTCAGGTGAAAGCTTTGGCTTCCTGGACACCCCCCCCCCAGGAGGGAACGGGCCGATCCCAGGAAGCTGGTTCCCCCCTGTCCTCCGGGGAACTGCCTGGAAGTTGTTACCCAAAGTACAAAACATTGTGGTGTGTTGAGTTTCCCACAGAAGGACCATTGACCAAGACGCTGCTTCTTCTCCTTTAGCAGGACAGCACTGAGCGAGAAGAAGCCAACGGTGAAGGCTCGGTCTCCAGAGAAGGGCAAACCTGAGGAGAAGGACCCCGACAAGTCCCCGACCAAGAAGCAGGAGGGTAGCTCAACCCGCTCTCTTGAGGCTGGGGTGAACGCTCCGGGCTTTGGGGTGGCCTAGACAGGGCCGGGGAGCGGAGGGCTTTGTTCCACAACTGGCAGTCAGATTGGCCTGTTCTGAAGCTGCCTCAGAGCCCCCGAGGGACTTAATTTCAAAATAAACAGAAGTCCACATTGGATTGCCCGTTTTCGGTATCAGTGGAAGCGGCTGTAACGGAGAAAGCAAACTTGGGCTGGGGCTTATAGCGTTCCCTGGATATATCAGTGCTGACGTTTTTATTTTATTTCATTTGGCAAACGATTTTAGCTCCCGAAGAGAAGTATTTGACCCTGGAGGGATTTCACAGATTTGTCATTGACCGAGCAAAGCAGGACATCCGTAGCGTGTGGCGAGCCATTCTGTCCTGCGGTTATGACCTCCATTTTGAAAGGTAGGGCAACGCGCAGCTGTCGGAGACACTTGCAGCCGCGTAGGGGGTGGTCTTCTTCCTCTGAGCCCCCCTCCTCCTCCTCCTCTTTCCCCCAGGTGCGCCTGCCTCGACGCCAGGCACGCCCAGAAAGCCTGCCGCAAGTGGTCCTTGGAGACAGACGTGGCCCTGGTCCAGCACATCAACCGGCTCTGCCGCCACCTGGCCATAACCCCTTCACGGCTGCACCCCCACGAAGTGTACCTGGACTCTGCTGACGCAGCTGACCCCCAGGTCTCCTGCCTCTTGAGTACGTGCAGGACTCTCCCTTCCTCCTCCTCTTCCTTGGGGGGATCAGTCCCTTCCCCCCCCCTGTTTTACGGCAACTCCTGACGGCTGTGCTCTGTCGCAGACATCCCCATCGAAAGCCTCCGCCTGCGTTTCGCCTTGCTGCAGTCCCTCAACACCACCTTGGAGACCTTCTTCCTTCCACTGGTGGAGCTCCGGCAGACCAAGGTGTACCCCAACAGCATCGCCGCCCTTCTGCAAGAGGCCAAAGGTCAGGGCTTGGGGGGATGAGGGGGGAGGCTAAAGCCAGTGGAGACCACACGACCACACTTGATGGCTTTCTTATCAGACTGTGTCTGAAGGCCAAATTTATACTGTTGGACAGGAGAATGACTGGATTAGTTTAATTTCGGTTTAGTTAACTTTAGACAGAGATGAAATAAAGTGGGTTTTAGTTTTTCCCCACCTGCTACCTTTGGATTGTGGATTCTGAAAAACCACCTGAGGATGCAAATATTCCATTTTATGAAGGAAACCAAAATTCATATTGCAAAAAGGCAGAATAATCGTACTGATGGGTCAAGGAAAGCAAATGAAAAATAAGCAACTTCCTTTGGTTTCCGTTCTCTCTGGGTTGGCTAATCCCACCTACAGGCCACCACCACAGAATCTGAGGAGTAGAAATAATGTCAATCGTGCAAAGGGAATGGATTGTCTGGGGGGAAATGGCTCATGTATTCAGGATTGTGAGGTTGTCCCTTACGGAAGGACTGTGATGTTTGGTCTGTTCCTTCAGGACTGATTTTTTACGACACGAAAGTGACGGTCTTGAACCGCGTGCTCAATGCCACAGTGCAGAGAACAGCTGATCACGCAGCCCCAGAGATCACCTTGGACCCCCTTGAAATAGTGGGAGGTAGGTACTTCAGGGGAAGCCCCCCCTCTTCTTCTCTGCTCCTCCTGAGCCGGGTGGGATAATCAGAACTTCACAGCCGCCGACTGCCGTTTTCGGCCTGCCTTCTCTTTCCGCTCGTCTCCCACAGGAGAGATTCGTTCTTCAGAAAATTCCTACTTCTGCCAGGCTGCCCGGCAACTGGCTTGCGTCCCGTCGTCGCAGCTCTGTGTGAAGTTGGCCAGTGGAGGAGACCCCACTTACGCCTTTAACATTCGCTTCACTGGCGAGGAGGTTCACGGCACAAGTAAGCCGCCGGCTGGGAGGTGGCTTGCTGCTCGAAATGTTGGGAGTAACTGCCTGAACGTTTCAGCCGGGATGCGGGTCCCACTTGCTCTCTCAGAATAAGTGCTTGTTTCTTTCTCCTTCTTAATGTATAAAGTGTCCCATTGTATTCCCCAGTTAATCTCAACAGCCCTGTAAAATATGGTGGCCCCCAAATAATGTAAAAAATGGCTGGTGGATAAGTTGAGTGAGTTGTTCAGAAGGCTGAGGCTCTGGTTGGATGGTTGATTGGTCGGATGGTCAGTCGGATGGTTGGTCAGTTGATTGGTCGGATGGTCAGTTGGTTGGTCGGTCGGTCGGTCAGTTGGTCGGATGGTTGGTCGGTCGGTTGGATGGTTGGTCAGTTGATTGGTCGGATGGTTGGTTGGTCGGATGGTCGGTTGGTTGGTTTGGTCGGTTGATTGGTCAGATGGTCGGTCGGTCGGATGGTTGGTTTGGTTGGTTGGTTGGTCGGTCGGTCGGTCGGATGGTTGGTTGGTTTGGTCAGTCGGTCGGATGGTTGGTCGGTTGATTGGTCGGTCAGTCGGTCAGTTGGTAGGTTGGTCGGTCGGTCGGTCGGTCGGTGGGTTGGTTGGTTGGTTGGTTGCTTGGTCATTGACCATTGGGGAATCTGACAAGGAAGGTATTGTACTCACATCTTGCTTCTAGATTCATCTTCTTGACCATTGGATTAAAAAAATCTGGTTAAAAGAAACATTTTGTGACCAGTGTCATCCATGTGTCTTCCAGGTGGATCTTTCCGTCACTTTCTTTGGCAGGTCTGTAAGGAGCTCCAGAGTACGTTGCTGTCCCTCCTTTTGCTGTGTCCAAGCTCATCGGTCAACAAGAACAAGGTACGCCAGCGGGTGGCCAGGCCCTACAGAGCCCCGTGGTTGGTTGTGAAGCCGCAGCCAATTGGCATCAGTGGGGACTCTTCAACCCTAGCCTTCTCGTAGCAGAGGAGCGTTGAGAGGTTTTCCACAGCATCAGGCCAAGATGGTCTTGCCAACTAACCGAGCAAACCGTAATTCCTGAGAAGATCTGGGCTTCCAAACCCATGCTGTTTTTTTTATCCCCAGGGCAAATACATCTTGACCCCCAGCCCCATCAGCTATGGGGAGGAACAGCTGCTGCACTTCTTTGGGCAACTCCTGGGCATCGCCATTCGGGCTGATGTCCCTCTGCCTTTGGATCTCCTGCCCTCCTTCTGGAAGATCTTGGTAGGAGAACAGCTGGAGCCAGATGTGGACCTCCAGGAGGCTGACGTGCTAACCTACAATTACGTCAAAAAATTTGAAAATGTAAGTCTTTTGTGGTGCCGTATCCTCTTTCCCAGCCTTAATTGGGGGGGCGGGTGTTTGTAAGATCTTCAAAATAAATTTTAAATTCATGTATGATTGTTCTTGTGTAAATGACCCATTTAGCCAATTCACAAACTTAGTCATAAATAGCAAGGCCTATCCGTCTTCAGGAGCAAAACAGAGAAATAAATTAAAAAGCCCGTTTCGTTTCATTTTGGCTTGGTCCTAGAGCGTTTTGTTCGATTTATGAACATAGTTTCAAATGTACTGCATTCACACCCGCGCATAACGTCCTCGTCCTAGTGAAGGAATCTCTTGTCTCTGCTGTCTTAGCTGAACGATGAAACCGAGCTGGAGGCCCTGTGTGCGGAGATCGCCTCCCAGCACCTGGCCATGGAGAGCCCGGATAGCCCCAACAAGCCCAGCTGCAAGTTCACCTACGTAACCATGACCGGGGAAGAGGTGGAGTTGTGCGCCCGAGGCAGACACATCCCTGTGGTGTGAGTAGCAGGAGGCAGTGTCAACCCTGAAGCTGACCTGACCAAGGCCATTTTGAGGCTTCAGTGTTGCCACACTGGAGCTGAGGGATAGGGAGTGGGGGAATAGAGATAGCTGGGGGTTTCTAGCCAAAATGAAATACTTTCTCCTGGGAACCAAGGACATTCCCACAGGTGGTCGGAGAGAGGACGGGTGAAGTTACCAGGCAACCGGACGGCACCGTGATTGGACCATGTGACTGATTGTTTGGGAAAGGGGGGGGGACTTTTAATTAGGTGAAAACCGCAGGAACCTTTAGAGTCGGTTTTCACCAGAACCGTGCCAATATGATATACCCAATAAAACTATTCTTTGAGGAATCTACCTGCCTCGGAGTTTTGCTTGCTATGGGTGTATTACTTGGAACCCTGACATTAAACCGACTCTAAAGGTTCTCGGCCTGTGAGCCGAGGGCCCTCGAAGCGCCTCTGAAGGCAGCCGAGGGCTGACATGGCTCAGCCTTAGACGTGGGTCTTGGCTCCCTTGGCCTCTCCTTTATGGCTGGGCTTGCAAGGCTCAGGACGAGCAGGAAGAGCTCCCTCCCTTTGAAGGAACCCCAGGGGAAGGGAGAAGCATGAGTGTTACGCCAGAGACAAGCCACACGGGGCTTCCAATCCGGAGAAAAGAGTCTCTCTGTGGATCCCTGAACCCATCTTTCTTTTCAGGTGGGAGAACAAGGACGTCTACGCCGCGGCCATTCGCAACCTGAGGCTACACGAGCTGCAGACCGCAGAGTGTGTGATGGCCGTGAGAGCCGGCTTGGCCTCCATCATCCCGCTGCAGATTTTGACCTTGCTGACCCCCCTGGAGTTGGAACTGAGGACTTGTGGGCTCCCCTACATCAACCTGGAATTCCTCAAGGTAATTTGAGGGCTTTCTGGCTTGACGGGAAGCAGGAGGAGGCCTGCAGGAACCGGGGAGGGTCCAAGAAGACAGCAGCTGCTCATCCTCCTTTCCTCCCATTCGTCTTTCACCACGGCAAGTTATTCGCAGGAGAATTGAGAGCGAAACAAGAACTGGCTTAGATGTAGACCACAGCAGAGAAAACTCAAATTGAAGTTGAATAGAAACAGAAAAGTGAGATTTGGGAGCCCAAGGTGGTTTAGAGCAGGGGTCTCCAACCTTGGCAGCTTTAAGCCTTGCCAAGGTTGGAGACCCCTGGTTTAGAGTGTTTTT
The DNA here is from genome assembly GCA_003457575.1 of Thermophis baileyi. Classification (NCBI taxonomy): domain Eukaryota; kingdom Metazoa; phylum Chordata; class Lepidosauria; order Squamata; family Dipsadidae; genus Thermophis; species Thermophis baileyi. The sequence continues at coordinate 1,086,358 of QLTV01003457.1, forward strand.
CGATCTATTAACTAGCTTCCCTTTCTTCCGTCTTTCCCCCTTGGCCATCCACAGGCACACACGATGTACCAAGTTGGGCTGATGGAGACTGACCAGCATATTGAATTTTTCTGGGGGGCCTTGGAGATGTTCACCCAGGAGGAGCTGTGCAAATTCATCAAGTTTGCCTGCAACCAGGAGCGCATCCCCTTCACATGTCCTTGTAAGGATGGGGGTCCAGACACAGCCCACGTGCCGCCCTACCCCATGAAAATTGCGCCCCCAGATGGCACTTCAGGTACCGTTGTTTCCTGGTGCAGAAATGAATGGGAGGAGGTCTTTCAGCAGAAAGAAAAGGGGGGGGGGGCCTGAGCCAAACCACGAGATTATCTCAAGGGGCCCAATGTGGGTTTGGCCCTTGTGACAGTTAAGCGGGGGTTAACGCCTGCTTGGTGTAGAACGCCAATGTGACTTGTCCTTCCTTGGCATTGTCATTTGAAACACAACAACTTGGCCAGCTGTTTCATCCTTGAGTAGCACACTTACCTGAAATCAGATAGCTGGGAGAGAGAGAGGGGGGGGAGAGAGAGAGATCCGTCAGGAGAAGAAAGCCCCCTTCTAGCAGGCTGAGTCTCTCCCCTTCCTCCGATCCCTACAGGCTCCCCGGATTCCCGGTACATCCGCGTGGAGACCTGCATGTTCATGATCAAACTCCCTCAGTATTCCTCGTTGGAGATCATGCTGGAAAAACTCCGGTACGCCATCCACTATCGCGAGGACCCTCTCAGCGGTTGACCTGCTCCCCTCCGAGGGTAGGCCCTTCAGAGGACGCACCGGAGAAGCCAAGCCACGACCAGGCAAGAGCAGAAGGTGAATTTGGTCCTCGCCTTCGTTCTTGCGACGGCCTTCGTGGAAGACTTCCTCTTCGTAGACTTCTGGGGTGGATGGAACCGTCTGCTGCTGCTGCTGCTGCCTTATAGAAAACTTAGTCCGGGGACCGAGGTTTGCAATCCTGGGGGATCCCCCCCCCCATTTCGTCCTCATCAGAATGGAGCTCATGGCCAAAGGGAGACTCGGGGATCGGCCGTGCAAGGGGAAGATCTTCCACCACCATTTCTGAGTGCGTCGGTGAAGCAACCGCACTTCGTTTTTTGGGGGATCAGGGCTTAACGTAACTCACTAGACAAGAATTAGTGGGGTTTTTTTTCACTTTTTGCCAGGGTTGGTTGGAACTGGAGGTGGCAACTTCACACATTCCACTGTAGGGTGATAAAGAATGATCACTTCCTGTCTGCCTAAAGCCTAAATTGCGATGGTCTAAAGAAAGGGGTGGGGGAAGGGTGCCCGTTGCACCGCTGGAGTGGTCACCCGCTTAATTGGCTCAGATCCAGTTGACCCCGAAGGTTCCGCCTTGCGCTCAGAAATGGTCCTTCCGAGATTCCCGTTCGCATGTCGCCTTTAGAGAGGACGATCCCAGGTTCTTCCTTGGCAAAAGACGGAAAGGATCCACCTGGCTTTCTGGTTCTTAGTTCAACCGAGAGTTTCCGAGGGAACTCCCCAGATGGGCGCCATGGTAGCCCCCGTGTCCTCACCAGATGCGCCTTGATTTCAAAGGACGCGCCAAGCACTACCGTCAAACCTCTAGCAGAAAGAGTGTCGGACCGAGCTGTTTTGGGTCGCTTTCAAACTCAAGACTCCAAAGGCCCCGGTGCTATCTGGGAGACGCAGCACTCACAGCTGGCTTCCTTTCCCCCCCCCTCCCCACGGAAAAGCCAGGATGTTGCAAGCTGCCCTCTTTAAAGGCAGCCGGGAAAGGCGCCCCTCACTCGTTTTGCTTGTCCGTAGGCACGGAGGAGCTGTATGTATTGTATATTTCTGTGAATACTGTTAATTCTTTGGCCTGAGTGACGTGCGGATGGAGGTGGGCGACGATTGGGAAGACGCAGGGTGGCGGTTTCTAGAGCCAGGAGTCGAGGTGGAAGGGCGTCACCCTTGCGTAGTCACCCCTTTGAGCCTTGGGCCCCCCGTGTTCAGGCTAAAGAGAGGCGGGGTGGCTGCACCTACTAGCGCTCAGGAGAAACCCAGTTAGAACACAGGGACTTAACTTTGTTCCATCCACAAAAGATCGTCAGCCCTGTTTTCCAGAGATTTGGGGGAGGGGGGGGGCTTATGGATCCAAAACACCCCTCTTCTCCTCAGGGGGCTTCTTGTTCAAATACCTCACAGATACCTTTCAGTTGCCACATCAGCGGATGCTCCCTCTCCCTCCGAGAGACCGGCAGGGTGTTCAGAGAGACCCTCATTCGGGCCCCGAAGTGTGTGTGCTGTACAAGTGACTTGATGTATATTTATTCCAATTATTTATGGTTGCATTTAAGGGGGAAAAATGGTCTTCTACGGTGTTTACACCCCACTTACTGTAAATGGAGCTTTGGGGGGGGGGGACGACTTGTGTGCCCAGGTCTTACCCCTTTCCTCTGCACGGTGGATTCCTTGGCAAGAGCAGATCGGGGCAAGCTGAAGGAAGCTGCTCAGTAAGAGGGAGCAAACTGTGAATAAAGGAAATGGGTCTGGGGGGCTTCCAGAGTCCGCCAGGCTCATTTCGGCTCGCTCTGCGGCTGCTGCTGCTGCTCAAACGGTCCAAAGTAAGAATCTGCCCCTTGCTCCAGAATCCGGGACTGTGTGAGTTTCCTTCCTTTTAACTTGAATAGTTGTTCTGAATGTAAAAAGCTGTTCCCGAAGGCAGCGGAGAACCTGCAGGCATTTCAGTTGAAGCTTACGTTCAGGATCCGTTTTCCTATTGATTTACCCACGATCCACCCGTGGAAGTGCTTTGGGGGCAGGCACGCAGCCTCTGGGCCGGAGGGGAATTCTGTAGGCGCTTCCTGCGGATGAGCTCCTTTGGGCGAAGACCCACAGGCTGCCCTGCTCCAGCTCACTTTGGGATGGGTTTACTGCACTGTTTTTTTTTTTTTAATTTATATTTACTTAAGCAAACGTGTAAATATTTTGTATAAAAGAGAAAAGTGAGCCAAGGGCTGCCCCTTTCTCGGGCAAGGAGGACTCGGCATTTCCTTCTGCCCAGGGAAGACCGGCTGCCCAGCCGACAAGGCTTGTTTGCCATTCTTTCGTTAATTTATTCTCCGCTTTTCACCCACCCCCCCTCGATTCTACCACAACGCCCCCCCTCCCTAGAACTCTTGCCTCTTCTCAAGATTTAAAAACAAAAAACCACCGCAGCTTGTCTCTGTAAAAACACACCACAGCCCTCTGCCCTTGGAAAGAACACTGCAAGGTTGGTTCCACTTCTTTTTAAGAATTCTTTGGCTTTTCTTGTATTTAATAAATGCTTACATTTGGTGGAAGTGTCTGTGAAACAGCTCTGTTCTTGGCCTGGTCTTGGGGAGTCAGGGCTGGGCCACAGGAGGGAAGAAAACCAGCCAAGGGAGCTAACAGGAAGGAGGTAAGAGCCACGAATTGCAGCAGTCAACATCGGTTTCTGCTTTGGGCTCGATTCGCACCCAAACCCATCATTTGAGTAGCCTGTGGCATGAGCCTAGTTAATGAATGGTGGCCTAGAGATAAAGACAAGATGGACTAATAGATACAAACTTTATTGTAAGAAATTTAAAAGTCTCAAACACGCACACCCTCCGGCTACTCGCACTCGTAACGCCAGTTTCAGCTTTTAAGGCCTGGCTCCTCAGGCAGTGCGACTGAACGAGGAGCCCCCCCCCAAGGGGGGGGAAAGATTTCCCTCTTTTCACATTGACTGAAAAACTGGGCTGGGAAGGAGGAGAAAGAGGCAGCCGAGGGCAGGGAGGAACATTCCTAGCAGCAAAGGCACCGAGTTCAAACTCAGCAACTACTAACTAGCCTTTCTATTCCTTAGGCCTTTGGAAAGGGGGTGGGTGGGAGTTGTTTCTCTACACTTGCAAAGAGGAAACATCTGCTCAAGCAAAAAGTTTTGAGCCCCCGGACGACTAGGCCCTCAAGCGGAAAGCAATGGGGAAGAGACCACCCCCAGCCCCTTACCCCCACCCGAACAGCAACAAAACATGGCACAACTGACAAAGCAATCACGGGATCCTGCCACCACCATCGCATCTGTGACCTGCAGAGTGCCGGTCCCACAACTCCTGCGGAAATCACGTCACGAAACCGAGTCTTTGTGCCGGAAGGAAGGCAGGAAAAGGCGGCCCCGGACATTTCCTCCTCATTCTCTGTCAGGATCGGCCGATTTCACTTGCCACGGTTTTGCCTGGAGGGGAGAAAACGCCAGAGGCTCTGCTCAGGAAGGAGAGGGGCAAGGCCTGAATCTAAGCAGCTGTGAATGGGATGCTTTGGAGAATAAAGCAAGCATTTCTGTCTCCTGCCACTGCGATATTCGGAAGCCGGACAGGAGTGCTTCCAGACCCTGAAGAGGGCGGACAAAGATTTTCAGAGAGAAGACGCTGGGTTTCTTCACCTCCTCGTGATTCAGAGAGGAAGAGCTCAAGGAGGCCGATTGAGAAAGGCACCTACAAGTACACTACTGAGTAAAACCACGGGCAGCAAGAAATCTTGACATCAAAAGCATGAAGAGGGCCGTGGTTGAGACATACAGCGTATCATCTAAACGCAGATTTTTCTAAACACGTGGTTCCAAGCATACGAAGTGCATGAAGTTTCATTAAGGTATCTTTGATCAACTGAAGGCTGATTCAGATTTTGCAAAGGGTTCAGCTCCTGTTGCAGAATTGTGTTTTTTAAAACCTTCCTTGCCCAAGAGGCCATCGGCCAAATGCAGCCCTTACCTTGGCGTTATTGAAATGGGGCGGAGCTGCAGGACTTTGTCCTCCTTCCTGTCTTATGCTGAAGAGGGGGGGGGGGGGAACAGAGGGATAGTTTAAAAATAAAACTTTTCTTCTAGGTGGTTTTAAAATTCCCTCCCCCGAAACAGCTGCCTGTTCCAGTTGGAGCAGAAGGCAAAGAGTATAGATTCCCTCCCACCCACCCACCCTAACAAGGAGTGGCCCAGATTTGCAGCCATCACCCCCATCAAGAAGATACTAATTCAAGCTGGTTTGTGACTCTGGAAGCCCTACCTTGGGCGAGTCGGGAGTGCAAGAGGGAAGCTTGGAACATAGGTGCTGGGAGCAAAGTCCGAGGGGGGGTATCTGGCAGGCAGGGGGGCGGCCACAGGGTCACTCGGGCTTTGGCCTGGGCTCTTTCCACAAGGAGTGGCCCAGATTTGCAGCCATCACCCCCATCAAGAAGATACTAATTCAAGCTGGTTTGTGACTCTGGAAGCCCTACCTTGGGCGAGTCGGGAGTGCAAGAGGGAAGCTTGGAACATAGGTGCTGGGAGCAAAGTCCGAGGGGGGGTATCTGGCAGGCAGGGGGGCGGCCACAGGGTCACTCGGGCTTTGGCCTGGGCTCTTTCCTTCGCCGTCTCCCAGTTTCTTGGGCTTCCTTGCCTTGGAAAGAGCAACCGGATCCTCCCTTTGGTTGTTGGGAGCGGTCAGCTGAATGCGCCCGGCAGCCACCTGGGAGTAGCTCCTTGGAGCAGGCTGGAAAGGCTTCCGCTGGAGCTGCTCCAGGTACTGAGGAGAGAGCTCACCTGGCGCAGAAGGGAGAGAGGGAAGACATCTCAGGGACCACGAGGGAAAGAGGCGCACAGGACACGCGGGGCCTGAACCTGGGATACGAAACCAGGGTCCAAACTCCAAACTTTCGGAGGGCCGAAAGACACCAATTATCATCCCTGCCTGCCTGCTTCTCCACTGCCCAGTTTGATGAGGAGGGGGGAGGCAGCCCTTTGCTCAGGACTATCTTCCTTGGGGGATGCCCAGAAGTGTCGCGTCTGCTCTGCAGGGCCTACAGTTGGGCTCCGCCAAGAATTGGCCGGCGTACCTTGGTGCCAGATGCGTCTTCTGGGGAGATCCGGAGACTCGGTTCCCAGAGAGCTTTCCGGGACTGGAGACCCTGACTGCGCAGGCGTTCTTCCGCTTGAGGGGGCGGTTGCTGGGCGCAAATCACACTGGTCCTGGGTTGAGAGAAAGGGCTGCCAGTCACTGCCCCCCACCCCTCCATCACTGAGCCCAAGGGGCTCCGTGGCTCTCCGTACCTGGTGGTGGAACAGGATCTCTTCCTCCAGCTGGACCCCACAGAACTCGCAAGGGAGCTGGAGGCTGTCCTGCATGCCATGCTGGGGAGGAAACGTCTCTCCGCTGCCCGCAGAGCGGCTGCCGGGCAGCTCCCCCCACAGGCTGCTCAGACATTCTGTCGGTGGGACCAGGTTGCTCCTCTTGCTGAAGGAGGCCAAGGCACTTGCGGGGTTGCAGCCGGTCTGTCATGAGCAGAAAAAGCAGCAAAGCGTTCTTTCCAAACTGCCCCAGACGGCAGCGGGCAAATTAAGGAGCCAATGAGCAAGGGCAGAGTGGAACGGGGGGGCGATAGCTTCACAGCCCCTCTTCCTGTACTCTGCCTTGGACAGCTTCCCCCCTCTCTCCCTCAGCCCCAGAAGATGGGACAGCCCACCTGGTGAAGGATTAGGTCTCCCTCGGGGTACAGCTCCTCGCAGAATTCGCAAGGCAGCAGGGTCTCCGCTGAAGGATAAGAGAGACACAGTCGCACAACTCAGAACTGAGTTACAACCAGTGGTGGGTTGCTACCAGTTCGCACCGGTTCGGGCGAACCGTTGGCGGAAATTTGGCCAAGGTCACCAAACCGGTAGCGATGGCCGGCTGGCCACACCCCCGAACCGGTCGCTTCGCCCACCATGTTCATCGCCATGTTCTTCACGCACGCGCATCCCATTGCCTTGCAAGTCCATGGTGAAGAAGAACATGGTGGTGACGGCAGCACTGCGCAAGGAGTGTGAAGGGAGGCAGACACCGCGCCGAGAGCAAAAGTAGCGGAGGCGAGGGCGACGGGCGTGTGACATGTCCCTCCGCGGTCCCCTCCCAGGTGACAGCCAGGGCTTCACTGCCTCTTTTCCTCAGAGGCGCGGTGTCTGCCTCCAAGTCCTTGCGGAGGGACACACACGCCCGTCGCCCCCGCTGCCGCTACTTTTGCTCTTGGCTTCTCGGCGCTCTTAAAGTCAATCTTGAAGAGCTGGAAGACGTTTCCTTAGATCGCCGCCAAACTCATCGTTGGGAGAGGTGTAGGCTAGCCCCTGAATATACGAGAAGTCTTGGGCAAAGCTCTTCCAAAGTTCAGCCAAGTCTTCTCCTCCTTAACGCGTGTGAGCAAACACGCACACCATGAGGTGTGTGCGATTGTGCATGTTTGTGATACGAGGCCGAGAAGGAGAAGACTTGGCCGAACTTTAGAAGAGCTTTGCCCAAGACTTATTGTATATTCAGGGGCTAGCTCCCAACGATGAGTTTGGCGGCGATCTAAGGAAACGTCTTCCAGCTCAAGATCGACTTTAAGAGTGCTGAGAAGCTTAGAGCAAAAGTAGCGGCAGCGGGGGTGACAGGAGCGTGTGTGTTTGTGTCCCTCCGCAAGGAGTGTGAAGGGAGGCAGACACCGCGCCTCTGAGGAAAAGATGTGCTGGCGATTGACTTTAAGAGCTCCGAGAAGCCGAGAGCAAAAGTAGCGGCAGTGGGGATGACAGGCGTGTGTGTGTGTCCCTCCACAAGGACTTGGAGGCAGACACCGCACCTCTGAGGAAAAGAGGAGGCGGCGAAGCCCTGGCTGTCACCTGGGAGTGGACTGCAGAGGGATACGTCACATGCCCGTCGCCGCCGCTACTTTTGCTCTCGGCTTCTCCGCGTGGTATCTGCCTCCCTTCACTCTTTGCGCACACCAGGAGCGCCAAACCGGAGCAGGAAAGCGCACACGGGAGCGAGAGCGCGCGAAGTTGGCCGCTGTGGGGCGAGCGCTTTGGCTTCCCCTCTTGCTCCTCACAGTCGCCCTGAGCTGAGTCGGTGCAGTTCTTTACTTGGGCAGCCCCGACGACCACAGCAGCAACAAGCAGCGCCGCAACAATGAGGTACAGTAAGATTTGGCAGTGCAGAAATTGTTCCGTAAAAAATAGTGCATCTCTGAGGGGCTTCTGGCAAAAAACAAAAAAACCACCCCAAAACAAAACCCAGGCTTGCAGCAAGAGCTTGGAGCTTGTTAAACATTCCTCCGCCCCAGCCATGCGTTTTCCAGTCCAGGCTGCTTGGCAGGCAGGCTTTTATTTTGTCAGCCCAAGGGGGGGGGGTACGTAGGAAATTGCCCTCTCTCTGCAGCATCAGTCATGTGACTGAGTAGATGTGGCCAACTCGATGTCACTCACAGCAAGGTGCCGCCCCACCTTGCCGTGAGTGACGTCAAGTTGGCCACGCCTGTTCAGTCACATGACCCCCCCAAGCCACGCCCGCTAAGCCATGCCCACCAAGCCACGCCCACAGAACCGGTAGTAAAAAAAAGAATTGAAACGCAGCCCTGGTTACAACCATCCAGCTGCCAGCTCCTCCTTCAAAATTCTTCTCCATCAGTTTGCCCACATGCTCACACAGACCGCTGCTCCACCAAGAACAGCCAACCACTCAAGAGCAGTTTATGCTGCTCTTCAGTAAACCAAAGAGAAAAAAGAAACCGACCCCCGAGCAACTTAGGAGTAGGGCGGGGTCACGGGGGTTCTTTCTATAGCGTGCCCATTCCTGTCCCTGCAATCCCTGGATAAGCAACCACGAATACCGACGTACTTTTGGGCCTGTTCAGATTGTTGGCTGCTACCAGCAAATCTTGAGAGGGGTCCCTGGAGTTCTTTGCTTTGCCACAGTGGTCAGCTGGTCCGGTCTGGGGGGGACAGATGTTCTTCCAGAGCTCTCTGTGGAGCTCTGCCACACTGGGTTGGCCGAAGCGATTTTCATGCTGCAGGCTGAGCGCCAGCAGGTAATCCAAGTTGTGGTCCGACTCTCCGTCCACAGACAGCGGGGGGGTCGTCTTTTCCAGACAAGCTTCAGGGAACAAACACCGGACAGCATGAGAAGCAAACCTGCCACCCTTCATCCCATTACTGCTGTGCAGCAACACAAACGCAAAGATGCAGAGAGTTGCTTCAAAGCCTCTGAAGAGAGAGACGCCGCACTTTCTTAATTCAAGAGGCGTATTTAGAAGAGACCCCGTTTATGCGAGTGGCATCAAGGAGCGAAAGGACAGCAAGAGGGATGGTTTTGCCCTGGGGGCAGTTTTCTCTCAAGGCCTTTACCTCGATTGCGATCTGGCTGGGATGGGCCTCGGTTCCTCCAGCTGGATTCCCTGGGCAGCTGATCACCCGAGACCCAACTGTGCAGCTGGCTCTCCAGGAACCTGTTGCCCCTCAGTGGCGACTCTCCAGCAGAATCCGGCCGCAGGACGTTCCTGATGGTCTGAACATTTCGCCAAGGGGCCTCGGGGTTGAAAGGAGGCTTCGCCTGGCCGCCCGGCTCTCCCCCCCCGGCCTTCTTCCCACAGTCGATGGGATGCATTTTCAGTTCACGCAGCATGATGTTGCGGTTGCATCGGCCACATCGCTCGGTCCGGGCCCCACAGTAATTTTCATGGTCCTGGAGCTTGCAGAAAGCCAGCTCAATGTCACAGTGCTGACACGCAACAGGCCGCAAGGGACACTCGAAAGCCTGTGAGAGGAAGGCAGAAATGACTTGTCACCCCCGAAAGTAGGCTGGGCATGTAATATTCTATGCACCTGTTTCAGGAGTACATCCCACCGTCTCATAGTGAATCTTTTGTCCCCCAAAGTATTTCGGTGGACAAAATCAGGCAACGATTAGCTTACTCACTACATGATCCTGTAAGAGTCCTCTGTCCATTCTCATGCTGCATTTACAGACAATCTAGGGTTCGAAAGAAATGCAGATCAGGGTCAAGGTTGCAGAATTACGTCTGTCTCCTCTAGAGAAGACACGAGGGCGTAGTGGAGGAGGGGGAGGAAACCTGGTTTGATCACCTGTGCATGGTCTTGTTCCTGGTGAGTCCTCATTTCTGCTTTGGGGAAGGACTCCTTGCAGAGGGGACAGACCCCGATGTTCCGACTGCAGTGAATCTCATGGATGGTAAAGTTTGCCAGAGGAATATCTTTTTGACTGTAAGAGGCACAGGGCATGTTGCAATGCCAAACTCTTTTTTTTTTTTAAGGGTATTGGGACAAACAGAAACTCTTACAAAATCTAGTCACCCTTTTTTTAAACCCGACTCCCTTCTGCTATCCGAAAAAGCACAGGCTTGAGTAGATCAGAGCGCACACACACACACACACACACACACACACACACACACAAACTGACAGAAGCTAGCAGAGAACAAAAACATTCAATTCCCAGCCCTTACCAATTGTTGCACAGTTGAGTTTCACTTTCCTGTTCTGCCACTGCAGCCATCTCCCTTGCTGTTCCAGGAACCTATATATATATAAAAAAGATGATTTTTTTTCTTGACGTTTCACTAGCAGGCTTACTCATTCTGCTCCTACTCGGAGATTCTCCCCTTCACCAGCAACTTCCCTGCCTCCTTCCTGCCTCTGAGAGTCTGGCATTACCTTCAGGGCCCTTCTGACAGCATGGCAACCTACTGAATCAGAGCGGTGCAGAGGGGCTTGGTGGCAAGGCAGCCAGTTTACACAGCAGCAGGCCTCAGCGCTGCCTGCCAATCTGTACTCCCACACGGGCCAGAAGTAAAGGGTTCAACCAGAGCCTCTTTTCTGCCACCTCTGCACTGCCGCTGCCCATTGTCTTGCAGGTTCTAGAATCCAGCCAGGCCTTCTGGCCCTGGACGAGGGTTGTCCTTATGCCCACCTGCCCAGGAATAAGCAGGGGGGCTGTATCCCATCGCCCACTTGCTTCTCCGTTACGTCCTCAGGAGTGGCACGAGTTCAACGTCCACAGAAAAACTGAAGCTACTTACCCAAAATGACTTGAGTGGGAAATAAAAGTCTTCGCTCTCCACTGATCTCTTCACAAAGGCTGCTGCCTTCAGTCAATGGAACTGGAGAAGGAAAACGAGACTCGGGTGTTGTTTATTCGCCCTTCTGTTCCAATAAGGCTCAGCCATTAGAAACTCCGATTATTGGAAGTAC